>VXBX01005472.1:283076-375103 GCA_013400415.1 Scytalopus superciliaris
AAAAAAAAAAAAAAAAAAAAAACCAACTTCACTCATTTCTCTATTCCTTCCTCAGAACAGCGTAGCTTCACTTCCACCACTCAGAGCTCTTACCATGTTTGAGGTGGGGGGGTGGTCGTTGTTTTGAGATTACTGTTTGCCTGGATGCCCCTGCAGGAATCCTGATGTCAGGAGAGTGCACATGTCACTGTCAGAGTCTGAAGATATGAACTGAATCCCTATCACCAGCCACTACAAAGTACAAATCAGTGCTGAGGATTCAATATAAGAATCCACCCATGCTGAAGTTTCACAATGAGTGAGTTATTTCAGTTCTCCATCCTTTTCTAAGTCTTTTACTTCAGTTACTTTACATCAACCCAAGAATCAAAAATTCTCTCATGTAATCTTTTCCTCTAAAATTCCTTTTGAATTTCATTCTGATCCTCTTTTGCCTACTTATACACACTCAGGATTTTTATCCCTCTAACACCTTGTTTTATTCTGCATAGCTCTTGCTATCCGCTATGCAGAGCAGGGAGCAAACCAACCCAACTTTATCTGAAATAGAGAAGTTTCCTCTAACAGACTATGGAAGTTGAGCAAATTGCTGTTCAAACTCACCATTTTGCTTTTTCTAGTAGATTTAAAACATATTCTCTCCTCAGGACCTTCAAAGCTGTTCATCTTCAATTATGAACAGGAAAGAGACAAATCAGCAATTTGCCTGTTTATGTCATTTCTAGAGGGACCTTGCCTATTTGTTCACAAAATATGACTATCAAGATAAAGCAAAGTTAGAATAAAAGATAGTTTGAAAATTATTTCACAGTGGACTACAGGTCCTGCAGAGTATCTCCACTCATTCTGAGTGAGCCTAGCAGTACTAATATTGGGTCTTATTTGCAAGAGACATTTATGAAATCAATCACACACAGTATCTTGATTGAAAAATCCCTGTAACTGCAGGATAATGAAACTGATTGGGAAATATGTGCACTTCCTGATCAGCCTGTGAGGCCTGTCTTGAACACTGAGCAATAATACCGATGTAATCTGACCAAGTGAAGACATATGTACCATTCCTTTCTGGCACTTTGTTCTGAGCAAAGCATGAGGGAGGGCCAAGGTACTCATCAGTGCAGGCAAAGGGAGAGAAAAGACAAAAGAGAAGATCCTGACAAAGGACACATGGAGTCTCACCTTTAAGAAATCTTAAAAACATAGGAAGGTACTGTATTTCCAGACTGCAATATTCCTTGTAAACATGCTGGCAAGAACACCAGAAAGCATCAAGTAGTCACCAATTATTTCAGAGAATTTCTTCTGAGAAATAAAACCTCAGATTTAAGTTATCCTGAAAACCACACAGTCGGGAGAGGTGTAAAAAAAAGAAAAAAAAAAAAACACAAAAGTTCATCCACTGCAGCTCTGCTGAACAAGCTCATATTTGATGTCTAAGCAAGGACCTCATCAACTCTAGCAAATGGCATAGTGTGCAAACAGACTCGAGCCAGACTTTATCTCTCATTAAGAAGTGAAGTAGGTATAAGCACACATTTACACTACCTGGCTTGAATGCATAAGTAAGTAAATCAACGCGCTTGCTTTCAGTAGCAAAGACATGAGTGACACACTAACACAAGCACAATATACAAACAGGTTTGTTTAGTTCAGCTTAGGATAGCAACGAACTGCCCTGCGAGCTGCTGTGATCCATACACAGCCTTGCATAGCAGCCTTCTTAGTACACCTCCAATGGGAATTAATATAACATTTTAAGCCCCAGGACTTATGATTTCAACTCACCAGTAAATATCCAGGTCTTTTTGAATGAAGGGTAACTTGAGAGTTACATGCATAATCTATACTACCAATTAGCAGTCTGAAATATGTATTTCAAACAAAAAACAGTTTAAGCAAAACATAGTTATTAAAAAAATTTTCCAAAGCTGTAGCTAGAAATTATTTTTTTAAGCATTGTAGATTTTGTCTGAAGTGGTAACTTTTTTTGGAGGACTGCCAGTAGCCCACAGGTAGTAGTGCTGAGCAAGTGCTGAACACATGACTTTGTAGCCAAGTAGGATGAAAGAACTCATCTTTAAGACTAAAAAGGAAAACTTATGTGGGAAAATTCAGTGAATCATACAAACCAATAGAGATTTGTAGTGACCAGAAAAAACAACAGGTATGGCTACACATCCTGATAGGTGCCACACAGGATTTCTGAATCTCAAAAAAACATTCTTCCCAAATGGCAGGTAAATGTATAAAGCAGACATTTCCATATCTACCCAAAAATCAAGGTAGAATCACAGAATCATTCAGGTTCAAAAAGATCTTTAAGGTCATCAAGTCCAGCACTGCCAAGTCCATGCAAATCTACATGTCTTTTAATTACCTCAAGGGTATTTAAATACCTCAACCACGTCTGACCCACCTGTTCCAGTGCCTCACAACCCTTTCCAGGAAGAGATCTTTCCTGCTATCTAATCTAAACCTCCCCTGGCACAACTTGAGGCGATTTCTTCTTATCCTACATTTGTTACTTGAGGGCAGAGACTGTCTCCCACCTGGCTACAACCTCCTTTCAGGTAGTTGTAGAGAGGGATAAGGTCCCCTTGAGCCTTTTCTTCCAGGCTAAACAACCCCAGCTTGCTTAGCCACTCCTCACAAGACCTGTGATCTGGTCCCTTCACCAGCTTTGCTGGTCTTCTTTGGACACACTTTATGCTCAGGCTTACACAACTCAAGTATTTCACCAAGGGATTAAAACTTAGATGAAGGTGGAAGTAAACTTGAGCAAGAAAAGGAAATTAAACAAAACTATCATTCTGTTTGACATACCTCCCATTAACTGTAGTATACTTGATCACATCTCCTGGCAGGATCACTGATAGCTCAATATCTTTATCAATTATATTCTCTTTCTGTTCCATTATGAGATTGGTTGACTCTGTGTTATCAAACGGAGAAACAGCAATGGGTGTTGCTTCAGAAGGAGGAGGTGGTGCTTTAGTCTTTCTTCTGAAATAAATGGATAAAAATTAAAAAGTCAAGTATGTATTTATACATATGGTTCCATACTGGCAAACTAACAATTCTCAAAACAGGAACAAACTATGCCTTTTTCTTTTCTAAAATGATATGTGCAACAAAGGGATAAGAGAATATTTTAAACATACAAACAGTGGCGACAGAAGACACAACAGGCTAAGTATCAAAGAAAAAAAAAAAAATAAAGCCCTATAAACCTCAAGCCCAAAACAAAAGCATCTTTTTAGTCTACCATGAAAAAAGTAAATTAATTACTTTTTTTCTACCTTGCTTTACACAAATAACCCTATTTATGCATTCACCAAACAGATTTACTGGATTAGTATAACCAGAAAAACTCTATTATGCAGTATGAAGCCAAATTACAGTGCCCATGTCCTTAATATAGGATAGATACATGAGGGAAGTGACACTTTTCCTCCTCAAATTTGTCTTTTTATTATTAAAATTATTCAAACAAATCCTACCAGTTTGACATTATTTACTTCTTTACAGTAATAACAGTATAACCAATACTATGTTGTAATATTTCTTGACACTTCAATCACAATATGCTTTCACATATTCCTCACCTATGTTGATCTTCTATTTTAATTTTCTTGATACTTTTTCCCATCTTAGTAACTGGTCAGTGTACTCTTGAATGCAGAGAGTGATCAGTAAATAAGTTGCACTTATCTCACTTTAAAAAAACATCCACAACGGCATAAAAGGAAAACTCTCTACATCTCTTAGTATATTTATGTTGCAGTGAACTCTGAAGGCAGCACTCTCATGTCCTACAACACATACTCCAACATCTCCTTTTATTCAAATAACTCTCCACAGTTTACTGAGAGATTCACAAGGAAAAGACACTTATTATTAAGAATTTTACTGTTAGAAACAAAATCAAGACACGGTGAAGATGCATTATCTCACAAGAGCTTTTTAATTTCTTATAAACATTCTTTTAAAAAGCTTGAATGGAGCCACATTCACACAAAGTTAATACATTTCAAACATAATACAAAAAGGTTCCAAAAATACGCCTGTCGTTTAGATTCTGGAGCTGCACCAAAGTTTGTTTACTTTAAACCTAACGAAAGAAATTAACTTCTTACAGAATTAAAACAAAAGATCTAGCATACAACAATTAGAGACACATCTTTCTTGGGAAAACAAAAGTTTAAAGTCACTCACAATGAAGAGCAAACAAGGTCCAGAACTGCATTGCAAAAAACAACTCTGTACTGAGACTTCACATGACTGATCTGTTGCTGAAAGTGCTTAGAATTTTGAACTTCAGAACTCTGTGCTGAATAATTAACTATTCACAGCCCCTCAGAGCTAATCGGGAGTACCCACAGGCCTCCAAGCACATTCAATGAGGATCCGCATTCAAAATTTATACCGCATCTCTGTTAACATTTTACATTAGTTTGGTGCACTCCACATACAATCCCAGACATGCCACATGAACTAAAAATGTAACTTTGGTCTCTACAGCAGCTTGCCTGGGTTATTTCAAGGTTACGTGAACCTTGCAAAAAGTATTAATCAAATTTCTTTTTACTCCTCCCCAACTTCTTTGGGGGATTTTTGTATGATTTTTAGGTTTCATAAAAATGCCATATGTAAATTATTAGCCAATCCAGAGCACCAAGACAACTATTAAAAAGAAATAACCCCCCCAAAACATAACTCACTCACATTACTACTGGGAAAAAAAAAAAAAATCCACGCTCAAAGTGAACCAGTACTGCTTGTCCCCTTCTTTACCCTTTCTTACATCTTTAAGTGACTTAAAATGACTGTTACAAGGTATTTTTCACCACTCAACTCAGAAGGTAATCCTTGAAGAAGTGTCACAGAAAGACTTCTTTGCAAATGCTAATGGAAAATAGAGTCCACTACACAGACAAATGCAATTTTATCACTGCAACTCTACTATTACTAGAGTGCTTAATGACACAAAGCAATAAATGGATGGACCACTTCAGTAAGATGTGGCCTTATCTATACAGTGTTGAACTTACACTGTAGAGAGTTCACACTTACCAAATGGTGTGTGCACCAGCCAGATAGACAGAGTTCCAGAATTTACACGCGAGGTCAGGCAGCCGAACAAGATCACTGAAGCCTCACATGCCCCACTGCAGAGCCATGTGCCCTACCTATCTCTAGTACATCTGCATGTGCTTTATAGTTAGTTATGCTTATATCTCCCACCCCACACAAAGGAGCAAAAATCCCCAAGTGTACTTTCTCAGAAGTCATACCAAGTTTCTGGCAACCTCTTATTAAACAACAGGGGTTCCAAAGCTTTCATTTTCTGTTTCCAGATACCATGTACTTTTTATTTCACTTTTCACCAGTTCTCTCATCTCTCCTTCCTAGCCCACAGTATTTGCATTTGGTCTTAGAGTGTTTTTGTTATTTGAATTTGTTTCTCTACCTTACCAGAGGAGCAGCTGCCTGAAAGGCAGGCTGTGCTGAACTCCCAGCCCCAGAGCTGGTACTGGACAGCAAGAACAATTCAAGTGACCATGATTACACATACAGATAATGGTGGCAATGCACTTGCAGGGGTAGTCTTAACATACAAACCCCTTCCTCTTCCTATTTTGCAATAAAAGAAGCTGACACAGATGATTTTCTTACCAAGGCATCCTCCACACTTCATTCAAACACCAAAAGTAACTCCAAGTCTACACCATCATTTCAAATACTTCTCCATCATAAAGAACAAACAAAAGCCTGGTTCTGTCTTACTTCTTCACCTCTACCAGGTACTCAGCAAACCAGGAGAGTTGTTGATTTGTAACAATTTTGTTAAAAAGGCAGAGTTGTTAAGCTAGTTTCTTCTCCTGATACGGAAGCCCTTTATTTATAGTAAGACAAAATACTACCACAACAAAGAGAGTAATTCTCAATCACATAAAAACAACATTTCAAAGGCCAGAAAAAAGGTTTTCAGTAAAGGGTCTCACTGACAGCACCTTTCATTTTCAGGCAGCTTTCAGAGCTGCTAGGACCTAAGCAGATCTGTTCTAATTTTCAAAGTAAATATTAGAAGTTAAAACAACCAAAACCTGCTCTTCATTTTCATGGCAACTATAAAATTAAAGGAAAGCTGCGGCAAGTGTAGCTTATTTAGCTATGACATAGAGGGAGTTAAAAGAAAAATTTTAACCAAATGAGACCACAACTCACAATAAGAGCTCCTCTGGAAACTGTGCCACAGTATCCTACACAATGTGGGTCTTCACTCATTCCTTGTCCCCATGGGTCCCAGCCCCACCTTTCCTACACCAGGCATTCAAACCGCCCAACCTCAACTCTTAAGACAAAACAGAAAAATAAGTAAGTAAATAAAGGTTCCTTCTCTGATTCTTCCTAGTCCTGCAAAAGGCAGCCAGAGGGACAATCATAATGCTCTCAACAGGGACCCACAAACACAAGGTGATGCAGCCTAGGCGGTTTCCTATTTCCCTTGTTACCAGGGCACCTGGAGCCCACTGTTTATGCCAAGTCTGTCAGCTGGCCCTCACCTTGAAAAGATTATATTGTTCTCCAGAGAATTGATTCATATCTCTTAGAAATTTAAAGTTCTGCTGAAGTCCCACCTGCAATTCCTGTGACAGAACACAATTCCTGTATTAAAGAATTCTTTCAGCCAAATGCTGTAGAAGACACTATCATTTTGTTAAGAAAAACAGTAAATCTTTTTAAATCAAATGCAAGGCCATAAAGTCAACATTTTACATGCTTCGCATCCCACTTCTACACAATAAAGTGTCATTGCTGTATCTCAAGAGCTTTCCTTCTTGGGGGAAAAAACCCAAAACCAAAACAAAACACCACCAAAACCTTGTCAGTGATCTGAATGTGTGGAAACCCTTTTAAAAATAAGATCTGACACCATAAATAAATAATACATCTATTTATTTGATTTTCAAAAAATTCCCCTTAGAAAGTTATAAACAGTATATTTTTAACTATCAGTAACTAGAAAAGGCATTATAAAGTAATAAGAAATACTTGAACTGACAGTGACCTGGATATTCCCGTTATCGCCAGCACTTCCTTTCAGTAAGAATCACTTTTTTCAAGAAAGAGAGAGAGGAAAATTTATCTGCTGTATTTGTTTAGAACCAAAGGCTACAGCATAAAGGAATATTACAGTATTTACTTCCCATTTTGCACACAATTATATGAGACCCTACGCAAAGACAGACTGATAGCTCTCTCACTGAAATTATTTTGAATCTAACCTCCCACATCAGAAGCTTTTCTCAAGTTTTCTATAGCAATCACCGAGGACAGGAAAGGTCATAAGGATCTCACTTGCAATTAAGTCATCTAAGATAGTGAAATAGTTCATTAAACACAGTACAACAAAAACCTTCAAAATACAACAGGTAGATTTCAGTTGGTTAATTTGACTTATGGCAACATGAAGAACACTGGCTTATAGATAAAGCAAGGGTTTTTTTGTTTTAATCACACTTACAAAATGCCAAAAGTACAAGCAGAGCTTTATTTTATTTTCACTCCAAGTCAGAAAAGGATCCAATTCTACTAAGATCACATCACGAGAGGAAAGAGGCCACTGCAATAAAGCCTCTTCTAGAGCTTTTCTTGTCTTTGACCTCTCACCCCAAGCAATGATTACAATGCTCTTGACTATTACAATAATGCTGCTTCACTGTCACGTCATAGTAGCAGACTGCCAAAAACTCACATACAATCTTCTCAAACAACAGTTCAGGCCTACATTAGTAACACTGATTTGGGGTTTCTTTACAATGATACCTCAGTTTTGGCCAACAGGTATACAAAATATTTATGCCCCTAGTTTCACCTACAAGCATTCCCAGCCCAATACTCATCTTTAATACTCACAGAACAAATTTGTCTTTGACACTGTTTATTCTGTTCCCTCTTTGGGGATAATGGTTTCACAACATCACCACTGCAAGTCCTCAAGATCAAAAACCACTTGCTAGGAAAAACCTTGGAGACAACTGTATTATTATTATCATCTGATCTGCTCATCATAGTCCAGCAAATGACTGAAGTTATCAATGCAAGTCCCTCAAAAATATCACTGCTACATATTTCAGGCCTATGTACAAATGACCTCTTTAAAAACTAATTCTATTCATCTTCACTAAATTATTACCAGGCACACGAGTTTCTATACAAAATCTGGAATGCCATAAATGCTGCAAAAAAAGGGTAACTTTTAAGTTAAACATACTGTAGTATTCTAATATTTTTCCTTAACCTTAAGCAGCCTAAATATTTGCTGTACCAGCCTCATAGCATCTATATAACATGACTACCAGCCTTGACACTAGGCTTTTATCTCAACTTCAATATCACTGTTTGATATACAATCTCTCTCTTTATTTCCACTATAAAAGCACCAGCTAGATGTTAAGATCAAGGTATGGATCAATGAGCGTCAAACACTGTCCATTCTTAGGTTATCCCTTCAAGCGAGGCTTCTGATACATGTAGGACAAAATAAAGGAAGAATATTTGCTGTGCC
The DNA here is from genome assembly GCA_013400415.1 of Scytalopus superciliaris. Taxonomy (NCBI): domain Eukaryota; kingdom Metazoa; phylum Chordata; class Aves; order Passeriformes; family Rhinocryptidae; genus Scytalopus; species Scytalopus superciliaris. The sequence continues at coordinate 291,652 of VXBX01005472.1, forward strand.
AGCTCCTTAGAGAAATATGATCTTTCAGGTTCTAAATTCATCTGCTTAGTTATCTGGGGAAGACTCTGAGGTCACATTGTATGGATATTGTGACTAGGAGGTGGCTCAATAGGTACCAAGAAAAAAGAAAGTTCAGAAACACATTTCAATTTCCATGAAGAACAAACATGGACAATTTGTAAATCTTTTAAATACTGGGGTATTTTACAGTGTATTTCTCTATACAGGTTTCCAAGTCTGAAAGGATACCAGTATTGTAAATAATAATGGTATTTGAAAAATATTAGATAAGAATGACACTAGAAACAAAGCACTGAGTATAGAGTTCTGCCAGCAAAATAATTTGTTGTGCAACTGATATATCAAATGACATGGCAGTAGTAATGCGATGGGTGATAATATTATTAAAAAAGTGATCTTTGGAGATTATCTCTATGGGCTTACTCAGTGAGGTTCTGGCAATCAACAAACCATCTGCAGATGTTCCTTACGCCTATACAAAGATGAGTGCTACAAAGAAGGAAAGAAAAAGAGGGGAGAAGAAAAAAAAAAAAAGGCAAGCATTTCCACTCTCTTTCCATAAATAAATTGAATCAAGAAAATGAGGCATGCCTGGAATCATGATATGTTTTCAAAGGTCTTTCTTCTAGAGAAAAGGTTTCCCTAGTCAATGGGATGTGTGGATTTACCCCCTAGCTAGCCTCATTGCTCTAAAGAAAAGATTTTTATTTTTTTTTAAGTCTTATTCTAGAGAGAAATAAATCACAGAAGTGGGACAGTAACCATGACAGTAAGGTGAAAGCTTAATGGAATCTTCGGATGTCTGGTTCACACTAAAAGCGAGAAAGCAGCAAATGAATCCTTCAGTTCCCTCCAGACCATTTGGAACAGACACTTGCCCTCTCTGATTGTCTGTCCCCATGGCAGTGGCAGTCTTGAAAACAGAAGTGACTGTATTTGAGCCATAATTCATGCAATGTTTTCTCTTATTACAAGGAAAAAGGGGCAATTCAGAGGCAATGTAAACACAAATCTACATGATGGGCATGTTTTCAATTGTGCCCTTCTTAGTATTAAAGGGGCACAAACTCCAGTATAAACATACAATGTAATAAATTAAAGGACAAATTTAAAACTCTTCTAGCAAAAATATTCATTCATTGTCCTTCAAAGCCAAATCGTAACTAATATTACATATCTTTTCAAGCTCACACAGAGGATATGAAAGACCCAGTTCCTGAGCACAGATCTTGTACCATTCAACAAAACACAATTAGCACCTCTCTAGGCTTAAGAATTGCCTTGCCGTTAGGAAGACAGCCAAGAGCTCAGAATCCTAGCAGGCAACAGAGGATAAAAAAATACTTTATCCTACAAATTAGCATAAAGTTTATTATTATTACTGAAGGATGATAAAGATGTGTTCTGATACAAAAATTTCAATGCAGCACATCCTGTTGTGCCAAGAGAGGTATTTCTTTTTCTCCTGAAAAAAAATGCAAATAAACCACAAAACAACTCAAAACCAACAAATGCAGAAGTGTAGTGGAAAACTATTTTCAATTACATTACTTCTAAGGAAATTATGAACTTAGACTTCTGAAGCAAACAGGGCAAAATACAAATACATAATATGTGTGTTTGTATTATACAAATACAAAACAGGACAATATACAAATATTAGCATGTCTCTGTGCAACATACCTCTGCAGTAAGCAGATACTTTTATCTATTTGTAACCTTTCCACAAAGTAAAAAATGCAAAAACTAACCTAGGTTTGTTACCAAAAAAAAGAACAAAAAATCTGAATGGTATTCAAAAGTATCAAAACCTTCTATGACTCACTTAGCCTTTATTGTATTTCCAGTTATGAAAAGAGCCTGACAGAATGGAAGGAGAGCAAGGCAAGAGAAAGCAGTAAATCTGTAACAGTAATTGAGTAATATATAACTGGTTGAATAAACAGGAAAAGAAAACAAAGAGCAGCTTAATCTGAAAGGGGGAGCTTAACCTTTGATACACTAATAAATCTAACAAATACTTAAAGCTCAAGCAAACGCATGTCACCTCCACTAGTTACAAACCCTCAAATCTTTTTCAAGAACTGCTAAAAGGTTGTTCATAGAGATGTTTTTCTTCCATGACTAGTAAGAAAGTTCAATTAGGGGCTCTCAAATAGAACAAAACCTGAATCTGTCCTTCTGGCCATTATGTGCCAGTCATGAAAGCAGGTATAACACCACTGTCTTTTCAAAGCCTGTGGATGAAACACCTAGCTCTGCTCATGGCTTTTTCAGCTGCTATTCCAAACATCAATAGGCATAAGAATTGTCAATTTCTCTGAGCTTTGCTGCTGCTGCTTTTCTCTCCTGTTCAAAACCGTGTTTTAGAAGTAACACTGGAGGCTGGCACAGGATGGATTTAGAGGTTGGGAGAGGTAAGGAAAAGAAAAGCAAAGCAACTCAGTATCACAGCAGCCAGGAAAGAGGCTAATATGGACCCTTCCCTTTTTCCTAACATACATGCCTCAAATATAGGTACATGGGTCTGTAATAGATAAAACAATGCAGGACAGCAGCTAAGAAGTTCTGCAGTAACACAGAAGACAAACTTTACTCCCTCTCCGTTAGCTGCTGTAGAAGGTTGTGTTCAACTACAACACTCCATTTCCCAGCTGAAAATTCACATAGAGGAAGAATAATTGAGAAAGTAAGCGATGCAACTTTGGAAAGCACTGCAGCTACTTTTCATTTTTCCTGGAGGTGTTTGGAATAGAACAAGTTTTCTTCCTTCTAGAAGGTTCTTTATCCATCAGACGCCTTCTCCTAGCAGTTATGTCCTTTAACTACCGAGAGCTTGGTAATACTTCAAAATGTTTTCTATGTTTGCATAACCAAGAAACAGGAGGGTTTAGTAACTGAAGAACAGAGATGACATTAAGCATTGGAAAGGAATAGGAAGCAGGAAGTTTCCTATTCCAAGCAAGAAGCTTAAATATATATACATATATATATACACATATATATACACATGAATACACACACAGAGATGCCATGAGACAGAGTTCCTACACAGTGAACCATGTCAGCACAGAAGGCATCCTTGATCATTACAGGGAAAAAAACTAAAGAGAAAAGTAAGTTTAGGCTAAGAAATTGTACTAAACCAAGCATTTTCTCTACTAGATTGCAAGAGGAGCATTTTAGCAGTTAGTATCCTTAAAGCTAGGACCTAATAAATAAGTTTCTCCCAAAGTATGAAGAATTAAGCTACAGCTCCCCAAAGAGAAATACCAAGCATCTCTAACACTTCTTGCAAAACCAAAAAGAAACGCTTTGAGTACCTACCTGCCACCAGCTTCTCCAGCTCATCTTCCAGTTTCCCCCCTCAGCGTTCATTCCCCTGCCTGCATCTTCTTCAGAAAGCAAAGTGGAAAAACTTTTTACCTCCAGGAACAGGGTCGCATTACTATCTCCTCCAATGCCAGAACTCCAGTGTTGGAGCCCCAGCCTCACCTCTTATGCACTGTGTGAGGGAAAATGGGTGGTACAAAGCACAGCCAAAAGTCCCATCCCAGCTCTTTTCACAGCATGAGCCCGACCAGAAGTTTTCAGAGCCACCTTTGCAGCCGCTGATAGCAGAAGCTCCCTCCCCTTTGCCCTACTTTAACTCCCTCACTGGTTGGCAATTCAGGGCCCCAGACGAATGCTCTTATTTCCTCCCCCAACTCACCCCCATCTACACATAAAAGCTGTCATTAGCCCCTTTCTCTGCTTTAATCCGAACCCTCAAAAATCCCCTGGATCCATTTCTTATTGGATCCTTGCAACAGACAAGGAAGAAGGTATTTCTTTGAAGAAAATGCTCCCTGCATGATGGTGGCAACACGGCTCATTACTTTCATTAGAAAGCCTCTGCACTTTTTGTAAAGAGTACAGGACTTCAGTATTAAATATAAAGCAGGGGGAATATCTTATTTATATAATAATTATTATAATTATCTGTTCTAGGTAATGTAAAGAAACTTTCCAATACAGCTATGCTGATGAATAATTTGCTCTCACTACTGCATTTCACTCCTGTATTCACACCCACATCCTTTTCAGCTCTCACTCCAGTAGTGCCAGTAGATACAACTTTTACAGGAAGTTCAGCAGAACACTATTTCTTAAATTCTTTGTTCCTGCAAGCAAAGTGAATCTTGGCATTGTGCAGCTACTTAATTCAGTCCATTTAGGTACTGCAAAATTGTTTTAATACTTTCCATGATAAATGAAACTGATGTACACTATTCAAGGACTCTACTATATTAAACACTAAAAGAATGGACTTTTACAAGTTATTACATGCAACTAGTGGGTTTTTTCAAAAAAAAAATTAGATCAAAATCAGATGAAAGTAAATCAAAGAAATCAGAAGAGCATGAAATAAAAGCATTCCTCACTTAAAATAATCTCAATAACTTGAGTTTCTATGCACCAATCATAATTTTAAAATGCCATATGCAACAGCTACTCTACACAGAAATGTACCACTGAAATTTCAACTGTCTGTCCATTATCCACAGGATAAATTTATAGATATTTATACACTCTCATCTTTGAGTCAGAAGTGGGATTTTAAAAAGCTTTTGTACCCTTGACCAGAAGAATTACATGCTTTGTCTGAAAAAGGACAACAGACACGAATTATTATTTCTTCTTACAGGCCTGTATTTAAGTTCAGGCAATTTATGTACTGCCCTACACATGAATTCTGCATTCCCTCAAAGAACAAGGACTTACATGCTGCTGCAGGTATACAATTATTGGTAAATATTTTTCCTCACAGTCAGTGTTAGGACAAGTAAGATAATATAAATACTGCTTTGAAGCCACTCTGCTCATCATCTAAAGAAGGAGAAGGAAGAGTAATAGCTAAAAGTGTTTTTATTACTTTTCTGCTTACCTCCAAGATAGAACAGGTTCTTCTTCTCCATTAATACCAGGTGAGTTTCTTTCAATAGCACATGGAGGTAGAAGGGAGGGACTGTGTGCTCATAGCAAGCTCACTGCTCCCTTCTACTGCTGACATCAGTAAGCCTACCTATTTATAATCCCACCATCTGACCAAACAGCCCACAGAGTACAGCTAGAGATTTGTATAGCCTGTAATCCTGACATATCTACTTCAGCCAATTCAAAAGAGAGTATTAAGTAGCTTTGTTATGTCTTCTGTGGCTTTATACCATAAAAAGAATCCAATCCTGTTGTCCGCACCCCTTTTATTTTTGAAAAACAAGTTTAATGGGAAGTTTTAGAATTAGGACTTGTCCTCTCTTCATGCTTTTTAGCCTTCCCCATTTCTCTGCCTGTAAGATACCCAACTAAACAGCTCAGGTGAACACATTTTAGTGATTAGTGGAATATTTATACAGCAAAGGCAAATACCCATTTACATCCCATTAGTTTGATTATCAGTACTACCTACAAAATTATAGAAGCTTAAGATCTTCACAAATCAATTGCACAAACAAAAGTACAATATTTGTGTGATCAGGAAAACAAACAAACAACTCAGCAGTGTTTAAAGTAGGGTAACGTACAGAAGCTTGACCTCATTGTCAGTTAAAACTAGAAGCTGCTTAAACGCAATTCTCAATTCAGTTACCTTCTTGCAAAGTCAAACCTCACATGTGAGGCTGCTTACAGCTGGGTCTGCCCAGGGAGTGGGAAGGAATGCAGTCAACAAACTCTGGGCAAGTGCTGTCATCAATGGCAACATCCTCCAGGTTTCTGTCACTGTAAGTGTTGTTTCTAGATCTGTATCGGGCCACAGTGTGTTTCGAAGTGGCTTGAGTGCCGATTGAGTGAGAGGATAACGTCTGCCTGAGTGCCTGTGTGCTGAGTGAACAACGTTCCTGACGGTTCCCTATCTAACCTTTCTCACCTGAGAAGTCCTGCCACCAGCATTCATCCCCTGTTACACCAGACACAACAGAAATCTAAATCAGCTTTCCCTGAACATGTGTAAGGTTGAACGAAAGAAACAATCAGATCACTTGGCTGTGTTCCAAGTCAACAGCACTCTGCAACCAAATTTCAAGAGTCAACACTACAAAGAATAAAAATCCTTAAAGCAATTTCACTTGTTGGATAATCTGGAAAGGGCAATAAAGCAGATGCAACCAGGCTTGCAGGACAAGACCATGAATAGTAGCAGTTCCAGTGCAGACAGGTATCAGTGTGGGCTACAACACCAAGATATTGCCCATTGCTAGTATGTCCTACTCAGGACAAAACACTGAGCATTTCACTTGGACACATTAATTACTATCTAAGGAGTGTAGCTAGAAATATACAATTAATACCTACAGTAATAAACTATGTGATATTTTTAGTCTTGCTGCTTATCTAGCTAGCAATTTGCTTTTTATGGCTTTCACAGATTAAGATGTAAATTTATCACTGTTGAAAAATCATATGGCTTTCACTCAGGGAGTGACCAGTGGAATTTAATACTACTGACCAGAATAAGCAAGTGCCCAACATTTCAGAAAACCTGAAAGGAAAGAAAGGAAAGGTTTTCCATTTCTGCAAGTATGTATCTGGCTATTTCCACTGCATCTCACAGAGGTTACTTATACTTTTCCCCCCACTGATACCACTCTGCATAGAGTACCAGGAGGTTTTTGGATGGTGATTTTTTTGTTTGTTTTTGATTTGGGTTTTTTTTTTTTATAATTTGTTTTGTTGGTGGTGGTTTGTTGGTTTTTAAGTTCCTGCAACTCTTGGGGAAGGTAAAATGTTAAGAACTTTAAAAGACTGGGTGCAAGAAATGCTTACACAGGGCATCAGGAAAACAAAACAAACCACCATGTAATGGAATGGAATTTAAGAGCTTCGTTTCAATTTGGATTAGAATTTTCAAATGCCTCTGATTTTTCTATAAGGTATCTACTTAAATTATTCATTACGGCATTGCCGTGTAGCAAACACTTCCTAAAAATGAAACATCAACTGAACAATATCAGCATCAAAAGGCAATGCATGTGAATGGACCATAAACTGAAATTTATTTTATTTCTTGTGTGTATGCTTTAAAAAAAGCAAACAATCTAATTTTGCTAAATAGAATTATGCTAAATACAAAACACTTCCTAAAAGTCCCTGCACAGGTCTTATTTTGGTACAGATGTTTCATGCTCTTTAATCCATAGAATTAATTCCAAGAACAAAAAGATATGAAGATTTATATAAACTAGTGAGGAAAATAAAAGAAAACCTTCCCAATATTCATTTTTAGATCTTTAATAGCTTCAGATTCACTTGCCTCTGATTACCCACAGCATTTAGTACTTTTGCAATAAGGAGATAAAAAGAGGAAAAAATCCCACAACAAAATAACAAAAAATCCCCACAAACCACAACTCCAAAAGCCCAATAGGCTGTTAGAACTCAATGGATGTGTATCAATTATCTGCCTCTCAGAATTATGTTTCTAAAAATCCCCAATAGAGACATATCTGTGAAGCTGAGAGCTTTTTGAACCCATTGTCTCTCCTGTTATAAACAAAAGCCTGTTTTTTAAAACTATCTGATATTTCATCTAACCCTGAAATAGTAATGATTATTTTTTTTTTAATAATATCCATGAGAAACTGAAATCTGAAAGCAGCAAGAATCACAGGAAACCTAAATTACTAGGCTAAGAATAGGCATTAGTCCAGATTAAATTCCTGCTTTATTAAACACTCTATTTCTTCAGTTGCTTTGTACCTATTGAGATGACATCTCATCTGTGATGGACCAACACAGTCAAGTCTCCAGGGAAAGGCAAATAGATTTGTTATATCAAAAAGAATTGGAGTAGAGAGCATAGACAAGAGGCTTCCAAATAGCTTGGAAGCAGACCAAGATCTTGTTTTTCTATGCAAGTCACACATCAACAAGGAAAGTTGATTTTAGATTGTATAATCGCTCAACATTAGGGGGGATTTAATTATTTTACCATTAGTTAACATTTGGTTTAAGGATTTTATGCATCATCATTAGACAATGCTGTTGCATGTTCCCCTTTCACTCACTTGGAACAATTAAAATGCAACAAATTGGTACATGTACAAAAGGTAAATCTAAGAACATAATGATGTGGTCTCTCAGCTCTCACATACCTTATATGAAAGCCATATCACACCTTTGACTATCCCTCTTGATCCTCTCTGAATCTCTTCTGTTTTACTGTATTCCTGTATTCTTTTGGAAATGGCAGAGACTATAACCATGCACTGGGTTGTCATTGTAAGTTTATGCATTGTCAAAATCATCTTTTCTCTTTTCTTCTCTATTCCTTTGCTAATGCACAGGGCAAATTGATTTGTATCGAGTCTATCCAAAGTGAATTTAATCTCATTTTATTATCCACTTATTTTTGTAAAATCATTCTGCAAGTCTTCAGTCATGTCTCCTCTTATTACTATGACTAATATTTTTTTTATTGCCAGCAAAGTGCCACTTCCCTATTAAGCTGCTTTTCTAGATTATTAGCATGTTGAACTAAGAGTTCCAGCACACATCCCCATGGAACTCTGAGGCAGAAACCCCTCACCTTCACAGCAGACCATTTCTCATATATCTGTTCTCATTTTGGGTCAAATTATTTAACCATGCATGGTTTACCATCTTATGCTGTGTTTGTCTTGTTTCCCTAAAAGGGTTTGGGTTGGAGACTAGAAGCCTTTTGAAAGACGAGCACGACTGTGCCAGCTGGCTTTTCCTCATACGTTTGGCCGGCACAGCCCTTGGATTCTTTTTATATTTTTACAGCCTTAAGACATTTACACTGTAGATACACTGCTATACCAAAGAGCTCCTCGTTTTAATCCAACTGTGCTTGTTGCATCAGTCTGCAGAGAAACAGATTTTGTTCTTAAAGTCAGCCATCAAATTCGTCTTGAATACTAAGGTAGTACTTCGGAGCTCTCACCAACACTGTCCCAGTTGCTGTGCAAATTCAGAACAAAAAGAGAGTGCCCACTCAGAAAACATCTGGGGACCAAAGGACAAGCCCATTTTTTAGTCTGCCTATCAACAGCATGACTTCCATTAAAGTGGTGCCTGACCCTTTCACCTTTCTACCTCAATTACAACCTTTAATCCTCATTTTCACATTATAGATCTCTTCTCTCTACCCAGTAAAAAAGGAAATGTTCAAACATTAGAACAAATTTTTACCCTCCTGAGTCATTCTTTCATCACAGCTGCTAAGGATCTGTCTCACTATCTCAAAATTGTTTCAGTATTTTCTTCTGTGCCAATTCTCTCCATGTCTGAGAGTAATTTTTGTAACTTTCTCCATGGGACCACCGCCTTCCTCTCACTTAAGGCTCCACCTGCATTACACCTACAGACAGCTGACAATTAAGAATCCATATTTCTTGGTAAGTGCATGGCAGTACATTACAACTTTCCTCCATTTTAACGTCAAAGAGAACCACAAATCAAGGGACTTGGGAAAGTTTCTGTTGATTAAGCTCTACAGAGGAAAACAAGGGTTAAAGAGCAGCAAAAATGCCCATGTCTGATGAACAAAATGCTTCAATTCATGCTCACTAGATCAGAGAATGGGAGAATGCTAAGAGAAGTTATCCAGAAGTTTTATTCACTTACAACCAAAAAGAACTGCAAACTGCAAGATAATCCCCAACTTCTGAGTTTTGGTGATTCAGACATACTGGAATATGACTTTCAGTATGACACTGAAATTGAGGTGTCATATAATAATTGCCCAGAAACCATCATTTTGGGAAGTCAGCATCTCGTCCCCTCCCCCCCACCCCCGCCCCAGGTATGCAAGTTACAATAGAGAAACCGAGCAGAACAAATCATTTAAGGTGTCAGTAACACATTACTACACAGCAATAGTACTGCCATGGGACTAGTGATTGCCAGAAGATAAGAAATAAGAAACAACCAAGGTTGTAAAGTGGGGGATTTTTTTCTAATATTTTTCATGTCAACTTGATACAGCTAGGTAACAGATGGTATATTATGTTTTTCCTGCCTTGACACAATTTAAAAACAAGCTACAGATGGCTATAATGAAATCCTCATTAACACACTTATATTTTCACAGTTCAGTATAGCAATAATGAAACTTTCAGGTCTGGAATTTCCTGTTGGTTAATTAGTGGTTAGGTTAATAGCCTGAGGAAGTGCACAACCCAAAAAGTTTCCTTATTGTTTAATCATATAATTACTATATTCATATTTCTGGGAAAGCTCTCAAGACGGATTTAATGTCACAGTAAGGCTACCTTTATAACCCTCCCTCTGTTTGTGAAACAACTGTATTATTTTATTTAGCAGAGTGTGTAGGCAGGAAAGCCATGAACAGGCCTAATTCAGTTGCCTCTGGGAAGTTCCAGATTGCTTTTATTTGAGAGACACCAACTTAGAGAATTCTTCCAATACACATTACACCAACCACACTGTACAGAAAAGCCTGGATCAACAACTACTGGTCTGTTGCTACAACGCCAGTCTATAATCCTCTACAAAAGCTTGAAATACGATATACGCTTAACAGCAAACCAAGATATCCCTAAATCTCAGATCTAGACAAGAGAAAAAAAACCCAGAATTACCACAAAGCCTGTATTCAGGTTATTTCCATAAATTAAGCTGCTTCTATTATAACAACCTGGCATAGTGCCAGCTTTAAGTTGCATTATTAAACACTATGATTAAAACAGTAGTGAAAGATGTGGAATCCAGCACTAAAACCCCTCTGGATTTCAACAGCCACAAACTAGTTACCAGCTGATGACACGGTGCCTTCATTACTGTGCTACTTGTGCTACCAGAGTAAGGCTGCAGCCCAAGCCGTCCCCCCACCCAGCCGCACCTTCTCCGGGTGGTGCCGCCGCACCCCACACAGCCGATACCCACGCTCGGTGCCATGGAACACAGATGCCGGTAACTCGGCACAACCAGGTCCCAAAATACTACTGAATGCTGTTGTTGAATTTCTTTCTTTTTTAACTGCCATCACCAAAAAACTACATCGAGAAAGTGTGACACCCTTGTCACAGGGCACAGACCAATGGAAACAACCACGGCGCTTTTTGAAGGGCTAGAGGTTGAGAGCATAGCTGCTGCCAAACCCTCCTGAAAGGAACGTAATGTGGAAAACTCAACTTGTGACTGAAGTTACAGAGTCAAAAAGAGACAGAATCCAACTATTTAATAGCTGTAATGCTAAAAATATCTTTTAAACCCACCAAACTCACTTATGACAGAGCACCAAACAGAAATAGATTTTGGATTCTCTAAGAATCCCATTATTATGATGACTATTCTGTAAGATTCTGGAGCCCTCCCATTTCTTTTGACAGCAATCTAATTAAGCAACATTAAGGAGAATTGAAACTATTATTTTCCTTAACCAACGGAAGCAGATGCCATGCACAACAAAGACTTTCTGGAACACTAAATGTCACTATGGGGTTCAACAGTCAAATATACCCCCAAAAAAAAACCTGAAAAGACCCCAGCGTTCTTAGAGATTTGAGAACTACAGCTCCAAATAGAGTTACTGTGCTTCCTTAAATCACTTTCAGAGGCCTAGAAAGTTAATCAAAAAATGACAGACAAAATAAAGCTCCCACACTGATTTTCTTATGGAAAATCCCATGTTTTAATTCAGAAACTTTCAGATTCAGTTTCACATACAAGTTTTCATAATCATATCTGTTCCTTGACAGAACAGTCTGTACTTTGACAGATCTTTTTATGGTACTGTTGCTGTAAGAAATTTAGCTGTAGCTCTAATAAGAAGTTAAACAAGTTTCTTGTTCTGCATATTTACACATAGTATAATGCTGCCTTTAAAAACCTGTACCTCTGGTCAAGCTCAGTAACACCTTCTCTTCTCCTTACAAAATAAAAAGTTCAAAATAATTGCAATGTTTCAATACTAAACAGTCTGTGAAGCAAGGACACCTTGTGTTTGCTTCATCCAGCACTCCCTCACCCCATTCTTCAGAATAGTGTATCTGGTGTTTTCTTAATCTTCTGAGTTAGTTCCTGTACTTATTAGATTATTTTAAAAAAATAAATAAATAAAAGAGAGAGAGAGAGAGAGAGAGAAAAGAAAAAGCTCAAACAGCTATAAACTTTGTCATGCACGTTTCAAATACTTCTTCAAAATTAAGTAAACAGGAGACTATAGGAAAATTATACAGTTAATTGCAGTGGGCTAAGTACTAAAATTTGTAATGAAAAGTCCTCCCCTTTTAATGATGGCATCGAACAATTCAGATCAGACTGTTTTACAGAAGCTGAAACTGATTTACAGGCGGGCCTTCATTCCAGAGGGGTAAGAAGTCATCTGGGGAGCAAAAGTCCATGGTTGCAAAGCTGGCATGTGGGAAGGAATATGCCTCAGGTTCCCTGCCACCCATAAAACAGGAATGAGGAAGAAATAGAGTGTTCTTTCTTACTTACTATGCATGCACATAAGCTACTTAATTCAGATAAGCACATATCTTTGGAATCAGTATCACAGACAACTAAACTGAGAGTGTATCACACCAAATTCTGGAAGGAGCAGCTAGTCATGTTTGTGGATTCTCTCTAGCATTCTAAAGAAGAAAGCTCAAAGCAACAAAGCTGAAAAAAATAAAAGACAATATACCTTCCAAAGCACAGAATTCATTCTAGATAGAGCAGAGATTGTATGGTACCATTTACAAAACAGTTTAAAATATCTCAAAAAAGATTAATTGCAACAGATTAGCATGCTGAAAACGTTATTTGAGGTTTGTTTTTTTTTTCCAAAGGCTTACATGGTTTTCTCTGTTTCAAACCTGAATTCTAGAATAATATTCAGAAGTACAAGTGCTCCAGTCCTATTCAGTCTCTATTCCACGTGGTTATTGCCCAGCACAGAGTACTCTCATCCAAGACATGAGCAGCCACAGTTTCTCCAGGAAAATGCCGTGGGAAATGGTGTCAAAGGCTTTACTAAGGTCCAGGTAAATAACATTCACTAGGCCTTGTCATAGCAGGACACTGGGTTGGTCAAGCCTTCCACAAACCCATGCTGGCTGGGACTGATCCCCTGGTTGTCCTGTACATGCTGCATGATGGCACTCTAAATAATCTGCTCCATAACCTTCCAAAACTGCATGGGTGTACAGCTCATCACACAGTGCTACACCACTTGTGTAGCCCATCTCCTCTGTGCAGTAGTACAAAACATGCTTTAAAAAAATGTGTATTAATACATGCCAAGTTCTTAAAAACCCTTCACAGAGCAAGACTGTCAGCTTGATTTTCTACCAACTCAGAAAAGATTAAAAGAAGAGCTGATAAAAGTATTCAAACACTTCTATTTGTGTGGACTACAAATACTGAAGTTCTGTCAAATTAAAAAGCTTACAAAATAAAAAAAATAATGAATGAAAGCAAGAGGAAAGAAGCAATTCCAACAGCACAGTTCAAAGAAGCCGAGTTCTGCAGGGGGGAAGGCATTATATTATTGCAGTTCTGTACCAGTCACAGAACATTTAGTCTGCTTTACCTGATATTATCTACTTTCAAACTTAGGAATGCAATATACCAAGTTTTTATGATTCACTATTTTACTTTAGCCCTGTAGACATTGCAAGTGTTCAACAGAAAGGCAAACAGTTACAGTAAGTGGCTATTTCTGGCAATCTTCTTTTTTTTTTCTATTGAGCAAACAGTCCAAGCATATCCCAGAACTGAGGGAACAGCATGTATCAAAACTGGGGGCTTTCATTTGGGTTTTCTGCTCTGTTTTCCCGTCCCCTTGTGGGTTGTTTGTAGAAACCATAAAGTATCTTTGCATAAAGGTTCCTAAAGACAGGAAGTTTCACAAGTGAGCTCTTGTGACAATTTCTTGAATTTTACTTTCAAGAAAGATATAAACAAAAGTACCCATCAAAAAGACATGGCAGTGGTTACCGCACAATCATGAATTTCACTTTCACACCAGCAAGCAGAGATTTCCTTTCCCAATGAAACAAAGTGTCATCAGAGACACTAACAGGCTTTTATTGACAATGTTGAAGACTCACTAGAATTTGATACACAGTATGCAAGTTTTTAAATGTATTTTCTCAAAATAAAATTGCAGTCCTTTTGTGATCTAATGTCTTGCACTGAGACATTTTGCCAGGCAAAATTCTAACACAGGAAGGACTCAAGTCAGGAGCTGTGATATACAAGAATGTACATGCATGTGTACATTTCAATACCTTGTTTTGTGTTTTAAGAAAGACTAATCAAAATGGTTGATGACTTAAATTTGAGTCATTTGAAAAACAAACCCCCAAATCTAAAGTACAATTTACTTGCTCCTTCAATTGCAATTCATAGCAGCTTGAAGAGTTTCTGCAATAACTACCACAGATTACAGACATTAGTTTACACGTCCCCAGTACTGCAGAAGCCTGATGTGGGGTAGAAAGAGCAAACAAGCTTCCTAAATACAGTAATCAAAAACTTCTCTGTCCCTTTCCCTCACATCCACTTCTTCTACCTTTGGTTCTTCCTACCTGGAAATCCAGACTTCCAGAAACATGTATTTAACTGCAAGTATTAAACCACTCAAAACTGTTTTACAAAAACAAAGTAGAGTCTTATAGCTGTTTCTTTTTAAGTCTTTTGTTTGTCATTTTGCTTAGATATACACTGCACTTATAATAAAGATAAATAAAAAAAGTACAACACTTCTTGTCAAAGAATGGGAAATCCTGCCAACACTAGAAAAAGAAAACAGCATTTTTAATTCTCACCATTCAAGACTTTTCAACTTCAGTACAAGACTTTCCAACAAACAGTACAACCTACAGGCATGGACTGTAGTATCAGATATTTCCACTGCCAGCTTTACAATTCTGCAAAAACTCAGACCTCTTCATACACCTCTCCTTACAGTTTATATGCAAAATATGTGAATTTGGAAAAAGAAACATTCACTTTCCAGAAAAGGCCAAGTATAACTTTTGTAATTAGGAGACAAGTGTGAATGTAAGCACCTGCTCATCAGAGAAAGCCTAGACACATTAAATATACAGCTTGATACTTACCATGCTCTTACATTTTTCATTTCTATTACAGAAAAATACAAAGCCCTTGGTGAAGACGCTGAAGCCTGGGGTGTCTCAGTAACATATGCTGAGGCTTTGCCAGCCCAGACTTGATCTGTGCCCTGAGTCACTGGTCCTGCCTCCACTGAGCAGGAGCAGCTCTGGGGCAGAGGCAGCGATGCTCTGTGAGAGTGCGACACCGAGGCAGCACCCAGGAGTGCCTGTCCCTACAGTAACTACCTGTGCAGCAAGAAACTATTGAAGCGTGTTTGAAGTATGATAGTAAAAACTCTTAGAACACTTAAAAGCACTGATTTTAAACTCTCAAAAATGTAACCAAACACTGTCCTTGACAGAGGGGCAGGTCAGCTTTTGGGATACTCAGGAGAGGTGATGGACTGTGGTGGTAAGCCCAGGGAACTGGGCTGATGCCTGCACTGAGCGGTGATGTTACTGCTCCCGCCCGGGCAGAAGGGGCAAGAGAGACTGTTCCACTGTTCCCTGCCAGAATGGCAATGAGAAAATACAGATAGGTAAAACCCTGCCTTTCACTCAGAGATGTTAGTAAAACTAAGCTGGCTGTGAGGAAGAAAACAGGTTCTCCTCTCCAAGGCATGCCAAGCAGATGCAGTGCTGAAAGTTCTTTCCTGTGTGCTTGCTTGACATGAAATTTTCTCCACATATATTACTTCCTGTATGTAAAAACCAGTCCCAAACGTGCAGGTACTTACCCTGCCAAGGCAAAGCACTACTACCTCAGAGCATAATGCTGCCTTTATAAACAGTCTTTCTCACACATCCTCAGTTAAAGTCAACAAAAATGCAGACATCTGGAACACAATATAGTAACAACTATCTCCATAAGCAATGCTGTGTTTACCTAGACAATCTAAAAATAAACCATCTTCCTAGAAAACTACCTGGAAATAAACTGTGTCCGTAACATTGCTGGAACTGAGGAGAGCACTTAATATAATCCTTCGAGTTACTGTTGAGAATTGAAACGTTTTGCTTTCCAGCTCCAATGTGAGCTTTGCTTTTCAATGACCAAACCAGCCACTGCTCCGTGGTTTGATGTGGTAGATGAATAAACTGATAGTGCTCAGAAATCCTCTTTCTGGTTCTCCATCTAAGCAGGTTTCAGCAGGGACAAATAATGCTGAAGCCAGGCAAAAAAAAATGTGCTGTACTATCCCAATCAGACCAGGTCTGAGCCAGGAGCACAGACGGTTTACAAGTTCACAAGCAATTTTCTGTCTGGAGATAAGGCAACAGAAACTGGTTGGTTTAACAGAAGCCATGAAAAAAGAAAGCCACAGGGTGGCACTGCAGGCAGGCTGTATTTTGATACTACTTGGCTGCTTATTCTTTTCTGGGTAAATCAGAGCTTGTCTAATTCCATCTGTATAAAACAGGAAAGTGGTTAATTAAGTTTTCTTCAAGCATTCTATTGTCCAGCAACAAATACGCCTAGAATATAAATCACATCATAAAAGAGGCACCTATTTTAGAATTGTAAGGGTATTTTATAAATTCAGAAAATGGTATTTAAAAATATTAACTCAAGAATGCTATTGTAAAGACAGGTTATGAATTGATACCTATTTTGGGTTTGTCCGTTCATTTTGAAGCAATTTAAGAAAAAAAATCTTCACAACGCATGTGTATTTTCATGCAAAAATTAATGAATGTTCTTCATACCATTATTTTTTTAACAATGCCAAGATGGAAAAATCTCAAAAAGTTCTCTCTTCCTCTGAAAGAAAGAACAGTATTAACTCAAGAAGAAGTCTTAACACTCTATCCAACACTATCACATCCTTCTAAAACATTTTCACTCATATATAAATGAATCATACATAATTTCAACCAAAATAGACAACTTATTACAGCAATACTTCAAAGCTAGAGTTTGGAGTCTATTTGATCTGCTTTGCTGGCTGCTTCTCCCCCAAATTTCAAATCCCTACCATTTGAGTCAAAAGCAAAAACAATTGCAAAAAGAGCAATTCCTGTTCATTTAGCGAAGAATCTGATTTTTTCAAAGGAGATTTGGAGATCATCCAGGATTGCAACAATTACTTTCTACTTTATAAAACAGAAGTCCCTTCAAGATATAAATTTGATGTTTAAGTAGATTCTGAACTAACAGATAATATACGACTATGCACAACCATTTTAGTCGCAGAGGTCCCAGATAATTTTAAGTTTTCAGTTTGAAAGTATGATCAGTAACAGTCCCTTGATATTTCTAGTAACAAATGAAAAATTAACAAAAAGTTGTATTTTAGTTCAGTTGCACCACAATATAAATTAGAACACCATTTCATCTGCTGTCATTTTTCTTACTCCAGAGAGCAAGAATTCTAAAAACTAGAAAATTTTATTCCCTCATACCGAAGTTCAAGAGTGGACTGGTAATTGTTCCAACTGCCAAGTGGAACATAAGCCATTCTTTCTGCTACAAGATTGCTCCCTGTATTTTTTAAACTGTTTGTATATGGAGATTATTTTGCTACTAGATAGCATGACAGTAATATATTGGCAAAGAAATAGACCAATATAACTGTGACTTTAACATTGGATAAGACAGATGATTATGTAATAGCATTGACTGCCAAAGCTATACAAATTTGATTTCAGTATATTATTTACCTACTTTGTGGACTCTTATACTAAAGCAGTCTACACTATTAAATAGTTTCAGAACATATGCCTGACAAATACTAAATTAAAAAGTTAGTGACTTAATAAAATAAATTGATGGTACCAAAACCTCAGGTGGCAACACCACTTAAAAAACCCATATATTTAATAGAAAAGTAATTAAAGCACCTCCTCCTCAAAAAACAAACAAACAACAAAAAAAAAACCCACAAACAAACAAAACCACCAGACAACTGTAAAATACAGAGGAAAACACTACCATAAAGACTTATCTATTATTATTTCCTCTGTTTGGCTTGGGAGAGCAAGAGCTTCTGCTTAAGTGTTGGCGTGTAGACACTGCATAACTACAACTACAACACTTCATTGAATAACTTCTCAGTTCATCAGTTACATCAAGTATGACACTGTTTACAAGTAACTGCAAGGTCATGTGCTGATGCAACTAAGAGAAGTGAAGTCCATTAGTTCTAAATAAAATAACTATTTAAGCAAAAAACAGACACACTGGATGCAATCTAAAAGTGTTTCAAATAGGTTTCTCTGTCCCCCTCTATTGACACCTATACTGTTATTAATAGAAAGCTAAATGAAAGTGGACAAGCTTGGGAAGTAGGTACATTGTTCATCAAGGCCATACCCTTAAAAGTATGGACTTTGAGAAAGCTGTGTGTAAGAAGATATATGGAAGTCATTAGCATGTCTTCTGTTTAAATTCTTCTTGTTTTCTTCTGCTTCTTCTTAATTTCCTTACTTAAGGCAGAGAAGTGTTCATAGCTAATTTGTCCATATTTGTCCGTATTGTATATGATTTTGGAAAAGTGTTTCTGGACAGCACTAGGCAACTTATGCAATTAAACTTCTAATTTTGCTAATCATATTTCTAAAAATCAAATTGCTAATCATAATTTTGAAACTAGCCAATATAGCTGGTCATTAGTAACCGGAACAGCACTTGGGCTATGATATGCCATTACAGAATTTTCAACTCTAGATGGGAGGTCACACATATACACAACAACCCCAAGGGAAAAAAAATAAATCAAATATTAAAATTTTAACTCCTAAAATCAAATACCGAAGAAACAATTTGGCCAGTGCTAGTCCTGTCTCACCCAATGTCGAACAAGCAAACAAAACAGATATAATCTAAGTTTTTACATCTCTGGTATCTGAGAACTTCATATCTATTTATTTATGCAGATGACTAAATAGTTCTCTTCATTTTTCAAATACCCTTGAACAGAAGTATGTGTTCAAGAACATAAAGAACAGCAATTAAATGGCTGCATAGCTTTTGACATTGCAATGCAAAACATTTATGTCCAATTCTTAACCATAGTATCACACAATCTTACACTCTTCCTCAAATCGCAATCAATATTTAGCTCAAATTTCTGCACAAACCACAGGAATTTAGATTTAAAACAAAAAATTAAAAAGCAAAACAAAACCTTGCACACAATTATTCTTAGTCAGCACAGTGAGGTACATTCTTACATTCCCATGAAACCTTAACAGCACAAGGAGCAGGGCTGCATGATCCCTTGAGGCCAGGCACAACTGAACTCTTGGACAAAGAACAAGTTCTGGTCCCCACCACTTGCACATACACACAGATCATGGGAATTCATTTTCTCTGGGTCACTTGGGTACACAGCTGCGTGTGTGTCATTTGTTTTTAGAACTCAAATGCCTTCCTTTAAGTGAACAACAAATTACTACATGATCCAAAGGGGAAAAAAAAAAAAAAAACAAAAAACCAGAAGAGACAAAAATATCTCTAATTGCTAGTAGGGTATGCTTGATAGCATAAGATACACACACATGCAAAGCCCGTTTCCAAAACTAGCTTATGAGCACAAATTCTGCCATGTTATAAACTTCAGACAGGTGACTACTATAATCATATCACTCTGAGAAGGAGTCCAGAAACCATGATGCAGAAGCCCCATCACATATGACAATCTTGTCTCTTCCTGACATGACAAACTTATGCTTCCAGCACTTTTCTAGCAGAAATGAATTTATTATTTACATAAAAGACACATTAATAACAACAGCTATCAATAGTATCTAATGGATAAAAGAACTACTTTCATTTCTGGACTTCTACTCAGTTTTTGCTCAGACGTCATAAAGACTCCTTTAACAATTTCAGTAGAACTGAGGAGTCAATGTGGATGGAAAATTTATGTAATCATGTAACTGCAGCTGTCAGAACACATAAGTAGTTCTGTGTTAAAAGTTCTGGGAAAGCCATAAATTAAGTTTGTTGGACAAAGCTGGTCTAGGATTGATTCAGACGTATTAATAGGGACCACAAAAATAAGTTACAGCTTTATTTGTCACTTCATATAAGTACAGAGGATCAAACAAGCTGTGACTTGCTGCTAGGAGATACCAGAATTCACCTGTCAAATTAGGAGTTGCAGTAGGTAAAGACAGAGGAAACAAGACTGAGTAATTTTGGATACCTTCACCCTCCTCCCCTTCATAAGGTCCACCAACCTCTCACCACATTCTCGAGGGACCAGACACTGGCTACGCAACCTCACTGGATCTCACTGCTAATCGTGTATGAATTACGAGACCACACCTTCTAAGTACTCACTAGAAGCCTGGCTGAACCTCCTTGCTAAGCAAAAAACAAAAATCAACATGGCTATATTAAGGGATGTTCATAAAACACTTCATAGCAGTGCACTATTTCTGTGCATGCCATCACATAATTTCTCAAGCTCACCATCACTGTCTCATAATTCCATTTTCTACATATTTGCTTTTATGAAACAAGGTTGAACAGGGATACCTTTGTCATGATAACATTGCAGACTATAAGAAACATTTTTTCAGACTGCAAGTATGATCCAGTATCCTTTAAATATATTCTGTAGTATTAGCTTTCTGGTGTCAAAGGTGGCTAATAAGGATACCAGCTGACTGTCAGAAGCAAAGAATCATAACACAACAACAAAAGTTTCTGAGAAAACTGCAAGACAAATTTGACAGCTAGGCTGAGCTATCATTTCTCTATCTTAGAAATTAGCAATTAGTGCCTTTTTTTCAGCCCCAATTATGACTGCATAATTTTATCACAACTGATGGTAGGTGATGCAGCTAAGTGACTCCATGAAGGAAATGATAGAATCATAGAGTAATTTAAGTTGGAAAAGACCACTAAGATCATCAAGTCCAACCATAAACTTAACACTGACAAGTTCTTACCTTCTTCACTGGAGGGATGAGAGTGCCTTTTCAGGTTGTCCACTCCTGCTCGTATTCTTTTAATGTTTTTTAAATAAGAAAAAGATCAAAGGAAATTGTTCTTTCCATTTTGGAAAAGGTACATACAAACTTGGTTGCCAAAGGATCCAGTTGCAGGCCTTGGTAGCCCATCCTCATTTCTCATGTAGCCCTTTCTTGAAAAACCCCAGTGTTTTACGCCAAATTCAAATCTGAACCTCCCACTTACAGAAGCTTGAGAGATGTAAATCACCTCCTTCCTTTCTCAGCATCCTGTGCCCCCAAACATGACACCATCATGATCAAATGAGACCAAATTACCCCACCTAGACATTTAAAGTGACACTAAACAGGTAACACTGTGGTCAACCCTTTCAATTCTTTGATATGGCAGTTTTATCTCTCACCAGTCTTGTTTATTTCCAACAAAACTATAATAACGCAATACAATTTAAAGAATCCAACAAAGCAGAACTATCACTGTTATTTCACTGGATTTGCTGTATACGATTAAGCTTAAAAGCAAGCTGAATGATCTCTCATACTTACTATTATTTCAGTATTGCACAAATTGCAGCAGGAATCCCTACCAGCTGGCCAAATTAAATTAGAAGCCAGGGTATATCAGCTGGGACTATTAAATGCCACGGTACAATGCAACTACTCTACCTAAAAGTCAGTTAGACAAAACAGCTCAGATCAATAAAAATTGGTTCACACCAGGTTAGAGTACCTTCCAGAAAATACTGAACTTCTGATGACAAAGCCAACATTTAACAATAGGAATCAGTCATATCCCTGACTCTTGTAGTTTAAAGCCTTACATCAGAGGTGCTATGAAAAACATGCTCCTTATGGAGTTTTTAAATCTTTTTATTACTGAGGCTCTTTGCATGTCAAAATGTAAGTTTGATCAGTGAAAAATCCATCAGAATTCACCTTGTACTTAATTTCTTCTTGCTTTAATTCCCAGGATATCAGTTATTTTTCTGTTAATTGTAAGGTCAAAGAGGACCTCATGGAAGTAATAAGCAGCAGGAACTAAATAAACAGAAGACCGGATCTTTAATGCAAATGTGTTTCCTGGAGGAAAGAGGTAAATCAGTGCAGATAATGTTGTACAGAAGCAGGAAAAAAGTTTAAAAAAAATAAAAATCACGTTCTAAAACAATCTGTTCAAAAGATTTCTCACTAGAACATAAGTAGCTCTTCAAAACCAGTGCCCTGCTGAGGCATTTACCTACTTGCCAAGGTTTTAGTTACTAATCAAAAGCAACAGCTATTTGCTTTGTGGATGAAAAGTTGTAGTACTTGCTCAAAATTAAATAAAACAAACAAACAAGCAAACAAATCACAATTATTTTAAGATACAATACAGCTGCACAGCGAGAACTGTCTCTGTGAGTGTATAACTGAGACAAGCACTCTAGAATACATCTCCATCAGAATTTTTAAGAAAAAGAATCCTGGCAGTATAATTAAGAGGCCTTCAGAGTACTGAACCAGTTCAAGTAATGCTTAATGCTTTTCAAATCCACCAGTTACAAGGTCATACCAGGGTAATTCCACAGCATGTCTCCTGATAACCATGTTTCTGGCCTGTTAAAGAACACCATGCACTTACATGAACAGCTAGAATTCAAAATTTATCTTTAATAGCCAGAGGACATGACTACTTAGAAATTACACACGTTTTCCAAAATCACTGGTCAACCCTAAATCATCACATACCCTTATTTAATAAACCACTGCTACAGACACTAAGGCATCTGAATTAAATATGTTTTCAAAAATTAGTTTCTGGCCCCGAAAAGGGTGCCCTTCATGGAAATTATTTATCTCTACAGGTAATATGGTATCCTCCCAAGTACACCCAATATAACTTGATCTGTACTACAGAACTCCTTGTGTTTCAACAAAAAGTGTTCACTCCTGATTAATACCTACAAGTGTTTAGTACAAAAATTAAACAAATTCAAGATTTTGAGACTTCCTCCTATTCCACCCCTGTGAAAAAGCAGAAAAAAACAGATTAGAGAGGCCTTATATCTTCACATCTATTAATTGGTATTAGAATACACTCAGATCTTAGTTTTGAACACATTTCATCAACATTTGATTTTAAAAAATAATGAAAAGTGAGTACCATAAGGAATCAGAAATTATGTTTCATAATACCAGTAAGTACCCCAAGAGCCTAAACCTAGCTGCTTACATAGCCTAAAAAGCTTTTGCAACATCCTTCTCTCACAGAACTTCAGCGAAATGTAGATAAGCAATGGTAAATAATGCAACAGTCATGATGAATATCAAATTTCATGAAAACTACACATTTGAAAGATGCATTTATATTTCAGTACAAAGCACAATCAATATTACAACAATATTAAGTTTATGCTGTAAAGCTTTCAGGAGTTAAGAATCTTTCAGGAGGAAAGAATATCCGCTTTCCCTTTTCCCAGTCCTGCACACGTGACTCACCATTGCTGCCTTCTCCCTTTCTTACCAGACTGTTCCTCTGCTCCCATCAGCAGCATGGACTGGTTTCCAGTCTGATTCATGGTCAGGATTCTTACTGCAGGGAGGCTAACTCTGCACTTGAGTACAGATATTAAGAGGCTGCCAACTCTCTACTAACCAGTATAAACTGCTATGCTAAAATCATTCTACCAAAACAGTTCCAGTTTTGAGGACTTACCCAAAAAAATTTCTGTAAAAACTTATGTATATTACAGGAATACAAATTTAACCTTTATCCCTGTACTCATTGTTCTAGAGTGAGCTACTTCTGCTAAGAGAAACTTACTTATACTTCCCAAATAACAATTTAGGCTACCCTACAGTGTACTACAGATTTGCCATGGGGGTTGGACTAGAGCTTCAAAGGTTGCTTGCAAGCCAAATAATTCTATGATTTCCCTGAAGAGGAAAAAATAAACTGGTGGAAATCAAAAGCATTAAAGCATTTTGGCGTACTTTCTTCCTGAGGAAAGTGTACTTGGATGTAGTGCTTAGAAGCATAAAAACTATTAAATTAATTTTAAAAACGAATGTAAAACCATTCTAGTGAGCATTAAGAAACAGTATAACAGTACACTGACTGGAATAGGGGCAAAGAAGCACTTCAAAAGAGAATATAAGACCAAAACAAACAAACAAAACATGACTGAGGCTATAAAACAAAAATTGAAAAGGGCTACAAGTGAACGCTTAAAAAATAATAATAAAAAAAACCAAACAAACAAACAAAACAAAAAACAGTGAGGAGAAGAAAAGGTGAGACACTGGCAAGGGAGAAAACCACCTGGCCATTTCCAGGTGCCGTGACTAATTGGACACAACTTGAACTGACAAGGCTTAACAGGCACTGGGGAAACAATTGACATGCCTCTCAGTAAAACCAGCTTTGATTTAAATACGGCAAAGGGGTTTTCTACTTATCTAAGGACCATAAAAGAGATAAAAATAACCACATTCTGTTTGTCCTATTGAATAGGGGATTAAAATAACTGGCAACGTTTTAAGTCATGAGCTGGAGGTGGATTCACCAGGTCACAACTGGAAAAGGAGAACTGCCAGTCCTTGATAAGCATAGCAATTACCATTCTTTTATATACAGAACTACTCTAAGGGAGTACAGCTTCCTTAAACAGCAATAATAGCATATCCTTTGATTTATACAGCAGTTCTCCAGCAATACAACCAACATCCTGTTTTCATCTCAAAGTACAGCTGGGCAGTTTGTCTGCGGGCTTTATTTATTAGACCCTATAACCTTCTCATTATAAGAAACAGCACCCTTCAACTTAGCAGCATTTTACCTTTCTGGTCCTTTCCTCATAAAAATTTTAACATGGTACCAAGCAGATAACAGAGCACAGAGATGTTTACTAAGTGCTTTGAAACAATGTGACTTAAGTTTATAAATGTTAACTAAAAAAAATAACACATTTCTCCCACCCAGGAAGTCATGTAAAAAATCACCCAAGAAAATTCACAGATCAAGGATTTTCTTACTTTATGGATTTCAGAGAAAAGAACAAAAGAATTGCTCAAATTATCTAAGCTGTAAGATATAAAGCCTTTAAAACACAAATTGCTGATATCTGAAACTGTCTCTGTATAGTTCTCCCTGGATTCAGAAGCTTTCCCTCAATATAACAGTGAATCTTTGTAAAATGCCTAATGGAATACATGTATGAACCATTTGATTAGGCATCTCTCAAATTATTCTATGTATTTAATAATTCGGTATCCTGTGTTACCACAACAGTCAGAATCCCATCAGAAATGCAGTATTTTCCACATTCTTACCCATGAAAGTAACAAGCTAAATAGCATTTTCAAAGATTTACATGCTCTTGCTCTGTAACCATGCAGCAACTCATGAACATGCCATTCACATGTTGTCACACTTTAGAAATAGAAAGACCAATAGTGCACAACTGTGAACCACTGTATTTGTTCAAAACAGTTTTAGAAGAAATTATTGCTTGTTGAATACATTAAATCACTAAAAGCTTATAAAATGTAGAAACTTTTATTAGCTATATCTACAAGACATCCATTTTTTACACATACATTCATTCTCAAGCAAGAGGTAAGCAGCATATCAGCACAATCTCAGTGGAAACAAAATATACCAATATAGGGCAGACTTCTTATTTAGTAAGGAATGACCCTGGTACAAGAGCAATAGAGAACCAAGGATTTGTCTACACTGACCAAAAAGTGGCCTATGGTAGGGGTGAAGAAGAGGCAAAATTGCCACCAGCACTGCTACAGCAGAAGCCAGAGAAGGTATGCATATCAGAACATCACGTAGACTCCTGTCCGTAGTGGTAGGAGCAAGGTCAGGGACAAGCTGCAGATAGTTCATTTGCTAAAATCCCTCCAAACTTTGTCATGTGGAAAACCAGAGCAGTCAGTCAATTTGGTTAAAAACTACATGGGCAGCTATCTACACAGATCACAGAAGCAGAACAAGACACAAACAAGGAAGTACTAAAACTCAGCTGAAACTTTGTGAACTTTCCAAAAGTTCACCCTCATCCTACCAAGTGAAACTTTTAAGTGCCAATCAACCTCTACTGAGTGCCACATTTTCTCTCTCCCAGTGATTAAGGGTTTGGCTTTGAATGCAACCCAAAGGAGGAAATCCATGGAAAGAACACTGGCTTATCACAGAAGAGAGTCAAATTGTGGCTAGTGGCCATCCAGCTGTTCTTCTGACACACATTAAACAATGATGATCAGAATTTTTGAAATGTTTATTACATGGATATAAAGTCATGAGCATAGTGCTGTCAGCTTAAAGCAGAAAGGCACTCTTTGGATCCAGAAATTCAAAGCTGACACTTCAAAAATATCCCAAACTACAAGAAGATCCTAAGGTGAATACAGGCAAAGGAATGAAAGTCTTGTCTAAATTTAAAATGAGAAAAAGGAATTACCCCAGACTTTCATGATTACCAACAGGTTACGACTGGCTTCTCCTGACTGAAGAGGACATAAGCTGCAACAAACTTACTCCACCAGTTGAAGAGCAGCAGCAAACCTATTCACTTTACAAGACATGCAAACTTCCTTCTGCCTAGATAGGCCGTAAGGGAGGGAGAACATATGTAACTGTTCTTAATTATTCAATGACTACCAAATATCAGTCAACAAAAAAATAAATGGCAAGGGGAAGAATGAACCTCCATATCCAGTGTCAGATCCCTGAAGGAATTGGTCTTTCTCAGAAAGAGTCACCAAGCCGCTTCTTTCTCACTGTCACTTCAATATTTAAATGAAAAACGTGTGTTAATTGTGCGATAAACACAATGGTAGCTAATATAACTAATATAATACCTATGTCTGAGGATGTGATTCACATTTTCTTATGGATCTTTTTCCCCTCAGAAGCCAAAAGCTTTTTAATGAGTTGAGCTAAATGACTGACTGTTTACAGTTTCAACCAATGCTATGCCATGTTTAGCTATGCCTTCTTATCTTTGATAAAGCATCACATGCTCCTTTACAAACAGACTGGAAATCTTACTACCATGTTGAGCATTTATTCACATGATACCACAAACTGACTCAAAGAAACAGTCAGTGTATGACTGAGATGTGAAATGTGATGTGACAGGATGTGGTAAAGGCCAGTAAGTGTAGATAGAGTTTTCCAGATCTCATTAAGCTTTTAAAATTATTTTTAAATTACAGTCAAAACATTATAAAATATTACTTCTAACCTTGGAGCTTTTGTTTTCATTTAACAGAACTCTTTACATACTCAACCATTTTTCTTTTATGAGTACGTTGTTAGCAAATGAATTGCACAATTTTCAATCAACTAAGGTAGAATTTTGCAAGGGTATTTCTATCTTAAGTTGCTGAAGTTCTCTCAAGTGGCTCTGACAAACATCTTTACAAAATAAACAATGTACTGGACGCTTCATTTCCTACTGCAGATCTCTGCACCATGAGCAGGAAGAGGCAGCATCAGCTTGTCAAAGAACAGACAGATCTCAATCAGGGAATGTGAAGGAATATCCAGCTGTTCTTCTCTAGTGGATACACCATGCAGGACAGCTGCCTCTTATGCAGAAGGGCAGAGTGGTGACTGACATTGTATAGATCTTTCCACAAGATCACTCAGTCCAAGTGATTTTGCAATTTCCATCTACAATCCAAACGTATGAAGTACAGCTTGGCATTGTATAGGGTGAACTTCCAGCATTTATGTTATGTGTCATTATTTCCAAACATTCTCAATTCTAACATAAAATCTTTTTCTGGATTAAGTGCTGGCAAGCAGTCTGCAAAAAAAAAAAAAAAAAAAAAGTCCCGTAAACCTGTTAGCTGGCAGGCTTTACATACTGGAGCTACAGAATCTGGGAAAATTTTGGGGTGAGTGAAAGCAGCAACCTAACAACAGGAGCCTATAAGCAGTACCTCAAAGAACACCACAAGAAAGAAAAAATAAAAACCTATTCATTTGTTTGAATATTTCTAAAACTATCATAGTACCAAAACGCCTATTTTTTTCCCTAAAATAAATCACTGTATATTTTCAAGGTTCCATTTAACATTTACAATTCATTTTCATTCCTCCCTTATTCATTTGGGATTTACGGATAAAGATGTGTTACAGCGGTGTATTTTGGGAGGAAGACTGGAAAGTTTATAAGAATGTTTGGGCAGTGGAAATACGAGAACAGTCAAAGAAAGATGCTTAGAAATAAGACAGATTCCAGCAGTTCAGACAGTGATGTCAGATCCTTATTACTCTTCCAAAATAAGCCTCTTCAGTTTCCCTCCTACAGTCCTCACTATAGCCAACCAGCTGTGAAGGACTGCTTTTAAAATGCTTTGGTTTTCCATATCTTCCATGTTTTTGCCTTGCTTTTCTACAAAAGTGAACAAGCATTGTCTGGCCTGTTGGGACTATCTCAACAATACTTGTGGGGGAGGGGGGAATGAGTCCTTCACTGCAAAGGAACCATCAAAACAAACCACAAAAATTACTTAGATTTCAAAATTCTCTGATCCCTGCAGATATCACTTGGCAGAAAACCAGACTCCTCTCCCTACCCCCCAAAAAAAACCCAATTAACCATCAATAAACAAGAGCAGCATTAACAAGATGAAAAAATAAAGACACATCTGAACCAGTTTCATCAGTTTATTTCTACAACAAATGTCTTGATAACCTGTCATGCAGACATCAAATTAAATATAGCTAATTCTGAGAAAGAACAGCACATAATTCAGCACATAAAATTACTGCCACTCTGTAATAAGTAAACTCTGACCTAGTTGGAAAAAGAAAAGTACAATAAAATAAAATAAATCTCGTGTCTCCAGCTATCACTGCCTGCATTAAGACCTCAGCTCCAAATCCTGCAATGTCCAAGGCATTACTCAGCTGTAGATAAGTCAGCAGATGAGATCAGCAACTGCAAAGACAGACAATGACCCTGCTTTAAGTGCCATATGAAAGGGCCTGGGAAATCCTTCTCCCCTCAAACACTGTGGCAAAAATAGTCTCCATGCCCATATAAGTACAAGAAAATAAGATGCATTAAGCCAGGTAAAATGCGATGCACAATATTTAAACACAAAACCACATTTATAGAAAGAATCTATCCTTTCAGTGTGCAGTCTAGGAAGAGGAATCAGATACAGGGAGAATGGAACACAGGGGGGAAAAAACAACAAACAAAAGCACACCAGATGGAAGGCCCAAACTCTTTTTAAATCTGAAGATTTAAAAGAACACACAAAGCCAGAAGCCAAAAAGGTCCACTTGTCATGTTGGGTTGTAATCCCTTGAGGCAAAAACGAAGTACATCTTTCTTTACTAGTAGCTGTGGACTTACAAACCTACTTGAAGTTTAAGGTTCAGCAAAAAGGAACTTTCTCCAAGCAGTGAGTTCTTTAAAAACTAAATGAGGTAAATATAGCTCAAGGAGAGTGCCAAGGATGGAATTAGTGAGGTTGCTTTATACTGTGGGTGGAAGGAGAGGATCAAAATTGCAGGCAAGGGGAAGTCAGAGATCATGAATCAGAGACCAGCACTGGAGCACACAGAAAAGTTAATGTCTGGAGACTTCAGAGAGTAAATGGAAAAAGCAGTAACTCATAAGAAATGAAAGTTTGGAAACCTAGGGGAAACTTTCAACATACAGTGGTACCTGATTTTTGAGGAATAGTAAAGTTTCTGAATTTAAAAATTATTAAAAAAAATAAAAAAATCAAAGTCCAGATTTCTGGCATGGCTTTAATTTCTGATTTTACACAAATGCCCGAAAGTCATCAGAAATTCCACTTCTGGAAACTCCACCTACTGCACTATCATCATCAACTAACACACACTTGTGTGGTGACTTACTAACTAAAGAAGTAAAACATCCATCCATCCATGCAAATAATTTCTATTAACTCAAAGCCAAAATGGTTACATATTTAATTCTGCATAACATTAACTTTTAATGAGAAGGACAAAATGTTTAAAACCACAGCTACTAGTAAGGAAAGATATACTTCATCTTTGCCTCAAGGGGTTACAACTCAACACGACAAGTTATAAACATTTGTATTCTCAACTTTGCTATTAATAGACATCTTGGCTCCTCTTTTTTTCACTAGATACAGAGACAAAACACTGTTCCTCCCAAGCAAAAAGTTTTCAAAACTGTTGTCAGAAAAAACAGTCAACAATAGCTATCTCAGTAGATTACCTTCTACCTGCAATGTTACATCGAGTTCTTTTGTCAGTCTAGTTTGACAGTACAGAACTGACTGAGGTTTCACAAAAGTCAAGAGCAATACATATAAAAAGTTTCTGGGCGATAGTAAGACAAAGTTTCCACTGCTACTCTACTCATGGTCCCATATCCTTGAACATTCTTACTTAATTCAACATTCAGACCTGGGGGGACAGGGAGGGGACACGGACAAAAGAATCCAAGCAAACAAACAGTCAAACTGGATTAAACATAAAAAAATACAATTAATTTTGTGAAAAGAATAGAAGAGGCAGTTCCTACAATAACAACAATAGTAAGTCTGTGTTAAAGGGACAGATGAAGATGTTTATCTTGCTCTTGCCATAGCAAAACATTTAAAAGTTACCTGCTAAATACCATGTATAGAGCATCAGTCTTTGGAAGAAAATCTACCTGAAGGTCTGACATGAAAGTCAGGTAGGATATGAAAAGGGAAAATTAATTGTCAAGAGGAAACCAAGGCGCATGAAAAGAACAGGATGTTAAATCAATACATCAATAATCCAGGAATATTAAATTGAAAATGGATTTTATTTTAAAGAAAAACACCCACATTTCTAGTGCTGTTCTTTTGAAGCAGAATGGTGTTTTGTTTGTTGGGGCTGTTGTTTTGTTTGTTCCTATTCAAGCTCACCACATTTCTTGTTTAAAACAGAGCAACAGTTTGCATTGTTTGGGGAGGAGGAGAGATTTGCCTGTTATTAACTATGATGGATCTATAGTTTTCAAACCAAGTAGTTCTATTTCCAGAAGAGAAAGGAAAATCAAAGAAACATGCAGAAAGTATTTCTAAAACACACCTAAGAAAGCACAGCTTGGAATTCTTCAATGAGAACCTCTGCAGAACTAAAGCTTCCAACAAAACCAATGCTTTCTCACAGAAAAAAGCTTACACCCAGCTAAAAATACTCACATACTCTATTTTCTTTAACTGAAAACAGCAATCCTGACAAGCCTAGCCTTGCAGCAGAGTTGACATTAATGCAAGCTCCCACGGGAGACATTTCATAGCTAGATAAGGGACCCATCTTTTAAGCACCTATAGCACTTTATTTACAACCTAAGATAGACAAATGTACAAGCCCTGTCTGAACTGGACAGCCTTCTAGCAAAAAAAAAAAAAAAACAAATCCAGGAACTCTGAATTCTGTAAAGGTTCCCATGGTATTCTACTTCCATATAGAAAGTGTTTCTTAAACCATGAAAAAAAAAAAATGCACTTTTTGTCCATCAGTCTATCACCATGGAGACTTTAAATCAAAAGCACATCTACTGGAACTCCAGCTAGTAAATGTTTAAGTGTACTTTCACGAGGAGTTACATTTTTAATTGTGGGACCTTACCTCAGGAGAGAATTCAGGTGAAGCGTCATCAAGTTTCTAATTGGTTGTTACAGCTCAGAACAGCAGGGGTGGTTTCTCCCCTTGAACTCTCCATTGTCCTATACTGCACAGTCAGAGTTTCCTCTTCATTGTGCTAACACTGGGCACAGCCACAGAACTCTACAGGAATCCAGGAGCCAACATCTCGGCTTCTTGTCATCCTCTAATGCCCTGACGTCAGCTCTGAGTTTTAGAGCAGTACATAGTGACAGCAAATACTCACAGTGAAGTGCACCTCTTTCTCAAACAGCAGGCAGCTATGTGAACTTAAGTCAGAGTAGCAGGTCAGCTGTTGAGGAAGTGAGAGCCAGGTGAAAAGAAAGTGCACAATCAGATCTGTTTTAACTTGCAAACATCCATGAAAGAGAACACCTGGCATTCCTGATATCCACTTTAACAGAGCAACTCATCATACTGACTTGTTAACTTCTAGAAAAAAGAATAAATATTTAGCTGAGCATACTAACCTTGTTACAACTCCAAGGGCTGGCTGGATAATCTGGCATCTGCTGCTCCCCAGCACACATAAAACTACAACAGTGGCAGCTAAAAACAACAGCAGTCAAGCTAGAAAAACTTGCATGCTTAGAATTTTTTTTTTTCTAGCTACAGTCAAGATAGTCAGAAGCAGTACTGGACTTCATGAAGGGAGACCTATTTAGATGTTGCCAGATTACAGGAGAAACCATTTATTTGCAATTTAAAAATATTCTTAGTGAATTCTTTTATCTGTCAGATGGCAGGAGTCCCCTAAAGACCTTCAGTTTTCCCTGGAACCTAAGCTTTTGGTCCCCTACAATGAACTCCTTTCTTATTGTGCCCAACACAGATGTGCCTCCTCAAAATAAACAGTGATCTTCAGGTTTACATAAACACTGTGATCTCATTTAAAGCACACTAAACAAAACAAAAACCTAGTAACAATAGAGAGAAAAGAACCTACCCTAAGACAACACCAAACCCCACCTTCCAGTCTCAAGCACTTTTCCTCTCAAATGCTTTCATATCTCATTATCTAGCTCTCACTTTTCTTTTTCACGGGATACCAACGCATTTGGACAAAGCTTTGAAATAACTCTGCTGATTTCTCTATTTGTGTATTACCCTCCCACACATTTTTTCACCCTAGTATCCACATTCTTCAACCCCCTAATGTTTTCTTGATCTCATTCCCACAGCAACACACTCCAACAGTGAATATTACCACTGACTACTCCATAGGCACCCAGCTATGACTTCAGACTTCACAAAGTTTGAGTAATCAAACCATTTTTAAAATACAATATTCAGTTAACGGCACCAGTATCATGCAACTATTTGATGCTGCCTTGGTTAAGGCAAATACATTAAAAAGAACAACATAAGCATCTCAAAAAGCGTTTGAAATCAGATGGTAAATTGGCTCCTGGAATGATTAGCATTCAAGTAGCTCCTAATGGGCATCCACCCACTAAGGAGCTAACTCCCCGTTTCAAACATCCAGCAAACTCTGGTCACAGATTCTCAGAATTCTTTCCATTTTGTTATTGCTTCTTCATCAGGGTCATGCGGGTGGGAAGAATGAGCTAACTATTATCTTGAAGACCTCAGTCTAGGAGACGAAGCACATCTAAGATAGGACTACTTGCTAGACCCATGACAGCCTCTGGTCCTAGACAGCGCTACAATCTAGTACACAAGTATAAAAGGTCTTGTATTTATTGATAAACATGTGTATAGAATAATGCAGTATACAGAGCAGTAGCAAAAGCTAATTCTATATAAGAGAAAAATGTAGTTTCAGCCCTGACTTAAATTCCACTAAACTGAAATTCACACACAAACACACACACACAAACGTCCCCAACCCCAGTCTGCTGCTGTGGCTTGGCCATAGAATGCTTGCTTTGAAGCTGCTGCTGCTACACTTTCTGTCTCTCTCTGCCCTCCACAACAGGGAAGACTTTCAATTATACTTGAATAAATCTGTGGGTATGTTGTGAACTGACTCAACCGAACACATGAAAGACAGGAAGAGAACTCAAATCAGTATTCCAAGCTTGATGCCAGACACTTTCCAACACTGTGCCACAGCTGATGTCACCAGAGATCCATAATCTGATTGAAATTATTTCATAAACCCTCGACAGCAAGAGAAAAGGTAAATTTGTTGTTCTTTCTGAAAATATCTCTCACTTCCCGAGACTGCCCTAGCAACCATGGGAAAAGACTTCTGTTCTCTTTATTAATTTTTTCAAATACATTCACTAGGCCAAGCAACAGTGAATGGGAGCATGAAGACAGACATGAGGAGTTTCTGGCAGTAAGTTAACCAAAGCTGTTTGGCTCTCCCCATTCCCCCATACAACCATCACTATCTTCAGCCCCCAGGGAGCAGCTCTATCTCTGAAGCATATTTTCCTTAGACATACAATGAAAATGGCAAAACAAGGGGGTTTGCTTGGGTAAAGTAGGTCAGAAGCTGTTATTTTGTAAGCAGGCATATAGCTTTAAATATGATTTAAGGGAACAAATCAAATAATGTGAACTTCTCAGAAACTGATTACAATTGAATTAAAGGTGTATCTCAATGTGCATTCTAATATTTCAAAGGATATCAATCTTCCCTTTACCTAAATCTACATTTGCTCCAATATTCTAGTGGCATATTAAGCTATAACACAGTTTTTCACCGTAAAATCCCATGTCAACTATTGACGTGTACTTGTAATGTAACATTTATTTACTCAAAGGCACAGAACATCCAGCAACCACAGGAAAATTGTGTTCAAAAGGTGGGGCACAAACTACAGCCACTTCTTTTTCTATTTGCAAGTATTACATCACACATTTTCCTATTATCCATAACACAGACAATACATAAAGCCAATTCAGCTATGTGATGAACAGGAGCAGACTGTGTCAACTGGCCTGGCAGGAGCCCTCTGTCATGAGGGCTGCTCAGACTCCGGGTAAAACAGATGAGCTATAAAAATGCCTTAAAAGTAGGTCCAGCCAAGTTTCTGCTAAAAGAAGAAACTATGTGTCATGTCCAGCCAGTAACCAGGCACACCTCCTATTCATTATATTCCAAAAAATTCCAGCCATTTGCTGGGCACAGTTTCTGTTCACCATATTAAAAAAAAAAAAAAAAAAAAAAAAAATCTAGCAGTGGCTTTTTTTTTTTAATTTTCCCTTGTTTACCTTGAATGTACAGTCATAAAGGCACATGTTTTTCCACAAAATTCAGACAAATATTTTTATCCACAACGAGTTTTAATAAAAAATGTTTCCATAGGAAAGCATAACTCTGTATTAGAAAAAAAAAAAAGTACTCCAAGAATGACAGGATCCTTTCCCAAAGCTTGTTCTCACAGACCTGATAACAAAATTGAACAAATACTGAAGAGTCACCAGTGTTTACCTTATATAGGAGTTCCAAGCCTAAACAAACATCAGTGCCTAAAAATGCACAAAACACTTTAAAGGCCTCTAACCTTTTTAGCCCTTAACATAAATAAATTGTCTAAGCTGTGAAGAGTTACTGGTAATTACTCCACAGAACTTCAAATGATGATTTAAGAATACATTGACTGGTAAAGTTTTCAGTTGCAGATTAACAACACTTTCAACCTAGGTAGACAAGTTAAGAAGAGATATAAGGCAGTATATCACATCATTTGGTAATGCATTTAAAGAAAAGTGCTATTTCAACTGAAATTCTTCACAGATTGCACAATTTTTCCTATCATCTCAGACAGAGAATCACAGTAAATGCTTACCATTGAAAAATGTATCTCTGGACCATTTTCATGAAAACTGAGAGTTGCCGTTTTTGCTGGTATATCCACATTTTTTTCCTCAAATCCAGAGTTTTGATAAGCAAATGAGACCATCTTCAGGAAACAGTTAAGACTGACAATAATGACCTCTTATAGTAAGAAAGGCATAGTAACTTGATTTCCTACGTATCAAGCTATACTGGAACAGCTGATAAAAGGCCTGGAAATATATCTGCAGGGCTAATGCAATGAGCACTGCTGCTAGCTGCGTTTCTCACAACTGAGATGTGGATGCTGACAGATGCTTGAAGTCATAGAAAGGGAACAGACTACTTTTTTTGAATTAGATGTCAAGCAGCAGCCAAAATTCACTTCACCCAACAGCATTATGGCAGGCAACAGGCCTAGAGAAACTGTCAGAACAGCCACAGTTTTAACTGTCTTTTTTGTTTGTCTTTATGTTCCTGCCCACAAAATTCAGGACCTTCAAGACATACCGTTTTAGTCCCTTCCTAACCTGGAATCAAGTACTATTATCCCATGCTCAGTCCTTCCAGCTGTGCTTACTTACCCAGAGTCTCAAAAATGCAGTAATTATCTATACTGTAATTATACCTTTTACACTGATTAACAACATAAAGTTCATTTCACAATGGCTACATATAAATGTGGAATGGTGACAAGGCCTTAAGTGAATAAATATCCCTCCCTTTGTGAGTCTGCCACATTCACTAGAGCCATGACTTCAAAGTGATGTGATTGCTGCTGCAAATACCGCAGTAAATTGCCATCATTTGCACCTGTTTATCCTGTAGCCAGCTGGTCAGAAAACCAAGTAATCCATTTTTGCATATAAGATGGAAGCTTCAAGGAAGTCTTAAACAATAAACTCACCATCTATTTTGTCTTTTCTATTTACAAATAACTCCATCAGTCTTGCCAGCAGTTTGATTCAGTCAAGTTTCAACTTAAGTTATTTAGTTTATTTTCTTCAACAGTATCTGACCACTTCAGGAGAAATCCTCCTCCTCATCTATAACTGGGGTACTTTTACTTAAGATTTTTAAAAAAATATATTCTTTAAAAGTTCCATTTTCCGACATATTATAAGCAAATCGTCTGAGCGACCTAACATTTAGAAACAAACAAATCAGCCCTTTTACTACTCCCAACAGCTGCTGCTTATTTATTTTCTTTCTCTCCCAGCGTGGGTAGTTCCCCGAGCCCCGCGGCGGGCCCAGCGCTCCCGCACCGCCGCCACTCTCGCCGGGAGAGCTCCAAGCCGACTCCGCACACCTGAGGATGCTCCGACCGGCAAGGGCGGACTCGGGGCGGCGATGCCGGCGGGGGGATCGCGGCTCGTCCCCGCGGGAATGCCGGCACTGGGCAGGGCCAAGGAGAGCGCCGGGCGGTGCCGCGCTCGGACGGGGAGCCCGCACCCAGCCCGGGGAGCCGGCCGGGACTCGGTCGGGGCGCCTCCCGCAGCCCTTCAGCGGTCCCGCCCGGGGTGCGNAAAAAAAATAGAGAAAAACTTCGCGGCGAGAAACTTGAAAGGCGGGACCTTCTCTTCTCGGGCAGGCGCGGGGGCACAGAAACTCCCTGTCCCCATCCCAGCGCCTCCTCCCGCCCCCGCACCCCCGGCTGCCCCCCGGGGGCGGCCGGAGCGGGCACTCCGCTCGGCCCCGGCCAGCAGGGGCAGGGCCGCTCCTCCCGGCTGGAATTTTCCTCTCCCCAAGCGAAGCGTCCCGCCGGCCGCCTCGGGCTCAGCCCTTCCCCATTCCAGCCACCAGGGCGCAGTCCCCGCAGGTGGGGAGAGCCGGGAGGCGGCCGCAGCCCCAAACCGCGCTGGGGACTGTCCTGCCCGGATCGGCTGAGTCGCGACCGGCCCGGGTCACGGGTGACACTGCCCGGTGTCAGGAGCGGCTCAGCCTGATAGTCGCTTCGCTCGCTGAGCGTGAAGGCACCTCAGGTTTTCTGTGCCATGCCTAGTGAGCTGGTCTGGCAGTAAGGCGCTACTTACCCCTGTCAGCACAGAGCGTCTTTCCTGCTGTGCAGTGGGAACAGGAGATGATATTGCACAGTAAATACAACTCTTTACGCAGGTAACATTTCGGCCAGCGCTTTCAAGAAGTTGAAAAATAGCCAACGGCAAAACATTTACACGGTTTTTTTTTTTCCTCCAAGTAGAACGTTGCATTCTAGTATAAACGTCTTTTTTCTGACTAATTCTAAGATTATATATCTGGAAAAAAATCAATAATTGACCAACGGATGTTAACATTCATAATATTAGATGTTAATATAATACTGTATATAGTATGGTATAAATACTGTACTTTAATAACATTTTGCCTCTCCCAGTATGCCCTTCTCATTTGTACTGGTCTTCTTCAATAAAGATTTTCCTCTGCTTTTACTTTTTCCTTCTTCAGTAGAGACTAAACCTGAAGCTGCCTGTTTCGACAGACCCTAGAAGTTGTTCACACCCTGAATAACCACATGCCATTATCAGGCACGCCCCATTAATCTGTGTATGTTTCTTAAACCAAAAAGTTAATCACTGGTGAGTCAGATGGGTTTTCCATGGTCCAGTTTTCAGACAGACAGTGTTCAGTGAATTGATCAATTAAGAATCGCCGGAACAATCCCACTGAAGACCTTATGTAAGTTTTTGATCCATTTTCTCTCTTGACAACCGACTTTCTTTTCTCATGCTCCTCAAATTGTTTGGTCCCTTCCTAGGTTAGGATGAAGGTTGACCAGTGCTTACATATTTTGACTGTTCCTGCAGCCAGGGCACAGTAACTTTCTGCATTCAGTTTGTAGTCTCAGTTTAATTACAAAAGAACTTCATGTTTCCAACCAGCCACTTCTTGGGCAAAACTATTATGTGACAGCATCTTCTAAACAGTAATGAAACTCCCACGTTGCAAAGTGTGAGGTGATTCAACACTATAGTGCTGTTTCAACTGAAATGAAGACCCTCATAGCTGATTGTGTATTAGTTGGAATAATTACATAGGTTGGTGTCTTGTCATCCCTTCTAATAAACTTTGCTGCACCACCAGCAGATAAGGAGTGGTTGTAGCACTCCCTTTACAATCTCATTTGAAAACCAATATATGCTATAGTCTAATTGTTTGCCAAGTACTAATGCAACAAAGATGGCAATCTATGAATAGCTCACATGGGCTAATAAGAGAAACTCAGCAATGCCAGGCAGAAAAGTGGCACCAGGGAAATAACCTAAAAAAAATTATTAGTTGTGACAGTTTCCAAAAGAGCCTGGGGCATTATCTAAAAAAGCAGTTCACTGAATAATGCCAATCTCACTTTAAGAGGGGAGAGGTTATGCTTATTTTCTTACATTACCGCATCTCTTATTCTTATCTTGGTTGTTAACTAAACACATCTGAAATACTGATCACTAGAAACATTGTAGGCTCTAAACTTGAGTGCCTGCAGGTCATGTTCTGCAGTGACAGTTTTATGATAACTAGACTTTAAACAGTTTGGTTTGTGAGATACTTTGTCTTAGGGATCTCAGTTTTTAGAAACAGATTCTTGACTCCTATGGTATTCTGTTTCTTTATCAGAAGAAAATCAGTTCTGTGTTCCACTTTCAACAGATGTTGATGGAGACAAATGTTCTTTTTTTAATTTTTCTATTTTTACAAAGTTTTCAACTTTGTCCTGACCTCAAGACATTGTTCATAAAAAGAAAACGTAACTCTCATACACAGTAAACAGAGGGCTGCATCAGAGAATACCAACTGGGATATTAACACACTATTCATTGTCTCTCCTACTGAATAGTCAAAGAAAAAAAAAACAAAAAACCACAACAAAATATTTTAAGTTCCCTAGATTTTCCAAGTGATCTGTGAAGATCATTAACAGTTAAGGAAGTGGCAGGTTATTAATTGCACTGTTGCAATAATGTCATCCTTTGCCAATGACTTGAGGTGAAACAATCATTTATCTAGAGGCATTAATCCATGTGACAAGTCACCGCCCACTGCACTCTGTGAATGTACTTGGTGCCATTGTATATTTAGTATAAATGTTTGCAGATTAATACCCAGTTCTGATTACTGTTAGCATAACCTTCAAGTTATGCACATAGTGAGAACTGTTAATTGCAACTGTTGTTTGAAGGAGAACTTCTATCTTCAGTAGAGCCATGAAGTTCCAGGCACCTTACTAACTACTGGATTTTCGTATAAGTTAAAAAGCAAAAAATGAAGCCTTGTCTGTTCTGAAAAAGCCACAATATCCCATAGCATTTTTCATAACAGTTGGGAATTGTCATAGAAGGCTTTAGTGCTGGTAGTTGCTCTCCTCTGTTCATGAGGTTGCCAGAAATGTGAATACAAATATTTTTGAATGAAACATGCAGTAGAAATACAATAGACTGTAGGAGCCCATTATTGCATGTGGTGAAAGCTATTTGAAGTGCTAAATAGACCACAGGAGTCTTGCAATATTTTTCACTATTGTAAAGGTCTGCTTCAAAGGTCTTTTTAAATTTCTTAATATATAACTGGTTATTAGTGACATTTTGTGATTTAAATATGCAACCTGAATATACTCCTAATGTAGTTCTGTACATTGGAAATCATACTGTGTCACACAGTAGTTGTTTTGAATAATATTGTGCAAAGTAGGTGTGAAATAGAATATGGAATTGAAAGGTGTTTTCTGTGTTAAATTAGTTTTCTAATGCATAATTCAAATATATTAGAAAGCTGAGCTGTTTTATTCTGCCAGTATAACAGAAATGATAAAAAACAAGATTTTACCCTTGTAGTGTAAAGATAAAGGAAGGAATAATTATATGACTCTTCCTTTTGTTTAAATGAAAACTAAATCCGTATATAATCTTTTTTCTACAGAGCAGGCAATCAGCTTACATCACATCCTGTTGAACAGTTGCCATTTCTGTTGCGTTCCAGAATGTGGGTTAGGTTTTGGGAAGCGTGCACACACATGTACTTGTAGATTGAAAGTATTGCTGTAGGCACAGGGACAGGTTTTTGTGCCCATTTGATCTGCACACTTAATTGAAGAACATTGTCCCCCTGTACTCATCACCAGTGAGGCTGCATCTCAGATCTTGTGTCCAGTTCTGGGCCCTTCACTACAAAAACGACACTGAGATGCTGGAAGGTGTCCAGAGAATGGCAACAGAGCTGGGAAAGGGTCTGAAGGACATGCTGTGAGGAGTGGCTGAGGGAGCTGGGGGTGTGTAACCTGGAGAAAAGAAGGCTCAGAAGGAACTTTATTGCTCTCTACAGCTACCTGAAAGAAGACTGGAGCCACATGGGGGTCGGCCTCTTCTCACAAGTAACAAGTGACAGGACAAGAGGAAATGGTCTCAAATTTTGTCAGGGCATGTTCACGTTGGATACTGGGAAAAACTGCTTCACAGAGTGTCAGGAATTGGAACAGGCTGCCCAGGGAAGTGGATGAATCACCATCCCTAGAGGTATTTACAAGA
The DNA here is from genome assembly GCA_013400415.1 of Scytalopus superciliaris. Classification (NCBI taxonomy): domain Eukaryota; kingdom Metazoa; phylum Chordata; class Aves; order Passeriformes; family Rhinocryptidae; genus Scytalopus; species Scytalopus superciliaris. Next base: position 332,584 of record VXBX01005472.1, read on the forward strand.
TGTGTAGATGTGGCACTTGGGGACATGGTTTAGTGGTGGACTTGGCAGTGTTAAGTTAACAGCTCAGCTTGGTGATCCTTGAGGTCTTTTCCAACCTAAACATTTCTATGATTCTATGACCTCATTTGTAAATGTACAAGAGGAATAGTTAGCATTTTGTTAACACCTTTTTTCTACAGAGCTGGGGGAGCATTTCTAAAGAGTAAAATGTTACCACAAAGTAAAGCTCCAGTTATTATTTCTATTTCTCATGTCAAATAACATCAGTGCCTGGAAAATACACAGTTTGCTAAAATCATATCTAGTTAGCAACACAAATGGGACAGCACTAATTCATATCTCTATATAAAGATTTATCTCGTCATACAAAAGGAAAAAATAGAAAATATATCAAGTTAGGACTGTCCTATGTGATCCAAACTAATAATAAAATTACTCTACAGCTAGGTTTGTACAGGTGTACAATGCTTTGCAATGGAGTCCAGTTACAGTAACTAAAGTGCCATAGGCTCCCACAGACTCTACTAATCTAAACAGTATTGCACAGACAGTACTATTTAGTCTTTGTGTATAATGTTTTTTATTTTAATAATTTATACATAGGTCATATCTACACTGGCCATCTACACAAAGACAGGTTTCACCCTAAGAAGTAGATGGATCATGTTGTTCTAAATTGTAAGTAATCAGTTGTCTGTTTAATGCTTTGACCTGATAGATGAAGTACAAAAAAGTCTACAAAAAGGTACCCCACACACTGTTAGATATAGGGCTAATTTTTGCCTTTCGTATAGGGTTGTCCAATAGCCACTACTACACATAATACTGTCCCAAATATTTTTTGCTCCTACTATGTATATAACAGGTATTTACTTTCTTAGAGATACACTGTCCTTTTAGGTCATATTTAAGACCAGTATGATGATACCATGATGCATTCCCATTACTACCATTATGTTTTCACTCTGCTAGTATTTTATTTTTGTCTTTGGATCATCAAAGCAAATGTTTTACCACTTATATGATATGATTTCTAAGTTATTTTTTTGTTGTTGGTGAACAGGATTTTTGGGGATGCATTAAATAATAATTAGTGAGGTATTCATGTGGAATAATATTGCACTTGAGTTATATTAGAAAGCTTCAGACAATGCTAAGTAGCACGTGATTTAAGATATAGAATCACATATGCCATGAAGTATCCTGTTGCAGTGTTATTTTTAAAACAGCTTTGTCTAATGCTTTCAAGTTATGTTAACCACAGTAGTTGCAAAGAAGGATAGACATTAATGAATTTAAATGTTAATCTTAGCTAGAGTTTAGAAGAAACTACAAGTTCACTAAATTGATATCATGTGCTAGATTTCCACACCTGTGCAAAAATCCTCAACACAGAGGTCTGCAAACTTTAAACAGTAAAAAATATTTCTGAAGAAAATCACCTCTAGGAAAAAAAACACATTCATAGTATGAGTTCAATTTATTAGTAATGCATTAGCTTATAGCTTATTGTATCATAATTTAATAATATTATAGCACTACAGGAAACATAATCTCCTCTTTCTATTAGAAAAAAATACACTTAGATCCAAAAAAGATTTGAAAATTTCTTCAACAGAGATACAGAAAATGTAGAAATAGCTAAGCTATCAGTAGAGGAGTTATCTTAGGTCCTGAAATCTATATTGCTATGGCTGTACAGTGTCATGAAAACAAGACGTATTAGCCAAGGAGAATCCTTATGCTGCACAGATATGTGTCTCTCGGTACTTAGCCAGCTCACTCAGAACTAGCCTGGTTAACTTGACAGGGCTCCCACTCTCTGGACATCCTCAGAGGTGCTACATCCATCGAGTGAAAAGTAGTGCTGTGTGTTAAGCTGCTTTAGAAGCATGAGGAGGGAGTTAAATGCTTAACTTGTACATTTTGAACTGTGTGCTTTGATTAGACAGCTGAACAAATGGGGAGAAGAGAGGGAAGAGATGCTCCTTTGTAATGCTAAGAGGAAAGAGAAGCTGTTCTGTGTGCAGCATGCTTATTCAGGTGTGCTTTAGGGACCTCCTGCTGCAATGGGCCCCACAACCAAGCTCCAAAGGGAAGTATTTATCATGTCTATTTTAAACATAAGATGGCACTGAGACGTTCAGTGCAGACAAATCAAAGATAATTTTCATCACATATGTGCGTACAGTGAATTTTAAGGACCTGGAGAAATGTATGTTTTGGAAAAAAAAGGCTCATTCCACCTTCATATGATGGCAGTTTCAAGAATACAACACTGCATCAAGTTCTATTTAAGTCGCACTGTAGGCACATATGCTGCTTCATAGATCCAGAAATTATTAGTGTTCTAAGCTTTTAGAATTTTTAGATTTTTTTCCCCCCAATAAACATATGAATAAAAGCTATGAACAGACACTTAGATAAAGGTCTCAGTCAGAGTAGATGGCAGAGTTTACCAGCTGTAATAATTCCCACAGCCTTTTCAAACACACTGGACAGGAGCCCAAGGCTGTGTTTTACAGCTGAATGTGGCTTTAAGTCAAGTATAAGCCTCATCAGGGGGAGATGAAATATCAATTGCAGAAATTCTTTGAAGTTTTCATCTGAAAATTATTACTGGTCTGAGTTTTGAGAGTTTGAATAAATGATTTCAAGTAATTTCAAAGCCCAGCTTTGACTCTGCTTTTTTTTCTGCCATTTGCCAGTGTCTCCTTGCTGAATTACCTCGTTAGAGAGCATCTCTGTGTAGTCAACACAGCTTGTGCAGACATGTCAAAGACAGTTTGAAACTAGCAGCTGCGTGAAGCTCAGCATGGGCTAACAACTCCATTTCGGAGCCAGGTTTCTGGAGAATGTGGAAGTGAAATTATTTATCTCCTTGGCTATGCTTAGCAGCAGTACACAGGACAGGATAGCTCAAGGGTAGCACAAGTATATTCTCTGGTATGTATTCACCAGTACATACATCACTGTATCTACCCTGCAAACAAAAAATGGTAATTAAGCAGCAAAGTCTCACAGGTAACAGTATGCCTCTGGCAACACAGACTGAGAAAGCTGTCTTGCCTTTGTGTGTGTTGTATAAAAACATAACTTGTATTCATACCTATCTGCTATTGATTTACCAAACTGCATTGTATATACTCAGCATCTTGAAATGCTTCTAGTTTAAGAAGATAAGTTTTAGCTAAGTTTAATTTTATTTAAGAAATGTATGAAGCATTTTCTAGCACTAGTTTTAGCATTTTTTTATATGAGGGATTGTGTCCATACACCATAAGAAGCACTCCTGGCACCAGAGATGCTGTTCCTTCAATCTTCCTTCCTTCCAAATTGCCATGCTAAAATCACTGCTTACTATCCACTGATTTGGCAGTTTGCAGAATTCCATTTGTATCTTGACACAATCAGTAGGAAAAAAAAAGGTTTAACAGTGTAGTTTGGATTTGTTCTGTTTACAATTGTGTTAAACAAATATAACGATGCTTAGAATTCTCACATGCTAATTACTATCTATACATGCAGCAGTTTACATTGCCTTTTGACTGTACATTAATATATATTAATTCCCTCTAGTTAAGTACTGCGTACTAATCCAAGACAAAGGTTGCATGAAATTGTCCTAATGTTTTAATTAAAAATAAAGTGTAAAAAAGGAAAAACACCCCCAAGCTAGGATAGAGCTTTAAATGCTTCATATGGACAAAAGAAATGCCCTTAGCTCATCCAGTTTGACTTGGGCATTAGACCGGATTTAGAAGGCTGTGCGAAGTTCTTTTCTTAGCAGTACAACTGCACATTTAAAACATCTAAAGATTCAACTTTTAAGTAGCTCATTAAAGGTATTTTTAAACCGTCCCTTTGTAAAGAAGAACCCAACTAAATATAGCAAATAGATTTTGAATGCATCAGTCAGTCCCACTCCGTGACCAATGTGTAGCTCCAGCATCATGCATTTGTGCCAGGAGATGTGAAATTGCCATTGTCATTCTAACTGGAGCCATAGGCCACTGAGCTGCTATACCAGCACTATAACTATTTCTGACTTTGTGGAATAGGTCCAATGTTTTTCTCAGAAATAAAGGTTAGAAAATTAAAAGAGCACCCGTTTTATCTCCCCTGTCTCTTCCTGGAGAAGACTGGGCAAGTTATTGGGAAAGAAATCCAGCAAGAGTTCTTAAATACAAAGAACCATCTCTGGCTCAGGAAGTTCCTGAACCACATACTGTGTGATGATAGGAATATTTATGGAAGTACACATGCTTTCCCTTCGTTTATAGTGTTCCTTCAACATCCATTTTTGGACATTGTCTGAGACAGGATACCGGGCTAGATAAGACATTCCGTCTGACATCGAGAGGCCATTCTCATGTTCTGCAGTTCTTTAGATTTATTTGGAGGTCTGACTTTAAAACAGAAAGGCCTCATTTTTTAATAAAGGCAAAGGAGTGCTATAGATGTATGTGGTTTTTTTGAACTTACTGTAATTATTATTTCAAGATTTTGCCTTCGGTCTTATTTTTTACATTGTAATGCACACACCTTTCAAGCACTTAAGCATTCAGAGAGCTGAAAAGGCAGTTTGGTGGTGTTAGAAGGTAAATTACAGCTCTGGTGAATGACTTGCTTGGGTACTGACTGTAGAAGCTCTCTGTGAGGTGCTGATACTGAATGGCCTCATTAACAACCCTGAGGCCAGTGTGCCTGAAAGTGAAGGCACGAGGACAAGGAGATGTTTTATCTCTCCCTAGCAGTGTATGAAACGCTTATTGACTGCGTTGAACCTTAAAAGTCAGGCCATTATAGTCAAATACAAGTTCCTGGGCTTCATTCCAGGCTAAGATTCACAAAGATAAACATGTATATGCTAATTAAATGCATCAGAGTCTATTTAGGCCAAACAGTTAAAGAGAAAAGACAGAAATAGGGTTGAGCTGCCCAGATGTAGAGGCCGGAGACAGTAAGGGGAAATAAACTGTAACCTTAAATGGTTTTTACTGTTTTATTTTACTGTTTATGAAACTGCATTTGAGAAATAGGCAGCTGTAGACTCTGATCAACACGAAATCAGTTGGAGCTGACTCACACAAGAATTTTTCAAGTGAACTGGCTCTTGTCTTTTGATATTACAGACAGAACTCTGCTGCATAAGCCATTTTAAGTAATTCAAGATGCACCTTAGAAAATCCTTGCCCCAAGGGCAGAAAATTTTTGAAACATTTAAAGTGAATGAAAAAGAACAGGAAGATAAAGCTGCACAGTGGCTCAGAAGATAGATTTCTGTGGGGGCAGAAGGAAATTGTTTTAAACCATAGACTGTGATTATCAAGGTTAAAAGGAAACATGACATTTTCCAGCATAAAATACGAAGACTGAGATGAGAGGAAGAGAATCAACAGGTAAAAATGTCTGGCAAGGCCAGAGTATATGGTTAAGGAACACAAAGGTACAAATTCATAGCAAGTAAAAATAATGTACTTGGGCTGGACAGAGGGCCCTCTCTAGAACAGAGTGACTATTAGGATAGACTATTATATTAGTTATATCAACAACAACCTGTTACTTTTTTTTAAAACTTTTCCAAGCCACCTTTTTTCCACTTCATGTGCCACTGATGAAAGAAAATGCTGAGTGAACAAAGAAAAGTGCAATATGAATTTTGCCACAATCTCATCCTTAGTGAAGACTAAAAGAGTTTAATGCTGATACTCTTCAAGATCTGTGCTCTTATGACTTTGATCAACAGTCTGAGTTGTTATTGTCTTAATGTATGAAAAGAATAGAAGGAAAGTGATGCAGCTGCATCAAGTAAGATCATTTCTATATAAACCTGAAAGGCAATGAATATGATTCAGAATTTATGTACTTCACACTGAAATGGCAGAGACAACTAAATTCCTAATTACCTAGACAACTGCAATTTCTGGTTGGAATTACTGAATATAAAATTAATTTTTTCCCCACATCTTTCAATAAAATAAGTTTTTTAATCCTTTTTATGATAAAAATCTGCATCTATTAGAAAATAAATTTGTAACTGACAAAAAATAAACTCTAGTTCATAAACACTTAAACCACCCATAGTTAACCTGAATACATATTATACAGTTAATATGATGCTTCTGATTGCAAATGAGACTAAATACATGTTCTGTTGAAAGCAAAGCTAACAACAAAAGAGAATCCATTGTATTCTAAGAGTCACATCACAGAAATATGTATTATTCTTCAGTTAAACCTAACAGAAATTACTCTCTAGAAAGAAGACAACTTATTCTGCCCTATTCTACTGACTCACCAATGCAGAACACACAGACACCATGAATGAACTCCAACCTACTGGCAAGATCAAGAGCCTTTGTGATCCTTTGGGGTGCAAATTTACCTGATGTTTCAAAGTTCAAGCATAGATGTTTTCAAGATTGCTAAGAAGTTTCATTTTTCAAAGGCTGTAGATATGTAAGGCTCCATTTCTCCTTAAATCACTTCACAAAAGCAGGTAAGAGATGACTTAGAGAGGGACCATTTAGATGGGGAATAATGAGGAAAGCAGAATTATCTTAAACTATTTTAAATTTATGTGGAAGCTTTTAAATTTTTTCTTTCTTTTCTCTAGTAGATTTTATTATTGTGGACAACGTGTACCTTGTTTTATACATGATGTAATACTATCTTCATAAGTTTTATTTTATTAAGAGTTTATATTCTAATGCTACGTACAGCAGATTTTTTCATGCATAGTTTGTAATCTGAGAGTTTAATCAGAAAGTCATGCCTGTTCACCTGCACAAGGCAGACAGCTGGAAACTCCTGTCCTACCTTCTGAGTGAATTTGTACCAGGATTTCCATCTGTGCTATATATGTGCCTGGAAGGATACCAATAACAATTACTGATCATTGCAAAGATCACCCCTGACTGATGGCTCTTTCAGTGTAATTTTTGAACACATTCCACAGTTTAAGTTCAAAGAAAGATTTGTATCACAATGCTGAAGAAGGAAGAAAGCCAGGAGGCAGATTTCAGAGCTACAGTTTTCTAATGTATTCAAGTTCTACCCTTCCAGATGTCCATTTTTCTAGTTTTAAGTAAGTCTCTCTTCTTAACTCTAAATTAAATCAAGAGATATATTCTGAAAGTTACTTCTGTGAAAGAATCCTAGATGTCTGGGGCTTATGATAAGAAAAAAAGCCCTTTGCAATCTTCAGCAAAATAGAACATGGGGGAGATAGTGAGGGTAGCATTGAGAATTCATTATCACGGTCACTGTAAAGAGGATCTTCTCTAAGAGCTGTAGCAACTACGTGTAGCTGTTAGAAACAGAAATACAAGTTGTACACAGTAACTTCAAAAAGACTAAAATCTATAAGCTCTCTGATGACTCTGCAAGTCAAATATCACCCAAGTAAAAAACAAGAGTGCAGCACAGAAAAAGGTATCCAAGTATGATATGACAGAGAACACCAGGAATCCCTAATGTGCATAAGCCATGAGGACTTTAACCTGACACTGAGAAGAAGAAAGTGAAATAGTATTTCTTAAATCCTTCCATGCAACAGAGCTTACTCCTTGTGTTTATCCAGCAAACTGGCCTTTCCAGAGATCTCTCCAGGCTGCACCAGATACCAGCGAGTATCACACACTGCAAAATGCCATAGCAGATTGCAATCTGATCAGAACTGTGGCATTTCATTTGCAAACATTCTACTTCAGTTACAGATTAACAGAAAAGATTTAAATTATTGAAGGAGAAACTTAGTAACTGGTAAAAGCAAGGTATGAAAAAAGCTTGCTGGAAATTACAGGAAAATCTCAGGGCATGACAGTACTGTATGTTTAAGCTTTTGCATAAAATCTATCATTTTTTTGTGAGAAGTCTCATCAAGACTAAATATACTTTTCAGATATTACTAATTTGTCCTCTGAAGTCAAGGCTCAAATTTACATAGTAGGCATGGCAAAAAAATGTGACCTATTTGGAATAGTGGAATTATAATCTAATCTAAACTATTTAATCTTTTATGATTGCCACCATGGAACTGGTGGTAAAGGCATAGGGTGGTAATGCCTTTTCCCATTTCTGCTAGAAATCTCACCCCTCATCTGCTTCAGGATCTACTTCACCAGCAGACTGTGCCCAAAGAGTACTCCTGTTTAATCTGCATTACATGAAACAGGGTAGAATCCCTTGCCAAACTTACAACAAATAGCAAGTTCCAACAACTCCAGTCCTCCCTTTCACTACCCAAAGGCATACAAAAGTCAGGTAACTGTTGCAATTTAATCTCTTTAGCAAAATTTGATCCAGCAGACGTAAGAGTATTTTTTGTCTTCCCACACCTAGATACATGCACTAGGCACCACAAGCCTAAGATTAGGGAGCCCGTTGTAAGGATGGGTGGATTCTACAGAAAGAGATCTTTGTGTCAGTCAGCAAGAAAACCTTTCCTGAATTTCTTCCACCTGGCAATCACTGTAATCCTAGTCACATGTAAAATTATTAAGTCTTATAAACCCTTTTACTGGAAGTGTGAATAAGCAGGAAGGCCTCTGTATTAAAAATATGATTGAGAGCAGCAAGTCTTAGCACACCATCTGCAGTGATCGCATTCAAATATTTATTATGTAAGTTCCACTAAGGAATAGTCAATAAGCTTTGTCAGAGAGCTGAGAGTTCAGAGGAGAAAGCTGTGTGTCAAGCAGCTTGTGGAAGTATAAAGAGACTACAGAAATATATGCATCCAAGGGGAGAGCTGCCAGGCACTTAGAAGCTGGAATACAGCATTCAGTCATTCTCAGTTTCATGAATACACGCTGGATTATTACATGAAAGGAAGCTGCAGCTCTAGCAATACTGTGTTCTGCAATACAGGTGCGTCTGCTGCCAAGAATGACCTTCCTGACAAGCACCTTATTATCTCAATGCCCTGGATTCTCAACAATATACTTCATAATCCATTTGATATAATGAAAACAGACTTCCTAGAATATTGTCTTACAGTTTGCGATAAGAGTGAATCCCCAAATGTAGAATGCCTCGTCTCAGAAAGAGGCAGAGAATCCTCTTGTTCCTCTTTCTCTGTTTCTTAAAGCTCTGTTCTCAACTGTTAGACTGCTAACTTTCTAACAGTTATCTTCACTTCCAGAGGCTTGATCCACGGATCAACAACTATCTCATGAATAGGTTCTCAAGTGTTCTGTGCTTCAGTTTGTCCCTTGTGCAGACTAATACTACCCTGCCAGTGTTTGTTCAGCAGTTGCCATTGTCTGATACAATGGGCCTGGGTTACCATATCTCAGACCTGTTCTTCCAGCTAGTCTACATTCACTGCACTTGCCACTTCCAGGATGGGGAGATCCTTTAAGAGGATACTTCCTCAGCCTGCCAAAGAGGCATGCTCCCTCTTCAACAACAATAATCACTTTCATAATAAATTTAGAACTGAAACAAATGCTTTGAAAAATATTTGATTAATAGCCCTGATAAAATGATATTTTTCCTCTTATGCCTCTTTGTTCCAAGAAAATAAAATATCATCTTTCTACATGCTATCTTAATTTCATTATATCTCTCCCAAAATTTTCACATTTACAACTTTTGCTGCTCTTTGCAAGTTCAGTGCAAGCTTTGTGGTGTAGCTTTTTCAAGAAGGAATTTAAGAGTTTTGCACTGGGAACAAACTGTTTAAAATCTTTTTAAAGTGCAAAGGGTTAGAAATTAGTAATAACAAAAACTTAAAACACTTTATAACTAAAATGAAAAAAAATAGTTCAGCAACCTCAAAGTATTTTTCCTTTGGGAAATATCTGACCCTCTCTTACAAGTCTTCTCACAACTGCATTTTTCAGCTGTTTGATATATACACAGCTATAGGTTCTCAGTGTCTTCACAGATGGCAGGTATGCTCAGTAAACCAAGCATCATAAAGCTCCCAATTCATGCAGCCATAACTGAGATAACCATAAATAATCCCTTCGCTGCCAACTGGAGAGAAATTATGTACTGCATAGTATGAATGCCCTCTGCAGGTAGAACACAAAACATCTATAATTCTGGAATTGATTTTAGTCTGCCTATTTATCAAGCAGGAACTACATAAACAAGTCTATATTAGTACTTATTAACCTGTTCTGACATTGTTTGAAAACTGTAAATGGTACAGAGACATCTCCTGATAAAATTGATAGACAGTTGAAAATCTATCACACACTTTTTGCCAGCCACAAAGGCAGACTGTCTATACAGCTGAATTAGACAGGAACATGGAACAAGATCAGAACCTGCCATGGTTTGACTGTACCAACTAGTATTCTTTCCCATACCCTCTGTATAAGGCTATCTGCTAGTCTTTTACCAGTCCCAGGAGGTGCTGTGTATCCTTCCTGTAATTCTAAATACTTTGAGCTCTCTCACACACACACACACACACACACATGCATCCCCACACACATTATGCCTAGAGCCAGAGCAGTATTCTATTTTGTCCAGGGGACATCAAGGGTCAACTAATGCATATTGTGGATATAACCAGTTCTGTGCCATTTGACCTCTGATCTAGAGACCGGGCTACTCTCTCTAGAGCCTCAATAACCTACTGGAAGAGCCAGGTTTTAAGAGAATCAATATTGCATTTTCCTGAAGGGCCAATTTAGCACAGGGGACCCTATTTGTTAGGTAGTTCACAAGCATCAGGTGAAAACAGCTTCCTGTTGAAGCTATTATCAAAACAGGTGCTAAACCACCAGGTTTATACAGGCCTGCTCTGAGCCCACTGCAGTCTTTGTCCACTACATGTTGCCAGAGGTTTCAGAGCCTCTGTCACAGCAGTTTCCTATTCTTCACAGAAAAACAGCAGTCAGCAACTATTGCACGCCTGAACTCTGTGACATTGAGCCCTGTGACCTCCATCTCAGCATATTCATGCTGGTTTTCTGACTGGCCAAGTCTACTGTGGATGAGATCAACAAAAATATAAATATATGCACTCAGTTTAAGAGAAAATTGATCTCATTCCTTAGCCAAAGATGAATGTCAATGAAACTGAAGACTATTACAAATTCAGAGCAGGAAACAAGGCTTTTAAGCACAGTCTTTACTGGAAAAAGAAGGCTGATAGACACCATGTGGAGCACAGTAAATGTCATGCAACAAGAGTACAAAGCAACAAAAGTACTGAAAATCAAATCCAAGAAAGGATGGCAGTGTGACAGAGAAAGACCTATGGCCATGCTTAACTTTAATAGTCACCATCATTTTTGTTATTTCCACAGGAGCTCCTGACCGCTTCCATGAGAACATGCTCAAAGCATCTTGCCTTGGGGCAGACTGACTCTAATGAATGGCCTTGACTTCAGGCTGTACATGAGCTGTAGCTCTAACTTCATGTGCCGTACAGAGTAATAGCTGTATTCAAAGGCTCTAGATGTATAGATAAATTACTTGCCTGTACTCATCCCTAACTTGGTAATGGTAATGGAAGTTCAGGTAATGCATACAGTCCATAAGATCAATACACACCATTACAATGCCTGTCTGTTCACTGAAAGCATGAACAAATTACTTCATTCCTGTATTTGAGAAAGCAAAGAGAGGTGTTCTACATACAGGAGCCTTATCTGCCAGCAGAATAAGAACTGAGGAATAGAAAACTGTTTGATCAACTTTGAGTTCAAAGACATGTCACAGCACACGTAACTTCCAAACTGGATTATTGTGACATTGCAGCTACAAAAATGCCTTTCTTTTTCTCTTCATGCCTACAGCACACCTGAAAGGCTGCCAGGTCCACACACATGGCTTTTGACTCGCTGTGTAGTCTGATTCATCCTCAGTCTATCAAAGGTCTTAAGTCATATATTTAAGCTCCATGAAAATGACATTGTATGTATGCGCACATAGTTTTGAACTGAATCCTAATTTATATTTCAGTACTTTTTTTTCTGCTGGAAATGTATCAATCTCAGTAGTTTATAGCAGAAAACCCAATAGAGGTGTCATCAACCAAGGAGTGTATAGATCAACTATAGGAGCTGTGATTACTTGAAAATGCTTCTCTGAAGGTCCTGTATTAAGGTCCCTCCTTTTCTGTGCAACCTAACAGTAAACAGATAAATCTTTACTTTTTTTCCCCTTGATTCACCTGTTGAAACACTAATGGAAAGTTTATTTTAAGAGAAGTCAATGACAACAGGCTTAGCAGCAAGAGACAAAGATTGTCTTGTTTTATTTGCATGTTATTTTGCAAGTTTTCCTTGTTTCCAAACTGTCTTTTCTCCTTTCCAAAGAATGCATGGATGGTTTTGGTATTGTGGGCACTCTACTTCCCAAACTCCCCTGTAGTGCACACTACATGCATTTTCCTGGAATTTATGTAGCCCAAGACTTGTTACTTGTCACAAACCTCTTATATTAGTGGTGACTTCTGTAGCTGTGTCCACTGATATACAAGTTAGCCTGGTATTCATCCCTGTCCTGAAGACCAGTCTAATTCATCCTTCCCACACAAGATGCCACCACCAGAACACTATTTCTCCCTTTTTTGGTTGGTTGTCAAATCTCTCTTTCCTTTCCACTACAGCTACCTCAAGGCAGCTACTGCCAATGTTGAGCTTTTACTGTTCAAACAAACAGCTTCATTAACTTGCCAATATATTTAATTAAAAACAGACCAGCCACCTTGCGTGGGGCTTACACAGCTCCCAAGTTAGGTTCATTTTCACACTCTGTTGCATAAACTGAAGTGGGCATTTATCAAGGTGTCTGCAAGTGAAATATCCAAGAAATCATGGACTGTAAAGCTGCCAAGTTTCAAAGTACCTGGGCATATCACCCGCAGAACCTAGAATATAGCATGTCAACAGGTTGTCACAGCCATAGACAAGAGTGAGCAGGATGGCAGAGCATGTTAAGGTTACTGCATTTTAACACAGACCAATGCTTACTTTCTAAACATGAAATTAACATTGCATTTTCTTATTTGCAGAAGGGTTTATGGTTAATGTATTGGGCATAAAATTCCTAAGGCTCTTAAGACTATTATGTGTCATTACAGCTTAACTTCAGTTCAAGCAGAGACTTTCTCTATTAAAAGAAAACCCCAGTAACTATCATCTGCATCTACCATCACCCCTCCAAATATTATTACAATTATGCTTAAATCTACAAGACAAACCACCTTAGTCTGATATGAGAAAAGCTAGAACTTTAAGATAAATCTGTTAACATTTCAACTGGAATTAAGTAATGTAATAAGATAAAAGACAAAATTAAAACCAACAATTTTTGCTAGGGAAAAAGAAATGGTAAGGATTCAGAGACTGATTTCCAAAAACTGCTGGGTATTCTGTTCATCCATCCTTATTCACACTTCCGTTTAATTCAGGAATGGGTGTAATAGTCGTTCTATAAAGAACAAAAAAAGAAAAAGAAATTAACTGAAATGGCACCATCACAACTCAGTCATGCTGCGACTAATTTTCGAGCACCATCTGCTGGTCTGCTTCTAAAACAACAACCAAATTTCCCAACTGCTGGAAACACTTCAGGTCTGTGCTAAGTTATTATGTACTTTGTTATATATTTATTACAAGATCCCACGAGTGATGCACTATCCTCATATAGAGGAAATAACAGAATTCATGTGAAAATGGATGGCTATAGAGGAGATGTTGGGAAGTTTAATATGGCTGCTCTGCAGTTAACGTTAGCTGAGACAACCTTGTCACAGTGATGTTTTTGTGCTGAAAGGTTTCTAAAGTACACTGAAAATGAAAGCAATTTGGCCACTGTTTTCTCTTAACATACCATATGTCACCCTTACCACAACTCTTGTCAGCAAGGAAAGAAGAGATATCACTGCTACCTTTTATTTCTTGCAGATTCTCAGTACAGAGTTGTAGAGAAACCTACAAAGACAGAACCTCATCCTCAGATTCATCCTCGTGATTATTTCTTGCTCACCTCTTGTTTCTAGCAGTACAGTGCCATCTGTTTTTCTTGTCTTTCCCCTTCTTCCATTCCAGAAAGAGAAAGACCTAATGTTTCCTCTAGGACAGGATGAAAACATCCCATGTTAGGAGTATGGATTCTGACAGGGCTAATGTAAAAAAATTGGAGCCCTATTCTTTTCTCCTTCTCCCTAGCACTCTAAATACATATTTGTTTAATTTGCACATACCAAAATATTTTGTAAAAAATAAAAAAGCTGTTCATGCAGAAAGTTTAACAGAAAGTTGAAGATAATCTATTTACAGTTTGAATTGCCTTTGGAGCCCTATGAAGGCTCACAAAAATTTAAATCCAAGTAAAAGGGCATGCAGAAGGCTGGGGTTCATGAGTGAGTCTTTTCAGCATTGAAATATGCTTAATATTTAAAGGAATATTAACACTTCATACATGAGAAAAAAAATCAAGTGTTTGGTCTGATCAAGATGATTCTAAAAAGAGAAAAATGCAATCAGTTCTTAATATCCATTGGTAATTTCAGGAATTCCAAGGGCACCAATACAGATTTTCATTTGCAAAATACTGGTAGTAGAGCTAGTCCAAAAGTGAAGATCCAGGAGTAATGTAAGTACGCATGCTTCGGCAATTGCTTTAAGATATTACTCTGATTAAGACATTATTTTTGCATTTGCAAAACAGCACTTTAAAGGTTTGTGTGTGCCCTTTTCTTTTTACGCACACAAAAAAAAAGGTAGGTATATTACAATGAAAATATATAGACAACTTTTTATTTATCATTGTGATATGGAAAAGAAAAATTTATTAACATTTTAACACAACAGCTTATCTAGTTGCCTGCTTGTATCTAGTTCACTTCATCTTCTCACACTAACAACTTCTTGCGTCACAGTGATATCCCTCATAAATTTGTACCAGTCCCATGATACTGTGTCTAGCACCTACTGACGTCCGGATGCATGGGATGTGTTATTTTATAATTCTACACTAGCACTGTCCCACTTATTACAGGAAATGAATAGAAGCTGTTGCACAAGTTAGTAAACCTCATCATAAGCAATAATTACTGGTAAAACATTATCTCAACAATTTAAAAATACAGTCCAATGTTACACAATTTACATTGTTCAAATAGCAATGTTACAAATGAGTTCAAAGCGAGTTCCCAGCTTATATCTAACTATAGCACAATAAGCACAATGTTGGGGTTTTTCTTGGCTCTAGTTTTGGAAGCATTAACCATCAACTGGGAATATTTGCAAATTTTCAACAAAGTTCCTTCCTCAGTTCTAGGAGGTGCCTCTTTTGATGCCCTACTAAGGTTTCAGGATGTTTTTCTTGTTGCATCCTGCTTTAGTTCCAAGATATAAGCCTTCTTGGAAGCACCCTACAAGTTTCACAGTCTTCCAAGGAAAAAAAGTTACAACAGAACATCCATCTAAGGAAGAATTGCACCCTAATAAAAGAAGGTGGGAACAGAACTGAGCAATTAATAATACAAAGCAACAGAACTCAGAAAATCTTTTACAACAAATTCGGCTCCAAGAAGTCCACAGTTCTTTACTTTTACAGGTTTAATTATGCATGTATTAGAGGAAACAGTATTCCTATCTATTGAAGATATGCATTTTGAATGCTGATTAATAACAGCAGAAGCTGCCAAAGTGAAGGACTAGTTTCAAGTTTCCTTTCATCTTTCTGGATTTCCCTGCCCTTTTAGTCAGTGGTTGCTGTGGACTTCAGAGCAGACAGAGGTGACTACATCAATCCCAGAAGCTTGAATTGTTTTACAGCAAGCAGAGTTGTTAGTGTATTTCCATTGTTATTCTTAGGCAATACAAGATTAAATATTCCCAGAAAATAGATAAAAATACTAGTTTTTTATTTCAGACAAGCTTTCTGCACCATGTTATCTGTATTTTTCATGTGCAAGAAATGAAAAGCCTTCTCTTATTCAGTTCCACAAAGAGTAACTTCTCCATGAAGTATAATGGCATGGGCCTTCAGTCACCTGCAGATCCATGGGATCCACTGCTATGCCATTCCCTCTGTCAAAGCTTCTCATACTCTCGTCTCTACCTACAAAATTAGAATATCAATCCAGCTCACTCACTTTTCCTATTACAGTGCCCTGTAAACCACTTAATGCAATAGACTGGAAACACAGAGCTGAAAGGAGGAACTGCAAATAAGAAATGTGTATTTTGCCATTGATTCCCACTGGGAATGAACTGTGACTGAACCTAAATTAAGAAAATTGCCTGTGCTTCATACTTTTGTGTTCTACATCCTGTTCCTCTCTCCCAACGTGCTGCTTTAAGACTGCTGCATCGAAATACTTTCCCCACAGATGGGACAAGTACAACAGAGCCCACCAGCAACAAGTTGATATGCCATGAATTATACATTTGCATTTCACCATTGAGGCCTACTCATCTTTTATAAAATCTGGATTAAATTACATCCAATTTTTGAAAGACTGAAAATGCCAATTGTCCTATGATAGCTGGCTAACTGTACTTTTGTCCCACCTTTCCAGGAAGGCTTCATGGTTGTTTCTGAAGTCCCTGAAAGGACCAGCACACTATAAACTACTCTTTGATGATCAGATTTCTGCACAAAATGAACTATATCATAATTTTTTTCCATAGTTTAAGAATTACTGTCTTACTAGACAAAACAGTCTTCCATTCCACTGCCTAGTCACTGGATGAGAACAGATTTAATATATGCTGTTAAATATATGAATGGGAGTCTGAGAGCACCATTTATCTCACACTGCAGGCAGACCAGCAACGTTACAAATGTTTGGTGTCAGCATGCTGCTAATTTAAAATGCTGTAGAACACTGTGTTATGGTATTGTCTTATATCTTGGCTCCTTCAAAATTTAATTTAGGGATCTATCTCTTTAGGGATTTATCTCTTCTCTGGTAGACAGCTAACTACATCATCAAAGGAAGGTAATAATCCTTCTGTGAAAACTCATGTTAAGATGTCTATTATTCTGTAGTAAGTGAATGCCAAGAGTAAAGAAAAATAGATGGAAGAGAGAAGACTTTGCACTTCACACATCAGAGCACTGAGCTGTGATACAAAAGGACTTGATTCAAAAGACAGACAAGCCTTTCTATGAAAAAATAAAGCAGAGAAAAAGTGGAAAGGAGCAAATGAGCAGAAGTGAATTTATGTGACCAGAATATTGATTAAATATGCTCACATTTTATCATGTCTTTCCCTACCTTTTTAACATCAGTGCCCAGTCAAGTGACTTCTTCAGTCAAACAGCAAGGAAGATATTTGTATTTGTCTCTTGTCAGCTAATGTGTCCCTTGTCATCTAACATATCTCTTGCAATATGATAGAAAAAAGCCTGAAACTTACTTGATGAAGTTCATTAGAAACATTCTTTTTCTGTGACAGATAAAGGTATGATGAAAGGCAAAAGTTAGTTCTCAGTATAAAGAAAAGAGTTTTAAATATATGTCCCTGTAATCATGTAATTTTGTTGCCCTGTAGGGTCTATTCCATTTTTCCCAGTAAGTCAGTTTGGGCTTTAAAAGTATTTGTCTTTTGCCCTCAAAATTCTCTTTCCAAATGGGTTGATATAAAAGAAGGCCAAAATTAGGCAGCTAACATCAAATGTCACATGATCCCAGCTATGCCTCCTTCAATGAGTGAATTAGTGTTCCAAGAGGGCCAGAACTGCACTGTATTTGAACATACTCTCTGTAATAGACACAACACTTTTCCAGTTTTCATGCAGCATTACAAGAACTGGAATAACTACTAATCACTTTGACTGCATAAACAATGTATGTGACACTCATGTCCTTTTCCCAAGAGTCACAAAATGCAATGAACCAAGTATGGACACATCTTCTAACCCTTTTTCCCCAAAAAATAAAAGCAAAGGGACCCTCTGTCACCCAGTGATGTATTTATGTTACTCATTCATGAGTGGAACAAGATATGAGAGAAGCAGCATAATAGGGTCAAAGTGTAATAATTACTGCTTATGTTACTACAGCACCTAAGAGGCCCTGTCATCTATCAAAAGCCATTGTGCCATGAATAAAGAGGAAAAAGAATAAGACAGCCCCTGCCTTCAGAAACAAAACAAAACCCACAACATACTGCCATGAATCTTGGGCAGTTAGTCTTGCCAAGGCAGCAACAACCCCACTGTCAGCTTTTCTGCCCCCACCAAGACGAAGGACACCACTGAAGAGCCTGCCAAGTGTACTGCTTGTGGCAGACATAAGCTTCCCACTGAAAGGTAATTTGCATGACCCCCGTATAAATGCAGGTTTTACAGAATAACATCTGTAATTTATTCCTACAGTGTCTAATAGTAATTTTCACTTAGTTTCTAACTTTCTGTCTTCAGCTTATTATGTCTGTATTTGTATTAATACAGGAAGTCCATGAACCTTTTTGGGAATTTCGTGTTTAGTGGTGGCCACTGTGCCTTTTAGGAAGCCACATGTGAAAATTCACACCTTCCTGTGGTTTTCTGGAATGTGTGTTGCATGTGACTTTGGGATTCTATACAGTAACTGTAGCTTTTCCACTGTAGCACCTATAATCAGCACTTAGGAGGGAACAGAAAGATAAGCAGAAAGAGTATTTCTCTCCATGAAGAGTTTTGAGTCTTGTTTTTGAGTCTTGTTCTTAGCATGTACCTTAATCTGATCTTCTCCAATAAGGCTGAATGACAGAAACTGGAAAACTTCTACTTATTTCCTTTGCTGGCCTGAACCAAAATCTTGTACATTTTAGAATTTACACCAATTAAAAAGAAAAAAAAAAGAAAAAAAAAAAAAAAAAAAAAAGAAAAAATCCAAACAACAAATGCTGCAACACATTTTCTAGGCTGAAATTTGAGAATTCCTTTTAAAATTACATCTCCATGTAAAAGAACTACTATAAAAATATAATTCTTCTGTGCATTATGCTTAGTTTTTGATTTCTCCCTCATTCCTGCTATGGGAATGTGTTCAATTGCATGTTTCTCACTCACAATACATTTATTTAGTCTTCCACTTTTATATCTTTCTCCCTACTCAGTGTTCACACCAGCTTCCAAATAAATCCTCACGCTACTTTTGTTTGCCAGCAAGTTGCAAATACTAAACAGTGTATCTATTAAACAGATAAATATCCTTCCCCATCAGATCCAGATAATGTGTGTAATATGAGATAGAAAAAATTTGTGTGTAAAAAATGTATAGAATTATGTCAATTTAGTAAATATGAGCCATTTTCCTCCCCCCTGCATCAAGAAACTTGAGGTGGAAGAAAAATTCTCTAGGGAGTCTAAGGTAGTACACAGGATTTGGTCATCTGACAAACTTTCAGGAGGAAGTATTTTGTGAATGTGCAGAAGCCTGTGATTGATAAGAAGTACACTGCACTAGAAAGTCAGAAACTCTCTGCTAGCTCCTGTGAGAATGGTAATTGTACATCTGGTGTCCTGAAATGCCTTCTCAGCTGGAGAGAGGAACTTGGAGAAATATTGAGTCACACTACCAGCTTTTGATGTGAAAATCCTGCCAGCAAGCACTTGTGAAACTTTGCTGTTCTCCCTCCACATAGACTCCGTGAAGTTCTGTCACCACAGAGCATTTGGAGTTGGGGATATTGCTGCTCCCAGCACTCCTTCCACTTTTCTGCACAGAATACCTCTGCCTGAGCCTATCATCACCTGGAAAATTCATGCATGAAAACCACGAGCATATGATTACAGGAACACAATTAGTTTTGGCAATAGAATCCTCTAAGAGCAAAAGCAACTTTTTCAGCAATGAAAACATTTAACTGACCATTACTACCTCAGACTTTACAAATTAGAAAGAATAATTAAACAGATTTTCTTTAAATTTGCATTTATAAAGTAGAAGACTTGTCCTTCATAAAGGACACATAAACACAGCCTCAGCAGAATATTTAAGCTGAACAGATCTTATAAATTATTCCACTGACACCTCAAAAAAAAAACCCCAAAACCAAAACACCACCCCACAGAAAATCCAATACTTAAAACATTCATTTTGTTCATTTTGGAAGCACTACTTTGAAAATGTGTGTTATTCTTATGAGTATTATCACTATCTAGTGACCCTTGCTCAAAGATCTACTTAGCTAGAAGTCCTGAATGAAATAGCTTTGTCATGCAGGATGAGATGAAGACAAAAACCATTCCCATTAAGCAGCATAAAAGTGAAGTAGCATTATATATCTAGTTGGCAAGAGGAATCACAATGACCACAAAAATGCAAAAAATTAACTCAAAGTACACAGTTTGACTTGATAACAAAACATTTTCAAAATCTCAGCATTGATATGACTGAGGATACTCACATAACTTCAAATTACTCATATTCTATAGGGATATGTAAGTCTATTTTTATATACACACATACGTATATATATACATGAATCCCTGATATTAAATGAATTCTGGAAAACACAGCAAATCACCAAAATTGGATAAATCATGACAAAAGTAGTAATCATATACTGAAAAGAATCAGAGGACAAGAATGATAATGAAGTTTAAAATGTCTTCTTACGGCATTCACTCAAGCTGCACATGCCTGATGTACAGCAATGTTTCATTTCAGTTTCAGAAATTATAAACAGGATTATAAATGTAAGAATCAAACTGTGTTTGGTATACACACAATTTTCTTCTCTGCCAATCTGGAAATTATTACAAAGACAGCCTACTTGAATCTTTTTAAATTCACCTCTGTGGATTTATTCATGCAATATCTTTTAATTAGCAGACCACAAATTGTAACAGTTACAGTTAAATTGTGTCAGTTACAGTTCACTTAGCATACAAAATTACCTTTGACTCAGGAGCCAGTATAAGGGAAGCTTTCAGCACTAAAGGACAGTTATTGCAAAATCAAAGACAGAATTAATAAGGGTCTTTCAATTTAACAGCAGAATTTTAATACACAGAGATCCAGACATACTTTTTCTCAGGACTTCAAAAAGCCCTATGCTATAGTGTGCTAATAAATATATATGAAAAGATTATAAAATTAATAAAAATGAAATTAAATCAATGGAACATGGGAGTTGTTTACATTTCAAAACATTTAATTTATAGCTTTTAAACAGCATTGCAGACTAAGTTAAAAAAATGCAACCTTCTTGTTAGGCTTGCAAGTTTTTCAAGTAATGTCTATTGAAAGACACCTCTGAGAATTTGTGTTTCAACAGTTAAATCTTACCTAGAAGAGGAAGGCAGCATAAAATCAAGCATGTACATACAGTTACATACCAGTTTAAAATTCTTAGTGCATATCAAAGCATAAAAGCTCTTTGTTCCACTCTCCTTTAAACTGGCATGTACGGCTCCCTGCAAGATGTGCCCGATCTAGGCTGGAGACTGGTATGCCACCTATGGTGGAAGTGTACTGTTGTGAACAGAAACATTACTAGGGAGGCAGTAGAACATTTCTTTTCCATGGCTACACTCCTGGGGATGCAAGACAGTCATAACAAACCCAACTGCCATCACTAGCACACCGACAGCAAGAATCAGGCAGGATATGAGGTTATCTGAATGGTTCCATCGCTCCTTGGACAACCTTAGATAACACGCTGATGGGATGATAAAAACAAGTGGGGTAGCACTCAGAACTCCCTGTGTGTGGGAAACAACAGAAAAAAACTTCATAAGCATATATAATTTAGATGTGAAGAACAAAAGCCTAAATTTTAAATAGTGATTAGACTGGTGCAACAGTAAAGCCAGAGAATAAAGGCTTTTTTCAGTGTTATTATGTGGAAACCTTGGGGTTTTTTTTCCAAGTCCCAAGTAACTTACAAAAATATCTGTAAAACTATTTCAAATAATTCAGATTTTTTTCAAATGCTTTTGCTTTGCTGATACAGAATAGTATTTTATATTCCAAGTATTATTAAATCTGATTACCAGAAATTTCTCAGCTTAAGAAATACAGTCACAAGTCTAAACTTAACAGTTCTGCAATACTGAACTGAATTAAAATATTTAAGATGATTCCATGGAGGAGTTTAGATACAGTACTGCCTTAAAAAGATAAATAAATTAAAAAAAAGTAGAAACATCATGTAGCAGTTCAAAGAATTCAGATCAATTTCTACATTTATGACCTGATTTAGGTTGACTTCCCTTCGACAGAGTGGAACCTCTCCTCTCTCTAAAAATTCAGCTCCTCTTTAAGCACTCTCTTATATATGGACAAATAAAAAGCACTTCTTTACATGCTTTTTATAGCAAAGTCACTGCAGATTAACATGAGTTACATGCCAAAAGAGAGCAATTTTATACAGAAATTTTGAATGTTTACTTTGTCACCTACTTAACAAACACTATGTTTCAGCTTAATTATGGTGAGGAAGCCTAAGGAATAACTTTACATCATCATTTGTAGAAATGTTTTTAAATTTTTATGGTAGAACCTGTTAACACTGACCAGTACAGACATCAAAAATAGGTACATGTACAAAGTATCTTCTTAATGAAATATCAAGATTTAGGTCTGTGAAGTAACGCAAAGCAGCATCCCAGTAAAAGAACAACATAGCCAAATCTGTGGGCCCCGACTCCTGTATGACCGAACAGTTTCCCTGAGGAATTAACACAAGGCAAACACAATGGCTTGTGTTTTGTTTTAAAAGCAGAAACCAGGGAAAGAGTAAGCAGAGTCAGAGAAACAGCAGCAATGCCATCTGTGGTGAAGAGGCAAAAGACAGCTCTTCTGCTGGACAGAAAGCCAGATGAAAAGACAGATCACCTTTCTTCACATGTAAAGACTCTGTCTATTCATTTTTCTCTACTGGTGGATCTCAAGACTGAACAACCTTTCTAAGTGCAGTGATACATCCAGTAAATACCTACAGTTGTATTGTCAAATTCCCTCTTAAAAAGGAAGAGAAAAAAACCCGTAAGATATGAGCTATCCACGCAAACACCTGGTAATCAACTTCTATTTGTAACTGAATCAAGACATCAGCTTCACACCTAAGTAACTGCTTAGGCAAAAAAATGCTGCATTGACAGAATGGTTGCTTTTGAGGGATTTGTATATTTGGCCTGAAGAGGTGTGTGTTTGTATGCACACATTTAATTCCTTTTACTGATATCTATATACACACACAGGTAAATTTTCGGCACTTCTGATATAAACACAGAGGGGGAAAATGGGAAAGAAATTACCAACAGTTGTCATGAATCAGAAAATTTCATGGAAACATGCATCCTGACCGAACCAATAGGAATATTGTTAATAGTTACCTGATTATGATTTGGAAAAGATCAACTGAGAAGAAACTAGGTAAGTAATTACTTTAAAAGGAGGTAATCAGACAGCTTATCTGCATATTCCAACCTGTTCTATAATATTGCTGCAAGCATGACCTGCTAAATCACTGCTACAGAAGCACTCATTATGGCTCTCTTAGCATATAAACTGCACTGTGGACCAGAACAGTGTACATGTATCATCATACACATATGAGTACATGTATGATGTAGCTTAAAGAACAATTCTCTCCATTTCATTCTGTCAGTAAGCATGCAATATATGACTTGAGACTGTCAATGAGTTCAGGGACAGGGATGTAATGAGGCAAGTAAGTTCAAAAGTATGCAAGTTCTAAAACATTTCTATATAGAAGCAAGGGTTGCCCTTAAAAAGTTTTCTCCACTTTCTCACTTTCACATTTCCACATTTTTATTTATTAAAGATAGATGACTTAAAAAGGTAAACTGTTAAGACAAACAATGTTTAGCATAAACATAGATTGGATTTTTCTTTTTAACATTTCTTTTGACTAAATGTACATTCTATGGCAAAACACACTGACTTCATGGGATTAGTCCACTTTGCTGAGTGGTCAGGTCTCACAGTTCAGCCAACCAACCAAAGTTGCATAACTCTGTTAAAACTGGTCCAAGGCAGCAATTGCCTTATGTGGCCTGCCTGGTAAGCACTATCTCTGCTGTGAGGTGATACCAGACACAGGAATGTTTACTGGCAAACACAGCAATTCCTTTAAAATAGTCACACACTCAGGTTCTAAAATGATTCAGTTTTGCTCCCTGTTAAGTGTAAAGCAGGGAAAAATTCCAGTTACTATCTCTGTGGTCTCACTACTTCTGGTTCCTTCTTTCCTTCTTTCGATTCTGCCCCCCTGGCCCCTTGTTTTTTAGCTCCTTTGGCACAAGGCAATCACTAGGATCTGCCCCAGTGTTCAGCAATTTGCCAACTTCATCAGAAGCAGGGACTAGAGAAAGAAATGCTGGATTCAGTATCACTATACAGTTTGGATGAGTAGCTTGCTGATTTCTACTGCAGCTTAAACACATTTGTTAAGTCATAGCTGCTTGCCATATCTCCAAAACTGTTCTAAAAGCCCCAACCATATGAACTTTACTTCCTCAACCTCCTTTCTCCTTTATTTACCTGATTTTGAAGCAGTGAACAGAACTGCTACAGACTACTATGTAAAATTACATAAGATTTTCAGTAGAGCTGTGGATTTTACAGTGTTCTGTTTTATTAAAAAAGTGATTTGTTAAATAAAAAGAGTATACAGGTTCACTTACATTCAGCTCTAAAACTATTCCAAGGCAGTCATATGCTAATGATACACCAGTCGCCACAGCAACGATAACTACTGTCACAACAATATGGAAAACTGTTGAGAGGTTCCCATGGAAAAACACATTGGCAATCACCTGAAACAGAACCACAGTTTTAAACCTTGTTTTTTCTCCTTATGTTATCAGATTATTTCAAATCTTCTAAGCTTAGAAAACTAAAAGACTGTGTGAGAATACACTGACTGAATTTTACTTGTCTTGCTACAAGGAAACATCTCCATCTGCTTCCAAAAATAACTCATGACAAGCATTACTAAAATTGCAGAGACTTGAAAGACTGACTTAGTTATACCTGCAGGATTTAGAGGATACTTAACTTTCTTCTCATTTGTCCACTACAGAATAGAACCCACTTACAATTATATATTGAACAGATGGATTTCCTAGATGGAGATGCTTCTAAAAAGATAAACTATTAATTGTGAAAAGTATGCTATTTTTGGCTATTCTCCACATAGTAATAACAGTGGCACTTATGCCAAACTTGGAATTTTAAGTAGTCCTGATATTATTAAGTAATTATTGAGATAGTGTTGGGTAATAGTGTAATAAATGTAATGCCACATTATATGGCCAATATCTAAACAGTACAACTAGTCCCTCATACTCATTGCATGTAGCAGGATAAAAATATGCTGATACTTATTACAGATCAACCATAGACTTCAGCTACAATAGGTATTAATAATGTGAGAATATTATTAATATAGAGCCACATTGTTAAAGGGAAAATGTAATAAATTCTTACCTCTCTGGTCACAAAACATTCAAGGGGGAAGGTCAGAATTACAGTAACTCCATAACAAAACCTTCCAAATGTAGCAAGGTTGTCATCTCTACAGTAGTTTTCAAATATATCTCCTGAGGCATAGCAAAACATAATTAGCTTGAGTTTAACATCATTTGCCTATTTGCAAATTGAAGTGCGGGTTACTGGAGTTACTGGAGTAATTGAGACTTTCTGATCCCCTCTCCTGGCACACATCAAGAAACTGTAGTTATAGTCACAAGTTACATCCATGAGAAATTTTCAGCTCACCATGCTAGTAGCGGTGTTTTTCTCTCAATTAGCATTTATCTTTAAAAAATATTTTAAAATATACATATCAGAGTTTGTCATCTGTTGTCTTCCCCTCAACACAGATTTTGTATGAGATGCTGGTGTTTGTTGATATAAATATGTGACAGATTCAGAAAGCAAGCTTGTGTGTAAAATACATATTTTCTCTAAAAATGTACCTCCCAGAACAACAATTACAGAAAGAAGATCATGGAGTTATCTCTGGAGAACTGTACTTTCCTGGCAGTATCTCCCCTGCTGGACCATGTGACTAAATCATAGATGTTTAGTCCTCAGAAATATTTTGGCTCTGGAAGTATTCCAAGGGGACTTGCACGAGTGAGGCTTACACTTGGGAATCTGACACCTACGTCTGACATTTTTTTATCCCATTTTGATTGTGGGATAACTTCAAGGAATTTCCTATTTCTGTCCAAACATACCATGATTTTTGCACTTTTATGTTCACTAAGACATTTAAAGCAAAAGTCACACAGAAAGGCAAAAATGTAAGGATTATAGTAAGCACCAAAACTGAGGAATTGAGCAGTTTACCTTCTGTGTATCCTGTAAAAGTCATATATCCACATGCAGCAAACACTACACTGATGACAAAAGCCAGTGAGACAGACACGTGTGTGACTTGAGACCAGTTCTTTAATGTGGGTTCTTCCAGAGACCCATATATTAAAAAGCTGTTATGGTTGCAGATGAATGCTGAAACACACATGACAGTTAAAGCAAATGTATGAATTCATGCATAAATGCACAGAGAGACACAGAACTGTTTGAATCCACTCATTATTAAATACAAACATTAATTCTGCAATGAGTGGCAAAGATAAATGGCTTGAACTTATACTTGATTTGATGAAGGCTTATATTCATCCTGATTTTGATTACATTACCCTTAAATGCCATGCCATTTCCCACCGTCTACATCTCCGTTCCATCTTCTCCTGCTCTTCTTTTGCTTAAGAACCCAACAGAAGATTTAAGTTGATTTGGTTGGGTTTTTTTTAAACCACAAGCCATTTGCTACTTTCAGACTTCCTGTGGCATGCATTTTAGGCAGCAGCAAGCACTGGGAGGTCCCAGGCTATCACAACCTTAACTGGAAATAAGATACTAGATCCTGCAGGCAGGAACAGATTTCAGGATGTGGAGAGGTTACCCAAGGGAATGCAGAACAATTCCAGCCTGCTCAGTTTATCAGTTAGACTAATCACATTGATGCAGGTGCTTTAAGATGACCTGCACAGTCAAGCTGGATTCACATGCACACCGCTCTCTGCTACACTGGCAACAGCCAGGTGGGCCATGGATGAGGATAATGTCTTACACCATAACAATGAAATTCATACGGACTACTCAGTCAATTTCACTTTTTTTTCTACATCAGCTTAACAGGAATACAAAAAAACCCCATAAAAATTCAATTTCTTGGTCCAAAATATTAAATTATTTCTTATAGTTGATCTGAATATTGAAAAAAAAAAAAAGAAAAAAATTACTTACCAAATGACATCACCCCAATGGCTTGTACTGCATTTGATTTTGCAAATGTCCATGCATTTTCTGATTTGGGTCTAAAACAGACATTTGTTTTAATAGATTATTCTCTTTTCAATCATCAGTTATTAAAAACATGTTTTTGAAATAGTATGCTGTAATACAGAACTGCTGAAAGTCAGATCTCCAGAACTCTATGAAGTAGGTCCCAGTATTCATCAACAACTTGAAACTAGGGAGATACCTCTCTCGCCTCCCTTGTTTTGACTCAACTGTTTCTGTAACCAGTTTTTACAGTGAAAAACCTCAGCCTGTTTCAGTTTTGTAAATAAACTCTTCATATAGCAAGACATATCAACAGGGAAGGGAAAAGCTGTTACTGATTCTGACTAAGGTTATCACAATCCAAAATGTCTTCTGGCTATTTAGAGGCAATTTCTACCTCTGAATTTGCACATGTAATCCATGCAGTCTCTAGAGACACCTTTTCCTAGGCTACAAATCAAGTGAGGTAGTTTGTCTTTCTTCACAGCAGTTCCAACTATTCCTCATAGTAAAGTGATTCTGCCACTTCTCAAAAGACAAAAGAATACATAAGAGAGTACATGGAGACGTATAATTAGGCAAGAATATAACATTCCCTACATCTCCTACTCTAAGAGACCACAGTTTTGGACCTGTTGTAATTGTAATGCTTAGAGAAGGATCATAGAAAACCACCAGAAAACTTTGTTAAAAAAACATTAACTGCATGAACTTCAGCTCTGAATAAAGAACCAAACTGAAGAAATGGGGAAGGACACAAAATATCCTTTCCCAGGAATACAATTTGCTAAAAACATCAAATGAAATTCACAAGCCAGTTAAACATTGTGTTTGTGATATTAAAGCACAAAGAAACGAACAATGCAGAGAAGGTTGCTCTTAAAAAGTTGGTTGCTGCTAACTGTGCTTGCTCTGTTTTCACTGAGAGGGAAAGCTGCTGCCACCTCAGGCTTAGCTGCTCTTTTCCTACTGCCCTAGAAAGCAGTATGGCACTTGGGCCAGTCCTGGGAAGATAACAATGACATTTTTTTCTATCCCTCTCTCTACTGATAACTAGGTTTTGACAGCTATAATGGCATATGCTGTGCCAGGTTTCATTGCTTTCAAATATTTAAATTCCACCTCCAGCTCCTAAAATTTAAAAAAAACCCCCACGTTGCTGTTCCAGCTTACCTTACTATTTCTTGAGCACTCAAATAGTCAATCCTCCCTTTTGATAGGAAAAAAACCCCATTCAGATTTACAGCATCTAATGCACATTCAGTTCAGACTAGAACACTGTTCAGCTCTTAAGCTGTAACATCCTGCTTCCAGTATTCAGCAGCCGAATAAGGCCCTCCCAAAATATCCTCAGACATTACATTTAGATGTAATAAATACTATGGATGAAATAGAGCTATCTGTCATTTGTCTTGTGAAATAGGGCTTCTGACCCTCTCTAGCTGCTGTAGTTCTTTTATACAGGCTCCCTTAACTTGATGCCACTGATTTAAAATCAGTATCACTAGACATGTCTGTGGACGATTAATATCAATAATTCTGAATGTATTGTTTTCCAGTAACACATTCAGAATTGACTGGAAAAGTATCAATATTTCAAAATAAAAATAGCATATAGAAAACTAACACTACAACTGTTCCATTCTGTGACCACTAGAGGCCAGCCTCGATAGTAAACATACAGAATGAACATTTGGTTTATATTATTCTTTGACAGCAGAATTTACCAGTTTTCTTTGTCCCTTTTCTACTAATAATTAACGCTTAGATTATCTAGTACTTTATAAACCAAAATATTTCTAAATGCACAGAAATAGTGTTTTTTTCTGAAACACATTTAATTTCTGTGAAAATGGTACATCCCGTGCAACATTATAGCTGTATTATGAGCTCCTACAAAAGGGGATTTTTAAAAAGGGAATGCAGAAAGCACGAGAATTTAATCTGAAACATTTTTAATAAAGTGGCCAAATAGTTCACTGAAACAAATAAAAACCACAGGAGCTGGTTTTCCTTCTGCACAGTGTTAGTTTATGCACTAGCAATATGCAACAGACCAAAATACAGCTTTGCTTTAAGGATGAATGGCAAATCAGATTAGGAGTATTATTTTGGGGGAAAAATCCAAAAGAACAAAATCCTGCTTATTTAGCAGCCTAAGAAGATAAATTCCTTCCATTCTAGTTGCAGAATTGAGGAAGAATTTCAGATTCCTGATTTGAACACTGCCAGCAGCTTGCAATGTCCTACAATGCACATTGGTACAGAGGTACTGTTTTCTACAGTAACTCGTATACTGCTGCACGTGCTTTGAAAAACATTTTCATACTGTAGGAACAGAGAGATCACACAGTGAAAGCACATGGTGAGAAATTTAATTTCTGAGAGTCAACAGCTGTAGAGTTGTGATCACATCAGTAAGTTCAGTCTGCAGGACAAACAGACACACAAAGCTCCTGGAAAAGGGTGCAGGTGACATGAAAGTGTCTATATAAAATAAGACTTCATAGTCAGAAAGAGGAAAATGTGTCAGGGAACAGTAGGAGATAGTTACGGAAGAGCCAAACAGTGAACAATCACAAAAAATTACTCACAAGGCAAAGGGCACCTTGTGGAAACATCAAGTGTCAAGCTAAACATACACACATTGACACAAATATATGGGTCTATGTAGGCAGATGCACACACGCTGGAAGAGCCCATCACAAGAATACAGGGTAACATTACACCTGTTGTTCTTTTTCAACCCTGCTGCCACTGTTCAATACTGACTGTTTCTTTTTTTTTCCCTTTGTTTTTTGAGAAGGACCTTTGTTCTGACCAGTTTGACCTACATTCCTGTTAGGAGTTGTTAGAAGATTTTAACTGCTGCTTATACAGGAATAGCAGTAGCAAAAATCCATGAATGACAAAACCAGCCAGCTCTCTGCTCTCACTCAGCGTATAAAAACACAGGCTATGCCTGCATGAACAGAAAGGGTTTATCATGCTGGAGAAGGAGTATTAGGTGAAAAAAACAAAAGGTAGCAGGAGAAATAAATTTTTTATAGTAAATGCGCTTGTTGACAGCTGTATTGGCTATCATATATGGTAGAAGCTGTAACACCAAGTAAAACCTGAGGTGTAATATAACTTTGATTCTTGGAACAAAAATAATAGAAGATTGAGGAAAAAGACAGCCCAAGGGAGTTCCCAGACAGGAAAAAGTTTCAGCTGAAACTAAGACGACAACAGACCGAGGCTAGCAAGGCCTAGCGATGAAGAAAGCCTAGAGGTTATGAAAATAAGACTCTACTCAGTCTACAGCATACATAAGTGAAAGTATAGCATAATAAACCTGTTAGTGAGTTTTAAAAAACTTTGAACATATTCATGTTTATCTACATAAGAACAGGGGGAAATGAAAAAAACAAATGAACCAAACTCAAAGGTTAAGACGTCCTAGCAAGGTAAAAAGAACTTTTTCTCACATCCAGGTCATGAGTGAGAGTTGGGCAAATGTGTCTGGCATTCTGAAATGGCCTATCTTCTACTTCCTGTAAAACACTTACAGCACAATAATGCCCACCTTAAGATCCATCCTGTCATTTATGCAGAAACGCTGCCAAATGTAATACAGCAGCAGAGTGCATGAGAAGCAAATATCTTTAAGGAAGGCAAGAAAAACATAGATCCCTGACCTCGCCCAGCCTGCGCTTATGAAACATTGACTGAAGGGAAAAAAGTTAATTTCTACAGGGGCGCAAAGTCATGTTTTTTACAGGGGAGCTACATGTTGGAATGAGCAAAAGATTTACACTGTTTTGGACTAAAAGTCTAGGAGAAACTACCAAGTTTAGGTGCAAACCAGCTGTTAATAATATAATCCAGGAACATCTCACAGATTAATTCAGGTTTAATTCAATTATTTAGACCTTTAGGAAATTAAATTTCAATGGAACTCTAAGGTAAAATACCTTTTTAGTTCTTTTTAAGTTTTAAAAGTTTAAAGATACTGCAAAGTGTATAGATGCAGAATATAACTTCATCAATATATAACAGAAAGAAAATGAGTACAGCTCACATCAGGCTTAGATTTTATATTAATCAAAGTCATCTTGTGAAAGAACACAGTCAAGGCAAAGTGATTATGTCTGCCCCACTTAGTTACAGGTGCTTTAATTCTTCTTTCTTCCTTAATGAATTACTTAGCAGTTCTGTAAATACATGGTAGCTTAGTTCCATTTTTAAACTTCATCACACATTGAAGTTTATCTTTGCTTACTACTGGATTTTTTTTATCTGAAGGAAAGAATCAGCTTTGTACTTTCAAGTGTTTTTCCTGAGCACTTGTGTTTCATCCCTATGATCAGCTGCCAGTTGAGTAATTCTCACATCCTCTTTAGGTGTAGCAGATGCTCTTGAAGTTTTTCCTAGAGATTTCTGTATTATGTAGACACTGACATCATGACATTCTTTGCAAAAGAACACCAAATTAAATTAAAATTATCCACCTTTATAATATAAACATAAAATATTGCTTTTTACAGCAGTGAATGTTAACTTCATGCTTCAAAGCTGAAACTATTTGTTGCAGTATTAACATACTGTACATTACAGTTTGAGATAATTCCAACCTATTGGTTTTGATCACAGCAGGTAAATACCCACCCATATACAGGTGGAAATAACGATCAGATCATCCACACATAATTTTATCCAACATCTTAAAACATTGAGAGTAAACTCTGAGTAATACAGAACACTGGATTTTATCGGCAGGTTCATTATGTCATTCAGGCAACAATAATCATATGGATGATAGTAATTAAAAGCAAAACTGAAAAAAAAAAGAAAGTACTTTGGTGTCATATTTGTTATAAAAGGAAATAAATTAAACCAAGTAATCCTGCATCATAAATACAGGTTTTTTTCCTCTTGAGAAGTAACATGACAGTAACAGTCCTATAATGTCCCTGGACAATTTGCTCCATCCCTAAAGCAAATTTAAAAAAAAAAAAAAAAAAGGCAACATTTCAAAGACTTATAATTCCTGTTTTTCAGCCTACAGTTTCATGCACATTGAATCCTTAAAATAGTACTAATGTCATTGTTTCACTGATGGTCTAACACGTTGCAGGAAGTTTCAGATTATTGCAGAAAATATTCTATGCTGTTCAAATAATAGATTTAACTTTCAACTAGAGAACGGATTGCATTAAGCAAAAGAAGTTTTATCATCCCCAGATAATCTTGTACCTTTCAAAGGGAAGCAGTCTTCACTTTGAAAAACCTAAAGGTAAATGAAAACTGATTACTACTCAGACAGTAATTGTCAAAGGGGGAAGATATCCAAATGGGATTCCAGTGGAACCTGACCTGAGTCCAGTATTTTTTAATCTATTCAGCAGTAACTTGAATGATAGCGTAAAAATCAAGAAGTGTCCTTAACAGAAAACATAAATGTGCCATTAACACAAGCATGCTGGAGAATGAGATGAAAAAGGAAAAATCATAAATATGTTGGGAAATGTTGAAATCATCTGATAAAGCAGCATTCAATTCTGTAAGGACAAACTCATAGTTATGCAGGGGGAAAGGGATCTTAAGACACTTTGCATTTAAGATTTCTTCTCTGCTTCTTAGAGGGAATACCACACACAGGTGAGGCACCACCACCTCACTTTAACTTGCAGAAAACATGGCAGCCTTTGAGCATGATCAGAAGCACAAGAAATGACAAGAAGAGAAATAGTAAAGGAACTGTGTTTGTTTACTCTATAGAAACGGTCCCCAAAGGGGCACAAGTTACAGCTTTTTACAGGTGGTTTTCAAGAACTTGAAAAAGAATGAGCAGTTTGCTGTCTGTATGCACTGTGGTTAGGACAAGAAGCAACCAATATGAAATGGAGTAAGAGACATGCAACATTTAGGAAGAATTCATAAGAACTGGAATGGGAAACCAAGAACAAATCACCTGTCATCAATGCCAGGCACATCATCAGTTCAACCATATTACAATTGTAGGGATTAAATATTCTTGGCCCCATCATGCCTTCATCTAGGATTGTACAAATTCTTTTCCTATATGACAGATACGAGGACTGTGTTTTCATAATCATGATTTTTAAAAATCTCCAACTTATACTGTATTTTAAAAAGGATTCACAGTAAATGTGTTAATTCACTTGTTTAATTTGTAATATGATGGGACCCATATTAAAATATAACACTGTTCTTTAGTCTCATTGCAAAAAGAAGAGATGGCATACCAGTATACCACTAACAAAGTATTAGAAGAGAGTTTTAATTATTAAAGTATATCTCTATATCTAACTGTAAAATAAAAAGAGTAAAAATAGTAAAAGTAGACATTAATGGAATGTTTGCAAGGCAAAAATTCTTAATAACATTATCCATTTGCTAGACGTGTTTTTGAAAACAAGAAGTGTAAAGGCAAAAATGGGAGTCTCTAAAGAATTACAAAGTAGAACTTCAAGAATTGCTCAAAACCCAACTTTATTTGTTGTAAGAAAAAATAAAACCATGCATTCCATAATTTTCAGTGCATCACAACTGTGGAGAAGAAACGTTACCATAGGAACAAGGTCAGCAGTATCTCTTATATATAGCATCTTCCTTTTTTGACAAGGGATTTTGAGATTAACCTTTCAAATACCACTTTAACACACACAGAGTATGAAAAAGATGCTGCTTCAGAAGATGGTGGGGAGGGAAGTCCCACACTGTTCTGAGTGTGTCATTTTGTGGATGACAGACAACATCATCTGGTACAACTTTAGAAACTGCTATTCTAGGCATTATCCCAGCATTAAACCCAAATACCCTGCAATTAACCCACGTATCACAGCAGTAAAACAAATGAACAATTATGCATAACACTGCTGAAATAATCCTGGTGGAAGCATCCACTTCTTAGACACAGAAGACATACCATATAAAACTGTTCCAATAAATAAAATAGCACATTCAGAAACAGAATTTGTCATCTTTGTTAATCTTCACATTTAAAGGATGGAAAAAAAGACAGCTCTTCTAGGCCATTAAAGAGGAAGAATAGATTCATAACATTTTCTTGCAATGTAATTATAAAAAATATTGTCACAACATATACTTACGTGTACTAAGTTGTTTAGAACAGTCCAATGTCCAATGTTAAATACATGAATACATGTTAGAGCATGAGCACTGGAAAAGTTTTGCATGCTTACATAGTTGTTGTCTCAAACGACAATAAATTTTTTATTATTGTGTTCCCTTTTTCAAATTTTCATTATTTGTATTTTATTTTTATTATGAAATTACTCCATTAACAGAAAAAGAAATATTCTCAAGATACTAGCTATTTTCAGACTGTAAATATAGGCCATCTGGCAAATGGCAGACAACCTCACATGCCCATTCAGGACACACCTGCTTTAAGTCATATCAGCCACTATTTCCAGTTAATCTGTAGGGGTTTTGAGACTTTTTCTAAGCTTGATTATGTTCAAGGAAAAGAAAGGGGGAAAAAAAGGATAAAGAATATTTAGGTGTTCATTTTGTATTACTATCGATACTGATTTCTCAATTATGTGTCTGTCCCAAAATAGACATATTCCAGAATTATGCAGGTATATGCAAGAGTGAAGTAACAGATTATGTCATCAAAAATTCACTTTGTGGCATGTGTAAGAATACTCACACTTGTGGACTGAAAGTCACTGTTCTCACCATGACAATTATCAGGATGACAATGGTTAAAATCAGAGAAATAAGAGATATCTGTAAAGGTAAAAACATTACTTTGGTGAGTAAACTGCTGAAAGGTTGTTCTTTTAGCAGCATAATGCATTTTTTAATTATTTACATTGAGTTATGACTGGCACTTATTTTCTAATGGCATAAAAAAACCAAACAAAACCCAACCAAACAAATAAACAAAAACAAAACAAAGAAAAAATTTAAAAAAACCAAACTGCCATTATGATTTACCTTTCCCAGTTTTGCTATGTCTTGATATAAAGATAAAGGTAAAGTAAAGATGATGGTGGTGAGAAGAATTATGAAGTGACGGTCAGTAAGCACGTTATCCAGCCCCACTAAAGCAAAAAGAAAATAATTCATTTCTTTAAGAGACTGACCTAAGGAACAGATTAGTTACATTTGAAAGCCTAGGAGTAACAAACTGTTAGTGATCAAGCTTTTATCCCCTTTAATTAACCTCAGTAACACTGAAAACTGGACATTAACTAATTTTGAGGAAGCCACATACAACATTTGTGCAATCACAAGAATTCTGCAAATTCACACCAAATGCATAACTTATGGGATATATTAAACCAACACTGGAAAGTCTGGAATTCCTATATATATATTAGTATCAATGTCTTTGATCATGTCTGGGTCAATGCCAGGAGACTGCAAGTAAAACATTCTACTACTTCTTTCTGCCATTTACTCTTTAAGATTTTTTGACACTGTGGGTTGACATCAATTGCTGTGCTGTTGAAGATAGGTCAATTCTTAAAGAATAATCCTAAAATAAGTTAATTTTGAGGTTTCTTTTGAATACCTTCATTCTTGATATCAGCTGGCTTCCACTTGCAAAAGAGATTACCATGTGAAGGCAACAATAATGTTATAATACTCCACGCAATCAGTGGGATTTATTTGTATAACTGGTGGTTTTTTCCAAGCCAATGACAACTTAATATAAAACATATGTGTTTCAGTCAGGCTACCATAAATCATAGGCTTGAATGAACACTTGCTGAATAATTATGGCTGGAAAGTGACTGGCAATTGACACAGAAAAATCTGTCTTGTGTTCCCTCTTTTCTTTGGGAGATTATAAGGCCTTCCCACCTCTTTGCAGGCAGGTATTCTACCAGACAGGTAAAAAGATTTGCCATGCTGGGGTTCCTCCTGTTACAGAAGTCGTATTATAAATAAACTATTAGGTATTCACTGTCACTATCAATTTGATCAGGTATTCACAGAACAACAGTGTGACAGTTAAAACTACATCCACAGCTTGCAGGCTTCATATGCTGAAAATTATAGTCCTCTTGTGGAAATAGTTCATACAAATATTAATTTCCACTTCATTGCAGACATGTTCTTTTTTAGTTAAATTTCCCAGTGAAGAATGTTTTAACTTAGCTGGCTTTGTGCTAAAGTAGATGGCAAATGCACACAAATTGCTCTACTGATTCTGCTGTGAAAACTCAGAGCACAGGAAGGGAAACAAGAGCATAAGTTAAAAAGTGTGAAATGCCACATCTGGTTTTGCAGCGAATATCTAAGAGAACTGAAAGTTACACAGTTCATGACCAACTACTACAGATCTGCATAAGTAAGCATTACATTCATTATATTATTTGCAACTCATCCTGAATTATTCACTAGATAAAGTGTAGTTTCAGTTTTCAAATGACCATTATAGGAATTATCTAAAAACGATGACAAAAAATTATGACCTTGTGTACAACTGTGGAAGACTCACTCCTGTTTGCTTAGTGTTTCACCGAAGCATGTGGTCTCTTCACTGACACTGAGTCCACTGATAACCAAGGACTAGAATTTACAGTTTTTATTTGGGAAAGACTTATTGAAGCAAACAAATAAACAAACTCCCAAAACACAAACAAAAATCCAACCAAAAACCCTCAAAAACCACTCATAGAACTATGCTTCAAGTTCTTAACTTGAACTATATTTAAGAGCAATTTTAGAAGTAATGTAACAGGTAATCCTTAAATATTTATGCTATACTCCTATCCAATACATAATCCTCCAATGTGGATTTTTAAATGCCTCTTACCTCCAGGAATTCTCTGAAAAACTTTAGTTAAAGTGTCTCCTGTTATTATGTTGTAACTGATCATAGCTTAAAGAAAAGAATGGTTTTTGTTAGTACAAGTCATATCCAAAATATTTTATAAACACTGAAACACACAATTTGTAGACTTCAGGATTATATGCCACTATATATTGTATATGAATCCTGGCTAGCACTAACAACTTGTAAATTTCAGGTTTAAAACGAAAATTTAAAAAATAATTATTATTTAATATTTCCTTTTTTTTTCCTTTGTTTTTTTAACAGGTGCAACCTAAGTAATAACCTAGCCTGATAAGCAAGGTCTTTCCATAAAAATTTACGTCAGAAGAGATAAAAGACTTTTTCAAACTGTTTGTTTGAAATAGTAATTCTTTGTCAATTTATTTTCAAATTCTTTTTTCTATTTAGTGAAGTCCTTCTGTTACTCTAATAATCAGCCCTGCAAAGAAATGCAAGGACTTTCTAGCTAATGTAAAAAAGTGAGCAAAATCTTTAAACCAAAAGAAAAAAGAGACTAAGGTATCAGATATGGACTTCCATTCCTCCCTCTCATTAATAAATGCTGTGGTCGTAACATTAATATTTCATTCTTATTTAATTCTACACTAAAAGTATGTATATTTGTGCAGACACAAAATGTATTTATACTCTATGGTCTTCAAGGTTCAGAAAGCATACATTTAGGTATTTATATGAAATAATGCATAAATATCCACTGTTGTGAAATTCTACATCACTATAGAAATAAATTCAAGCACATACAAGCACATAACTAGTTCCATGGTAAGGACTGAGACCTTTGTAATTTTTTTTTGTATTATCTACCAAGTAGTTGATTTACAAAGGAGGATAAGTACATGTGTAACAGTGTTTCCTGCACTAATAGTAACTTGACTCCCTTAAAAATCTCAGCTATCTGTAATCAGACTGATTATTCCCAAAGTAGGAATGCTGACCTGGGACTCTGTGGTCATCGAGTCCAGACTCTTGGTATCTCAAGTCACCATCTCTTGCAGTCACAAGTGTGAAAATATCAAGGTTACTTAAGATTTGATTTAATTACATTACTACTGTAGGGGACAGATTCAGAATATCACTTTATTTCAAACTTCTGGGCTAATAAATTGCTGCCCAGATTATACCTCTTTGGTTTTTTACTATTTCTTCTTCAAAGGGGTCTTATCTGCCAATTTTTCCAGTAGCTAGTTGGGTATGAGGATGAACTGATGCTTTTGAAGAGCAATGACAGCACACAATATTCAAGTGAGATCTGATTGGTGGCTTCTCCAATTACAGTAACATAGCATCTCTGAAAAAACACTGATTCAGTATACTTCTAAAGCCATATTCTCCTTTTGTTTCAGGCACACCAACTTTGTGCTCTGTTGCTCATTCTAGAACAGAATCTCCTTTGCTGTTTTTCATAGCTACTTTTGTCATTCATTTTTACATGTGTGATCATGAATTTCTCTACTATTACATTTCAGTTAATTTCTATTATTCTGGTCCTCCAATTCACTGAATTCTTCCTCAGTCATTCTTCAGAACACACAAAGTAAATTTAATTTTTTTTTTAAATAGCAAAGAGACATATACAGTAAATTCTTTACATAGTTCCTAATATTGAACCACTGAAAAAATGAAGTAATGTGAAAAAGCTTGTTACTTATAAAACTCAAACATTTATATTTTATGTAATCTTACCAATAAATGGATATAAAAACTGAAGAGTTGAAAGAATTATATAACCTACACGACCATACATTTTTCTGACCAGCTCTTGATAGGTTTTGGTACTGGACAGGTTTCCTCCTTTGATCAGTAATATAATGGAATAATCTGTTAAAATATAAAGTACTGTTAGTATGAACCGACTTGTGGTTCTCACCTCGTTTCACTCTTTAAAAAAAAAGTCTGTAAAAAGTAAAACAGTGGCATTGGAAGAGTGGGGATTAGAAATCTCACAGAATATTTCAACCCACCAAATCCAGATTATAGGTCCCTTTTGGAAGGAAAATAATACAAATCACAGTGCATCCAAAGGTTTTCATTCTGTGTACATTTAAAAAAAGTGATATACAACCCACTCAAGGATCAGTCTCTTAATTAGGGTAAAAACAGTGGAATAAAATGGGTCATTATGAGGCACAAATAAAAACATTCTTTCAAATGTTACCTTGACTAGTCTAAGAAACTAGGCTTTATGAAAATAAATGCACACAAAAAGCAGCTTTATATGTTGCACAGTGTAATTCTCTACTTTTACTAATCTGCTCAAGGGATTAGTGAGGTAAAGGAAAAAATTAGTAATTTTTACTCTCATAGATATACTTATTTAAGGTATCATTAAGCTCAAAATCAGACCAAATATTGCAGGATTAATTTTCCCTTTACAACAAAAACTGCCTTTAGAGTACCTGTGATATAGGCAACCAAAAATAAAAGCATCACTCCTAAAGGAAAACCAGCTTCCTTCATTGAATATGGCAATCCTGCAAAGAAGAAAAGGAGAGATTCATAGAAGAATCTTTACAAATAATTATTTGCGACAACCAAAGTAGGGAAATATTCAGATTTAAAAAAAAATAAATGCTAGTAACCTCCCAAATTGGACCAGCATGTGTAATAACCTCAGAAAGATCATTTTCAGTGGACAAAGTGTTCCCTAGGTGTTCAGTCAGCACCTGTCCAACCTCTCTGATCATTATGGCCAAGAGACTGTGGGGTATTAATCACTGAGATGTGACCTCAGCTGACACCTCTGCATTTTTGCATAGTAAGCAAATAAATATATAGAAAATCTTTAGAAACCACAGCAGAAAACAAGATGACAGTGTTATTTTCCAAGCTGAATAGTCATGCATGCATAAACAAGGCTGAACACAAGACAGCAAAGAAAAGCAGTCTTACCTATAACACCTGATCCTATGATTGAATTGACAATGTTAAACGCGGCCGATGCCCGATCACTGTTTCCTCCTTTTTTCCTGGGCTTACTAAGGAGGGCTATTTGGTCATCTGTTTCTACCTATTTCAGGAAGACAGTGAAAACATTGTACATGAGAAAAATAGGTGAGAACAAGAATTTTTACACATACTCTATGAAAGATAAAAGAACCCTTTTCCTAGACTCAGATTTGTAGAGGTATTTTGATAAATAAATCCCATTTTTTTCAGTGAGAAATCAAAGGGGTATTAGGCATATAATTCCTGTATAAGTCTGACCCATAATCTTCTGTAATTCTTCTCTGAGAAATAATAAGTGGTAGGACAGAAATATATAAAAACTCAGAGGTAGGCTGCTAAACAAAGACCTTTTTAGTCATGTTTCAAAGGTAGAAATGTGAATCAAATATTTTTGAAAATATTTTGGCTAATAAAACTGGTCAGTAAAGATTGCCCCTGAATCAGGGAAATGAAATTAATTCCAAAAGTTACTACTAAAGCATGCCAACATTTGAATATACTCTAATCCAAGGTCTTATCCAGTATTTTAAATATTTCTGTGTCATTCAATGCTTTAGTTAATTATGAATAGTTAATGACACTGTAAAATCACCTCATCCCAGAAAGTTTCTGTGGGAAAGTCTGGTAGAAACTAAAGTTCAAAGCACAATTTGTAGCAACTAGCTTCAAAAATTAAAGTTTGTATCTTCATAAAGTATTTCTTCCTAAGCATATAGTGGTCTTTTTTTCATCAGATCACCACTCTGCTGTCAGAGAATATTTTAGAATTATTTGTTAGAAAGACAGTAATTTAACTGAAGTTGTGAAATTCAAAAGAGGAACATGCCCGCCTGTGTCAACAAAGGCAAAACATGGTATA
The DNA here is from genome assembly GCA_013400415.1 of Scytalopus superciliaris. Lineage (NCBI taxonomy): Eukaryota > Metazoa > Chordata > Aves > Passeriformes > Rhinocryptidae > Scytalopus > Scytalopus superciliaris. The sequence goes on from VXBX01005472.1 coordinate 373,486, forward strand.
CTTGGTCTGAAAGTAAAACCACTATTAAATGGATGCAGGAGCCTATTTAACTTATAAAGCAGGTAGTACAAACTCAGATACTTGTCACTAATACTCCTGTAAAAAAAAAATTAAATTACTGGAAAAGCTAAGTAATCTGTAGATAGAAGCATAAACTGACAAGCATAAGAGTGCCTGCCTAAAGGAGGGCTACATATTTAATTGGAACCTCTAATCCTTAAGCAGTACTAACATAAGAAGAGTAATACTTGCTCAGATCAAAGGCCAGTATAGCCTGGTATCCCATTTGTGAGAGTGACCATGGAAGGTGCCTAGGGAAGAGCACAAGGACATGGAAAATAGCCAGTCCCAGCTTTCCTCAGTTAATGTATTCTGGACTTCCCAAAGCGGACATGTATTTGGTGCACTACATCCCTTTATGGGTTGCTCCTTGAATTTTCCCTTTCTTGAAACCAGTATAATTTTTAGCATCTGCAGTGTCATGTGGCAGTGAATGCCATGTTTTAACTATGCATCATATAAAGAGACAGGTATAATTCTTTATTCTGAATCTACCACCAAATATTTCCACTTGGTGTCCCCAAAATTTCTGTGTCATCACAGACAAATCAACTATTTCCTATCTTCTTCATATCATATGCAGTTTTATAAGTAGCAGTCTCTCTCAGCTGTTTCTTATCTAGACTTACTGGTGCCACATTTTTATTTCACTACTGATTTCAGCAGCAGGAGCATCCCTGTCATTCTCTCCTGAAATTTTAATGCCCTCTGCTACTTAGAGCACTGCACACGCGAAATTGCACTGAACTAGAACAGTTTCGTCCCCTCTCTTCAGTTGTTACAAGAAATGAACACAATGTGCATTGCACAGCCGTGGTCCCTTCCCCGCTTGGAAGGGACACATTTAAACGGGCAAAAAGGAGAAGAAAGGGCAACAGAAGTTGTGACACAGGTGAAAAGGCTCCTGTAGCCTGCGCCTGACCTGCGGACGGGGAGGGCTGACTGCTGGGAGCCCGGCCAGGGAGCCGGGCAAGGCAGGAGGCGGCGGGAGAGGCAACGGGAGGTGTCTGCCTTTCTCAGGGTCCTCTCCTGAGAGAGCCATGGGCTGCGAGCCATGGGACAGCCAGGGCCACCTGCTGTGGCACCGACAGCGCCGGGCGCGGCAGGGGACGGTGGGCACGGCAGGGGACGGTGTGGCGCTGACGCTCCGGTCCTCACTCGACACCGAATTTCAGCCGTGCCAGGCAGCCGCCCTTCCCCGCCTCGCAAGGATAAAGCCCCTCAGACCGCATTTCTCCCCGCTCCGTGGTACCCATGACTCTTTCCTCCTCGTACGAGTTCGGTGGCAACTGAGCAGAGACCAAGAAGCCGCCGGGGCCGCAGGCGGGTCGCTCCGAGCCGCCACAACCGGCCGCGGTGCCGCTCACGGCCCGACCCCGCCGGCCGCGGGAGAGCAGCGAGAGGCCGCGGAGAGCCCCACGCCCCGGTGTGATCCCCGGTGCCGGCCCCGGTGTCAGCCCCGGTGTTAGCCCCGGTGCCAGCCCCGATGTCAGGTCCGGTGTCAGCCCCGGTGCCAGCCCCGATGTCAGGTCCGGTGTCAGCCCCGGTGCCAGCCCCG
>VXBX01005472.1:375279-394735 GCA_013400415.1 Scytalopus superciliaris
CCGGGGGGCTGTGCCGGGACCGGGGGGTGTGTGCCGGGACCGGGGGGGTGTGCCGGGATCGGGGATGTGCCGGGACTGGGTGTGTGCCCGGCCCGGCCCGGCCCGGCCAGACCTGTTGGGGCGCGCGGGGCGCCCCGGCCCCTCAGGCGGGCGGGGCCGATGAGGCGGCGGCGGCCCCTCCTCAGGGCGGGTCTGCCCTGGAAACACTCCGGAAAGTATGAGGTGCTGCGGAGAGTTTGTGAGATTTGGGGTTTATCCGGTCCTGGTTTCGCCCGAGGGAAGTTTTGCCGGTGGGATGTGTAGCGAAAAAGGCAGCTCAAACGTCACAGCTGCTAATTCGTGGTTGCTCTTTAACACCGGCGGTATTGGCGAGGCATCGCTACGCAGTCCTAGTTTATTCTCCTCAGGGCGGGCAAGCTGCCCTTAAGGGTGCTAAGTCAGGTAAGGAACACACGGGGGTACCAGTGCAAGTATGGTAAGAGGCCAAACTAATTCAAAGATGCAAAATGACAGTGCTGAAATTTAGAGGCTGTGGATACCTCTGTTATCTTGAGCAGCTTCCACAGAAACATGCTTTGTAAACATGGAACAAACCATACAAAGAAATGTACATCTTATACAAAAAACTGTAGAAAGAAGTAAGCACAGATAAAAACATGGACACAATCACTGATTTTGTGAAGTATTGCTGGACGTAACATTGAGGGCCTGGTGAGCTAAAAAAACACTTTGGGAACTTAGTCCAGTTACTGGAGGGCACCATCAATAGGATGCAGACCCAAAATTTTCAACAAGATGAAATCATTATGGGGAAAAAAATCCCTGAGAGATGACAACTTAATAGCAGAAGAAAATAGAGCGTGATAATTTCCTTTCTATAGTCTTAAGAACTCCTATATTTGATAATACTTTGCTAGGGTGCACTGTGGTGGTTAAAGGAGCACATGTGCTGTGCATCAGTAATTTTGTCCTTAAAGATCTATGATGCATATGATTTAATATGGAGAACAAAGTGCACATGAAGAGCATGTATGACATTTTTGTTCAATAGCTTAAGCACATTAGCTTCAACTCCTTCAGAAAAAATCTCTAATCAGTGCCATGACAAGCTACAAGCTGACATGTATTCTTGTGTGACCAGTCAGATGACATGACTCAGCAGAGAAAATTTTAGAGGCACAAGATGCAGAGAAAATTCCTGTGATTCGTAGCAATGTTATTTTCTCTCTTGAACTGTACAGAGAATTCTGAGTGAAAACACATAATGAAGCTGTTTTAAAGCAGAGTGTAATAAAGCATATAGTATGTTTTCATGACAGTCTCCTACCACTCTGTCTTTAGTACCATAGTAACTTCCTCACAAAGCCCTTGTATCTAACACCCACATGCTCGACAATAGTCCCTGAGTTATATGATTTTGCTTTAGTGCCAGTTTGAAGTGTGCATTTGCTACCTTAGAAAATAATTGCTGTTTTGTGCAAATACTTTCTCTTGTATGTCCTTGTTATTAATCAGATACATTCTTCAGGCATTCTCTTCACACAAATTAAGTGAAGCTCCCACTATGCATCTCTTATTATATGTGAGGGGGACGGTGCCCAAATGTGGCACCCACTTATTTAAGAGTCCTAGAATTTTACTTGTATCAGTCACAGTGGCTTGATTCCAAGTAGTGTTTGTAAATTTATCAGTTTTAATTCAGTATAGTAATAGTGGATTAGGGAAAGGACTTGGCACATCCCAAAAGATTGTGTAGAGGTTCTTTTTTGTGTACCATGAGAGCAGTTTTTGATTACTTGGATTGCTCTGTGCTCCTTGCTGTGCTTTGGGACGTGGATATTGTGTGGAAACTTAATACTGGTTTTGGTCTTAGAAAGGAGACTAGGAGTACATTCTGAACAAAATTACAGGATGCACTTAAAGTCCATAATCCACTGTTTGCATTATGTTCTTTGGGAGTTTGCTGCAGGACAGTTTGTATAATAATTTACCCTTCTGATTGCATTGGAGGGCCAAGCTCTGAAGGATGCCAACACAATTAAACCATAGAGGCAGGACAATTATAAAAAAAAACAACCCAGAAGCCATCTTCCAAAAAGATGGACACAAAGGAAGTTGTGTCCAAAAAAGGAAACAGGATCATAAGTCCTCGTGAAATGGGGAAACATATTAAGGCAGGCTAAAATGAGTTAGAGCAACAACAAGCAAAAAGGAATCGTTATTAGTAACTTTAGTATTTATGAACAGGAATACTGAGGATACACAGAAAATTAAGGCTGGGTGGGAAGAGCAATCATAATAAAATCAGAACAAAGTAAAGAGGGGATATTTTTTGTTCACTGGAGAATAACTTGGGAAGTTTTCCACAGCAAAACACTTCCCAGAAGAAGGACCAGACAGAGAATATACCTTATATTGAATTATCGTTACAGTGATAGAAAATGTAAGCAATAATGATTTGGGATGATCAAATGTATTCATCTTGGAATCATAAATTAATTTGTGGCTGGAGAAGGGACTGCTAAGTTTTTGTTTACTATTAATGGTACTAGTGATATTGGAAAATGACAAATGTGACATAAATATGACTGCTCAAAAGGACTCCAGAAATGATCTGAGAAACTACATACAAACATACCTGACATCTCCACTGGGCAAGGCAGTAGAAACTATAATACATAACAGGATGGGATGGCACTGAGACTATTGTCAGAGCTTTGTGAAGAAGCCTGCGCTGTTACAACTTTTGCTTTTCTGGTATTACTCCTTGAGAACTAGATTTCTAAATGCCAACAAAACCACTGTCATCTTTCACAAGCATTAAGCATATTAAAGCAAACAAGGCATTAAAAAAACCCCAAAGACAACTCAGTACCATAAGCTCTTTGTATACTCCAAGGATGTTTTCTTGATCATCTGAAAACATATTAAAATTTAAGATTAGACACAAAGCAGGCCTAGAAAAGAAAGGCCATGTGATGCAATTTGACAGACATAAAAGAGAGGTTTCATTTTCTTTCATATCTATCTTTAAATGAAGGAATAAAAGAGAAAAAAAGGCAGCATTTTTTTGTAGGGAATGATTGTTATGATCACATGTCTCTTTAATGCCAGCTTCATTAGTCCTTTCTGAAAAAGTCAGTAACCTTTTACTTTTTAATAGTGTCTTTGTCTGTGAGGCAAACATATTAAAAAAGGACTAGTGTTTTCAATAGTAAATTAATTTAGCTGTAAGATACCTGATGGTCTGCAGTAAGAGATTGCGAACCACTTTTAAAAAAGATTTTGTTGGGAAATGAGCTTTTGCGATGTATTTGAGCAATGGGTGGAAACTGTCCAAATATATTGTACACCCTGCAAGGATTGTCAGGACTATGGGGGAATGCACCCTCCTAATATTGCAGCTGCAGGGAGTCTGCTTGTGTTGCTAGGTCGATGAGCTTAATAAACACCAAGCACGTGGTCTCCAGTAAGAGTATATAGACCATTGCAGAAACTACTTAAAATAATTTTGGCTTGAGGAAAATGTTTGTCCACACCTGAAAACTTCTAACCTGGCCTTCATAAGAGCCTGTAGTCTTTGTGAAGTTAGTGGATGAATACTAAACAACTGAGCTAGAAGTTATCAGTAGTTTTTCCTCTCCTATGAGTTGAAGCTACCATAATCTGTTCTGGAGAAGTGTTGTAACCTTTCATTTATGGTTCCAATTGTGGATTTGGGGTATTCAGGGTATGTGATAACATTTTCTGCCTCATGTCCTGTACAGTTGTGGTCAAAAGAAGCATATGGAGGGCAAAAAATCTAAAACTGCAAGTGGCCATATGCTGGTAGTTGGCTGTGACAAACAATATACTAATTATTTAATTTAAATCTCACATAAAACCAGCTAAATAAGAGAATTTGAAGCTATACTTACGAATGTTTCTTATGCATATTTGAAATGTAAACTCATTGTTTCTGTCTCAGACTCATTAACTCATGGGATCTGTATCTGTCAAAATCAAAACCAAAATTCTTCTCATACTAAATAGCCACAATGGAGCCCAGAGGGCAGCCACACTGGTGTGGGAGAGCTGTACCAAGAACTCATGACTCTGAATTGAGAACAGCCTTGCTGTGTTACACTCTACAGCTAAAGTGTATTAGCCCAAAAAGAACTGCTTATTTGCTTTTCTAGAAGTTTCTTTCATCTTTCTTGAAACTTGGAAGGTTTTTTTCCTCTTATGTACTTTGACTTGCAGCAGCTCTACTGTTGATTATTTACTATAATTGAGAAAGTAAGTAAGAGAATAAATGGTTGCTTCATATTTGAGTTACTCTAAGTGGACAGCATGTGGGTGCAGCTAACTGTGCTTGTGCTTAACTGAGGGTTTAGGATTGAACCACCTGCTGGACTGCGCTTGTTGAGAGGGAAAATTGGAGCTTAACCCAGAAGTCAGTTACGTCTGCTTGTCTACTGGGTATGAGCTAGAATTTGAGTGAGGAGGAAGCTACAAAAATTGGGATTTGCTTGAAGTGTTGCTGTTGGAGGTCTGGATATCTCCTTTAATGCTCCTTGAACAGATTTGAAAGGGTATGAGAAAGCAGGCCAAGTGTGGCCCTTCACCACTTGAAAAGCACCTTTTGTCCTCAGTCTGAACAGATCTGTCTCACAAACCCTAACAATAGTACTGAAATTTTTATGTCATGTGTCTCAAACTTGTTACCTATATAAAATACAATGTAGTATGGTTCTCAAACTTATGTTATTAATGTAGGTGTAAATCTTTCTTAGGGTACCTGGCTAATTCCCCCTCCAAGTGTTAATTACATAAATATCTATAAATTGTACAAAAGATTAAAGATATTGCTTGGTCTACAAGAAAGTGGGTTTCCTACACTTTGATCGTGAACATGTGAATGAGGCCACTGAGGGTACAGATTTATCAAAAGATTTATCTGAAATGCAAAGACATTCACAAACTTCATTTAGTAGGGCTGATGGGTTATAGAAAAGTTTGTTATTTCTAGAGTGCTAATGTAGAACTTAATATAAAATCTGCAAGGGAAAAAAAAAACTCTAAGAAACAGTATTTTGAATTGGGAACTGATTGTGGAATTTTCACAATTAGAATTTTTCAACAAATGCTGAAAACCCATCACATTTTGCTTACAGAAGTGCAAAAAATACCTGGGGGAAGGGAAAGTATGAAAAACAATCTTCCCCTCTCCTCCTGTCTCCTCAGAGTAAGTGTGCCACTTCCACCAGGAATGTGGAAGAGCAAACGGAGAGTTGGGTAGCAGTGAAGAAGGCATAAGAAAGAAACAGTCTGTCTGTATCCTTGAGAACTTGATAAATCAGGAAGTTAGGAAGTATTTGGAACAGTTGGGAACCATTGGGATTGATGAATTACATGCTACAAAGAAACTGCTGAGGCAAAGAGTCCATCAGCTTAGAGGGTTTTTTTCCTCCCATTTTACTTTGCTATTTCACACTAAAATTAGAATTTTTATCTGGACCTGGAAGTAAAGGTAACAAACACTGTTTGCCACAAAACAGCCAGGTTTGTAGTAAAGGAATGTTCTTGAGAAGACTTTTACAAAGGTTTTGGTCTCTCAAAAATCAATGTAAGATTTCTTTTCCACAGTGTTTTTAGCCAGGTCTACCAAAAAGGTATAAACAAATTATATCAATATACCTCATATTCAGTGGATAAAGTTTCATGCTGGTGGTTGGTTGAGAAAGCTAACTAGTGTTCAGGAAAAAATATTAGAGCAATTTTAATTTATGAAGGTATATAGGAACTCATTTTGGTAGCTGCCTTAAGCTGTCACTATAAGAAAACCAGCTTGCTCTGTTATGCCATTCTGTGCCTCTCCAGTCTTGACTACATGGAGACAATGGTATTTATCTGCAGCTTTGGTTTATTAAGTAGCCTGGGTTACCCTGCTTCTGCATTAGAGGCTTCAGCTCTTAGTATCTACTGTCTTTTTTTCCCCCTTGGATCCTGGATCTTACATTTTTAGTTTATAACAATCTGTTCCTCTTCTTAGATATTTATGTTAGTTTAAGCCCTTACTGTCAGAGTTGTTTTTTTTTTTTCCTAGATGGTAGATATTGGTGTCCTGATAACGTTTAAAGAAATCATAATGTAGAGTGCATAAAATAGGTTGCTTACTGAATGTGCAATAGCAGATAAATTGGTGTTGTCATGGAGTTGAACTGTGGGATCTTCAAGCTTCTTGTTTAATATTCTCTTCTGACTACAGCATTATAGATATTAAAAAAAAAAGAATTATTTGAGTTGAAAGAATATGAACATAATGAAGTAGGATACCTAGAGGCAAGAGAGTAAGGTGCAAGTGACTGATGACTTCCTAGCCCCTAGCTAGCCTTGAAGGCATTCAGTGTTCAGAGAATGAAAGGTAAGGGCACAGAGGCATGCTTGCCAGGCGTTATGTTTAAGTGGTTTTGTGAAGTGTTCTAACTTTCTTTGCCTCATGCATGGTTTCGATTTATGCTGAATGCAATAGCATCCTGGTTACCCATTGGTCAGCTTAATTGGTTCAGTCCTCATTCTGAGATGAAACAGAAGATGGTCCTGGTATTCTGATGGTGTTTGTGATTCACTGATGACATGAAGCCATGTGCAATCCTAGAGCTTTTGCTATAGTATTTCTCCAGTGCTTTTAAAAGATCCTATACAGAAGAAAAACAAGTTACTTTGATTATTACTTTTGTGCTTTTATTTCAAAGGGTTAAAATAGGTATTACAGTGTTAGTTTCTGTTACTAGGTCTTGCTGTTTTGTCTGCTTTTTGTGCTTTAATCTTTGAGTGTCTTCAGAACAAATACTAGTCATTGGCATGATTCCCGTGCTTTTTAAGGAGTATATCTTCTGTGTTTTCAGAAGTGGACAGTGATTACTTATAGTAGCATAAAAATAAATGCTGCCCTTAATATGGTAAACTCTTGGTTTATTTGGTCAATTTACTCAACTTTTTTTTTTTTTCCTAGTTTAGAACACAATATACTTTTGAGTATAAAGAGACCTCCTTCCCTCATCTTTTGACATGTATATCCCTTGTATCCTTAATACACAATATTACTTCTTTCCTGAAGTTCTTTGCTACCATTTTTAACTCCCCTTTTCAGAACGGAGTAGTTCCTGCTCAGTTATATACTCATTTCTAAGATATATTGTGAGGAACTCACCCAGCAAGAGTGAAGGAGCACAGCTTTTTGCTGGGCCTTGTAATTACGCGTTACCTCCGCCCTCCCCGATCCCACTGCAAGTTCCCGCCGCGATTCCCCGCCTTGCGGAGCGGTGTCAGAGGCGCGCAAGGGGCGCGCTTCGCCGCGCGGGCGCCAGGGGGCGGTGTCGGGCTGCGCTGACACGCTGGGCGGCCCCGGGCAAGGGGCGGCTGCACCGACAGGGACGGGTGAGACAGCGCCTGAACTCTGAGTCCGCTGGGGGCCATTGGCACGCTCAGAAACATTTGTCAGGGCTGGAAAATAAAAGTAAAATCAAGTGATACTGTGCAAATTCTTTCTTCTTTTTTTTTTTTTTTTTTCTAAAAAGTGTGGTAAATGATAATTGTGTCAGACTAGTCAAATTCCTGTCTCATGTTGACTTGTTCATAACAATCTTTGTAAGTCGGCATTCCTTACAACTGTCTGTCCAGTTGTGAGTCTTGATCATTTTCAAACTAGTTTCTCTTTGTTTGGTTTGGGGTTTTGTTTCTTTCATTTTTCTTTATTTCTCTTTGTTTCTTTGCAGAGTGGTGAGATAAGACATTGCAAATCTGAGCAAGGAAGTTGGTGTTTGAATCATGCTACATAAGTATTTATGGCGTACAGTGTTACAGGTGATAAACTGATTATAGTTTATTTATGATATGTCAAGTGGCAGAAATATTTGTGCTGTACTTCTGGAGTTCTCCATAAGTTTTTGCTTGTTTGTCATTTTAAAACATTATTTATATTTATGATGAAAACTTGGACAAAGAGAAGTCAATGATGTCACTCCTAAATGCTGTATAGTATAATATGAATATAGCATAAGAGCTAACCAATTCCATACACCTGTAGGATGTAACGGATTATTTTGTTATGCTTCTTATGTGGTTTTGTTACTTGTAGGTGTGACAGACTTGTTTGTATGTATCCTGTAGTAGGTTTTACAGTAATGCAGGTTTGGAGTGCATTAGTATATGAAAGACTGCTGTGTTTTAAGGAGTAGCAGAATAGGTAGTTTCTACTTTGCCAAAATGACTAGTAAGGAGGAATAGGAGGAGGGAGAAAGCTAGAAATGGACTGTGGGAAGTGATGATTTTAAAACGGTAGGACAAAAATAAGTAGAAGGCAATCAGGCTTATCAAATATTGTTTTGCAAATGACTTCCCTGCCATTTAGTTTCTCTTCTGACTGCATTTGCAGCCTCTGAGATTTTTCTTTCAGAAGCATTTTCTGATTTGTCAGTCCTAATGTTTTATCTTAGTTAGGTGATTAAGTGCTTCCCAATCACCATTCACTTTGTAATCATATCTGATTGCTCATTTTAATCCTAAGTGAATGCATTACATTGTGAAATGCAGCCAAGAAGTATCTGGCAAGAATTGTTGATTTTATTTTAGAGAGAGGTTGAAGAGCTACATGCAAATATGGTTTTCTTATTTTTACATTATTGTAGAGAAGTGAAGAAAGAGGAAGGGTCTTGAGGGGAAAGCAATAAAAGTCAAGCAGATCTCCAATGTGTTGTCAGTATGTCCATTGAAATTCAGTAAAACAGTAAATCTCTTTTGAAGTATCTATGTGATATAATCTAAGGGATTTGATAAACATAGAGAACAATGTTTAATACAACATGCTCCTACTGCTATGCAGGGACTCCATATAATCACATACAGAGATTTTCCATTAGCAGTAGGATGTGGATGTACCTTGCAAATATCTCTTCTTTGTGAAAGTATAAATGACAGATGGTATCAGTGACACCTTAGTTCAGTCTTCTGCTTCAAAATAGACTTCATGTCAATTAATTCAGACTAGGAGTGAATTAAATTTGGCTGCCTATTTTTATTGGTTAGTTAATACTTAGTATTATTAGCATTTCCCACTTGTTCATTTCTTAACGTTTGGTAGAATAAATCCTGACCCACAAGAGGGGTCCTACCCATTAATACAGTGTGATGAATAAGATAAAATAAAAAGGTTGCATTCAGCATTCCATTTAATTAACATCAAGTAGCAACAGTAAATATATATATATATATAGCAATATTTTTTAAAACAATGAAAATAATTAGGAATGAAAAGAATTGAATTTTCAGAAAGGTATTCCTGATTTCAGCATAATCTTCTCTTATGATGTTGCACATACAGTTTATTCACTGTGCTTGAGTTCCCTATTGCTAAAATGAGGATAATGATAAAACTATAATCCATTAATATTTTGTCTCAAATATTAATGTGGTATAGAACATGTTAAAAGTAAACAACAATCATGAAAAAAAAACCTATTAGCTTTATTTTAATTTGGAAAAAGAAGGAAAAACGTATTTTCAATAAGAAGTTAAAGAATAATTTTTCTTATAGCAGTGAGCTGAATTTTTTCCACTTTTGATCCATTTGGAGAATGACTTATGTAGGAAGAAATCTGAGAGAAGTTAGAAGTTGCTAATGTGGAGCCTGCATGAAGTTGCTAAAAAGGAAAGCTATGTAGGAAGAGCCTATAATTTTCATTCCTATCTTTGGACTTGGATTAATGCCCAGAATAGTGACAAATAGAGCGTCATTGGGCAAAGACTGAGAATAATCTCCATTGGCAATAACAACTGAAGGAATGGATAACCGAGATTATAACAATAAAGTATTTGCTAATAAAAACAGTCCTTTTCTATACTCAGTACAGATAACTGACAGGAGATACTTTTCTAGTGTTTTCAATGGGAAGAAGAAAAGGAATTATTGCTCTGTGTGTGCAACTGTGTGAATATATGCATGATATATATACATGTGTCTTATGTTCAACAGACAAATTCAACTGGAGGTATTACAGAATATCTTCTACCTCTTAAGGTGAAAACCATACTTTTTCTAGGAGTTACTGCAAAGGCATAATTTTGAAGAGCTCGGCATACAAGTTGTATATATACATGAGAACATCTTTTTCATAGGAGTGGCATGTAATACAGTAGTGACATTTATTTGATTTGTTCTCTGTATCATTTAATCCTCTTTGTTTAAAAAGAGAAGACTAGACATGCTCTAGTTAAAGTGTTAAATACTTCTGCACACGTTTTAGTCCCATTTTGCTATTACTGCTAGCCCTTTAGAACCCTGACTTTACCCTCTGCTCCTCAAGAAACACTACTTCACCTGCTGCCCTCTTTCTGCCTTCCTTCAGAAGACCTAGGCCTACAAAAACCACCTTGTGCTGTCTGTGTTATATCCTTTGAGAAAAAGGGTTATGGACTTTTCTGACTTTGGAGCCTGAGGGAACAACAGTGGTCCCTGTAGTTCGCACCTCCCTTATTCAAAATTGAAATAATTTTGTCTCTAGGTTTTGGGGACAAAATATGCCTGTAAGATGCAGTGGCTTTGACTTTCTTTAGGAAAGGTTTAAGGAAGTGAGGCTCTGGCAGAAGAATAACAAAAAGAGGGCCAAATGGAGCAAAATTATAGTATTTTGTAATTAATAATTTCACAAATTATTTTTAAAACTTAGGTTTTGTTTGGTTTGGGTTTTTTTAGCATGGTTGTATATATGGAAAAGGAAAGCAGCTCATACTATCTAGATCTATGTATGGAACAAGATGTTACTATAGCACTGCATGAACAAAAGTTCCCCTTATGTACAGAGATAATAGTTGTATTAAGTTTGTGCTTTTTTGATTTCTTATAGTACTTTTGAAGCATGGTGGATCTACAAGGAATGCAGAATTGTAAGAAATCCACTGCCAATACTGACCAAAAAGCATCCAGAAACAAGAGGTGGGATTTGAACAGTAGATGTATTTTCCTTATCAAATCGAGAATTTACTTAGAGAGATGTCAGCTTTTAAGTATTCATCCCACTGTAGTGTTTTATGACCTTATGACTCTCCTTATTTCTGAACATTGTTACCAACTTAGGCAAGGGATAGATTATATTTAATAGAGGGTCAGTCCAAGTTGGGACTATGTAGAAAGACCAGTTGATCACTGAATTCACTTCAAGCTTAGTATAACAAAAGGTAGTCTTCCAACACCTCTTCCTTTATTATAGAAAAGTATGCTAATGCAAACATGTTGTTTTTTGAAGTTCTTGCACATCCTGCACATTTTTCCCGGTATATATAAAATTTGATTATGACTATTGAAACAATTTAATTTTCTAAAAGAATTTCAGTCTTACCTCTTCTATTTGGGGCACTCCCTGCTGTGTGTGTGTAGTAAAATTTTGAAAGATATAGTAAATAACTGAAGTAAAATTTTAAGTTTTAAAATAAAAAAGCATCTTTTATATTTACAGGAGTAATTATCACTATGTGATCAAATATTTTAGGCAATTTAACATATTCTATATATAAAGAGGCAATATTATTTCAGGCAAAACCGGAGATATATATGCATATTTATTTTTTCTACAGTAGAAGCAAGGATTAATAGATACTAGCTGGTAGAGAGATCTACTTTTGAGCTGAAAGACTGCAGTAACTCAAACTAGTGACATTGCTGGGGAGGTAAAGACACGCTCTAAATATTAGCTGGTATGAAATATCTTGTTGAAGCCTGTTGTTGACACATTCTTCAACAACAAGAGTCTGTTTGCAAGCAGAAATAGGAACATGCGATGCTACAGCTGAGCAAAATGCAGTTCTCCATATTATGTGCAGTTGCTAAGGATATAAACCTGTCGGTGATACCTCATTTTAGGAGTTCAGAGAATGAATAATAGCTCTGTGACTAACTATTAATGATATGGAGTGAAAAAGAAGCACTGTTGGGTAACAGAAGGTAGAGTCATTTTACTATATGCAGCGATGAACATTACCTTGCACAAACAGTACAGCCTTGAAGTAGGGTGGGTGGAGGTGCAGCTGGGTGGGAGGCAGAAAAGAGGATTGAGAGAATATGATGTATGGGTGCGAAATACAATCCTGTAAATAAATTTTTACATTAGAAATTTAACACTAGAGATGCTGCAGACTGAGCTGTGAGTTTCCAGATGCTCCCTGCTTTCAGTTTTGGATTAATGACAGTTATTTTCACAGCAACCATTAGTGACATTTGCAGAAAAGACTGCAGTTAGAGTTTTTCCATTGTTAGATATAGTTATAGATTACTGTTATTGTAATGCTGTTTAAGATGATCCTCTATCAATTCTTTTCCTCAATATGTTTTTACTAACAAAACGATGCAAATAAGCATCAAATTTGTATAACTGAAATGTAGCTGAACAGCCTTGCCCAGGCTTTCTAAATCTTGATTTCCTAGCATAGCAGTAGAGATAGCATATTATTTAAGTTATTTTAAATATTATTTTAAGATTACCAATGCTGCCTTAAAAACATAAGTACAACTGATTATAAAAGTGGAAACATCTGCATGATTCAGGTGATGGCCAGGAGGTTATCACTGCAGTTAGAATCAAAGAATTGTTAAGGTTGGAAAAGACCTCCAAAATTATTGTCCAAGCTTTCACTGAAGGCCACCATATCAACAGTTCACTGGATTTGGTTCAGAAGTGCCCTAATGTAACAGTCATTTATAGGCATGATAAGCACAGGTCTGCTTAAAGCTGAGAAAAACACATTGTTATGAAGGAGTGGAATATCTTGATTCCTGCTACAGCCAAGAGATGGAATTGCATAATGAATTACAGCAGGTTACTTTCACTCAAAATCAAAACAATATTTTCATTATTATTCTATGAATAATTATTATTGAACCATAATGTGATATTAAAAACTTGTCTGACTGCTTTCTCTTCTCTCAATGTTATTTGCAAAATAACTATTTAGTGGTTCTGTTCTACAGTACCAGTTCAGAAAAGAACACTTGCAGGTATGTTTAATCTGTTTTTCTTGCTGAATCCTCCAGCAGCAGCAAATTAAGGCCAAGGAGTTCTCTCCCATGCCTGTAATTGCCATGTCACTCCTTTCCCATTGTGCATCTCTGTATAGATGAGACTGCACACTATTGGAACAAGTTCTCTTGAGCTACTGCATTACCACACTAGCACACGAGAGTGCAGTGTAGGGGCAGAATGAAAAGATGTTGCAGCCAAGAACACAAATATAACTGATATAGTAAGTCTAATTTTAGGTGCGAGAGCCTCAACAGTTTCTTTCCAAATAATGAGAAACAGGCTTATAGCTATCTCAGTAGATATTATACATGAGCAATGTTCTCCTCAGCATTATTTTTTTGTCTGTCTTTAATTTGTATTTTGTGTATGTGTGTACAATTAAAAAAAGTTAATTAATTTTTTCTCCTCAAATTATATTTCATTTACAATTTCCACAGATATTTTGCAGCTATCTGTGTATTTTAATACATTTCACTGCATAACATTTTTTTAATTGATGTTTAAGAATGTTAGGAAATATTTATTTCACTGAATATGAAAATAGTCTACAAAGAAAATATCCAGTATGATACATTTTAAAAACACTTTCTTGTGGGCTTTGGTTTGAATAGCTGTTTCTGAGAATTTTAGTACCTTTAAACTAACAGAAGCTTCTGTATGTACAGCATTTTGAGGTGTTAAGTCATTTACTGAAGTCTGCAACCCATCTAATACCTACAGAGAAAGACACACAGCTAGATACATATATAAAATGAATGCTACAGTATCAAACAAATCACATATGAATAGCAAGGAATCAATCTATACAATATGAATATTGGGCAGCCTTGGCTCCAGAAATATATGTCACCTTTTACCCTGCTGATTGTCTTGGACTGAACTAAATGAAATTCTCAATGCCTTGAGCTAGATGAAAAAGGACCTTTTGAGTAGTCTATCCTTGACAGCAGATCTCTGCTTAATATTGTAGAAGCTGACCTGGTCCTTCCTGAGCTGCCTGACAGCAATTAAGGTATGGGGGATTAAAAAAAAAAAAAACACAAACATTTTTACAAGGATATGTCTTGGCTTGTTACTTCATTTCTCCCTCACATACCCAACCTGAAGGACCAGTGAGTGGACTTTTTTTTAAATTTTGCTTACCTTTAGATCTGTTTGTTCTAAAGGTCACTTGATGGAGTTAAAACTCCAGTAACATAGACCTTGATTGGAGCACCCAAACTTACATGCAGAAAATGCTGACAGGAGAAATATGATATCAGTAACTTCAGTTATTCCTCTGGATAATGCTCTTAAAAAATATGTAACTGTGCATGGCATAAATTAACTAAAATGTAGAATTATAAATAGTTAGGCTCTTTGGTCTCATGGCAAGGGTCCTGGACCCTACAGAGTCAGAATTTAGGCATGTTCCTCACATGCTTTACTAGCAGTTTAAAGTGGGAAGAGTGGTTCATGACAGAATTTGTTTTGCTTTCAGAAGTCTTGAAATTTTGACTTCTTGCATGCTAATATCAGAAAGAAAATCCAGCATAACCTCATTACATAATGCAAGGTCAGTAATGGTAAAAACAGTTGTAAAGTTTTAGCTTTTATATGTTGCCCAACATTTGAGATGTTTGCTTTCAAACATTTTCACTCTGCTTCCTGATCTGTATGTGTTTGTGGAGTCCTAGTTCTGTCAAAAGGGTAATGGTTATAAAATATGCATAGTATTGTTGATAGTACAAAGATAACCCAGTGTAAAAACCTCTTTAGAAATTAGTGCCACAGACTGAGGACACAGTACCTTAAACCTGTCTTTAGATAGTCTCTGTTTTAAATGTGTGTGCTCTTAGGCTTTGTAGTACTCATGTTTCCATGTTGTTGCAGGAAGTTTTTGGTTGCAAATGGTCAAATAGATAAATTGTACTTGCAAGTTATTTAATTGTATTAGTATTTATGGAATTTGCTGAACTAAGAAAAAATATAAATAATTTTAAGCCAACGAACCGAACTTTTTGTTAATTGCTGAAGAATAACATTACAGCACAAAGTCCAGTTGGAGACAAGTCACTAACTAATGTGTACCCCTGGCATTGATACTGGGGCCAGTGCTGTTTGACCTTTCTGTCAATCACCTGGTGATGGGACAGTGTGCACCCTCAGCAGATTGGCAGACAATACAAAAATGGTAAAGAGTTGTCTCACAGTATTGTAAATCAAGTGGTTTTGCTGCCATTCAGATGTACATGATCAGGTTGGAGAATAGAGCAGAGAGAAATGTCATTATATTCAACCAAGGGCAGTGCCAAGTCCTGGCAGTATATGCTGGGAGCCAAGTGGTTGGAAAGTAGCTATGGAGAGTGGGATTTTGGGGTCCTGGGGAACAATAAGTTCATCATGAGCCAGCAATGCACCCTCACAGCAAAGAAAGCCCAGCATCCTGGGCTGCAGCAGGAAGAGAACTGCCAGCAGGCTGAGGCAGGTTATCCTCTGTACTCAGTATTGATGAGGTCGTATCTGGAGTACCAGGTCCACTTCTGAGCTCCCCAGTAAGAGAAATATGTGGACTTCCTGTATTGAGTTTATGCAAGGACTACAAAGATCATTGAGGTATGGGAGAGTGTTTTCATATGAAGAGAGGCCTCCAGTCTGGAGGAGAGAAAGCTCAGCAGAAATCTTACATGTTTAAGTACCTGTTGAGAGAGAATGAAGGGAGCTAGTCCATTACCAGTAGTGGCTACTGTAGGATAAGAGGTGATGGGCACCAGCTGAAACTCTTTGAAATTCCCTCTGAACAAAACAAACCCCCTTTCTTTTACTGTGAGAATGATCAAATACTGGAATGAGTTGCCTGGAGAAGTTGTGGAGTACCCATCTGTAGACACATTCAAAAGATATCTGGAGAAGGTTCTTGGACAACCTGGTCTCTCTGACTCTGCTTGTGCAAGGGTTTTGGAATAGATCATCTCCAGAGCTCCCTTGAAACCTATATGATTCTGTAGTTTGTCTTGCCTTCAGATAACATCTTGGAAAAAGTTACCAAAATGGCTGTGTTTGTACATAAATCTCAGGTGGTTGTGCTTAATGAATTGAAATGTGGAAAGAAGCTGTGGTGGAATCTGTCACTGGAGCAGCAATGCATCCTGTGCTTCTTTGCTTCCCCGTGAACTTTTTGAATTGTCCTTAGACCAGTGGACTCTGGTATCTTTCCCACCAGGATTTTACTGTTCCGTGCAGATTCATGGAAGAAACTTCCTAGTTACAGCTTTTATAGGGCCAGTCTGTCATAGATAATGGGAAATGTTCATTGCACACTGTGGTGTGGCAGTAAAAAGAGAGAATGACCTCATAAAATACACAACTTTCACTTAATATAAGCAGGTTTGATGGAAACATTTTCAGACAATCTAAGATATTTAATGCACTGAGAGATTCAAAACTGAGGACTATACTAGTCATAACAGCTAGATGGCCACTATAACACAGTTTCTTTGCTTTCAGCCCCATAGAACTCAGGTCTTCTTTTTTAAGGTCCATTCTTACAGAGATAAGTAAAAACCTATAGCAAACACAATTTTTTTAAGTGGTTTTATTCATCACTACCAAATCAGTGAGATAAGAATTCATGGTATAGGATTTTTTTTTTAAATCTAAAACCTGATTTTTATCATTGTATGTATTAAGAAATGCTTTTATTCTTTTTGCTAGGCTTTTCTGATCAGTTATGAGCATGTATAAAGTGTCAGTTTTCTGCTATAGTAGATAGAAATTTTCTGCACTTGTAATCTACTGCCTGTGGTGCAGCTACTGGCGGTAGATAATGTTTTAAGCATTTGCATCAGTGAGCACATTTTACAGGCACTTTGAGCCATCCTACCATGCATTTGAAGGAAACATTGTGTCTCTTTTGACCGCAAATTGAATTTACTTGCAGGTCTCCATTTTATAAAATGTAAAAAGATGTTTGGTTTCTGACAAATTCAGTTTTGTGTTTTAAAATCTCTCTTCTTAAGATAAACTGAAAGACATTTTGAATCAGGAAAACAAACTTTCCTTTAAAAATAGGGGGTTAAAATGGGACATGAAGACTGAGGGGGAGCAGAAACGGACCTATAGAATTGTTTTTAAGTGTTCAAAACCATGTAGAATTCAAACCTAGAAATTGATGGGAATCAAAAATTACTTTTGTTTCACAAGATAAATTTGTGTCATCCCTCTCCATCCACCCTCCCCCCCCNCTCAGGTTTTTTTTTATTACAGTATCCAAACCAACTCTCTATTACTGTCTCATTAGGTGCTGTGTCATGAACAGTAATGTTCTGGTGGGTCCCGTGCTGAGTGCCATTTATCACCTTCTCCCATTAAAACTGACAGGAAACAAATACACTGAGAAAGGAGTTTAAGAATATGTAGAAGTGAAAGTTAATTTTGTTTTGTTTTCAGAGGCTATCATTAATAGCTTTTTTTACAGGGACTCTTTTAGCTGTGTGCAAGCAGCACTTATCAAGTCTAGAGAAACTGCAAAAATGGGACTGGTAGCCTAGAGAGGAGGAAGTGGGCGCAGTGGAATTTTGTGAATTCATGGAATATATTAAAATTTAGGCAGCGATTCTTGTTTTGTATTAGTATGCTGCAGAATGGTTTTTTAACTATCCTTGTCAGACAAATCTTTATGCAAAAAATGGTGCTTTTTGTTCATGATGATTTATTCACTGAACTCCCCCCCCCCCAATATATTATCCCAATTTAGTGAGTTTTCAGTACACAGGGAATAAACAAATGGCTTTCCACATTTTTGTCTGTCATGTAATGTCTAGTCTAGTGGTGTCACAAGTTTATGGGTCCATTGCTTTTTCTGCTTCTTAGAACATTTAAATTATATTTTAATTCTGCTAACCCTGTNTCCTAGGAAGATTTATGTATGTAATACTATATATAATTAAGTTTTTTGTGTGTTTTATGGTTGAGTAACCTCACAATTAACTTGCTTAACACTTATGGATCTGACAAGCAACATAAACATTTATAATATATCCTTTTTTTATAGATAGATAGATTTTTTTGGGTAAGGCTCTTACACTTCTGAAGCTACTTAAGTCACTTGTTTGTTAAAAAAAGGTACATTTCCTTCTGGAAGTTCTGAGTTCAATATTCTTTAGCTTATAGAATTAGAACTGGTTGTCTCAAGTTAAAAAAGAGGTCTGATCTAATTTTTTTATGGAGCAAGATCTGTTCGTAAGTGTTTTTGCCACACCTTAAGAAATCATTGCAAAATCTTTTGAGCTCCTTTATAAGTAATATCTGTGTGTGAAATTAATGTGCATCAATGATTTGTGCTACTTTTTTGTCAAACTGAGCTTTGCAATGTGAATTTTTAATACACGTGCTTCACTTTGATACTGTGAAAATGAAACTACTAGTAAACTTGACTCCATATGGTGTTTCCATTCTGTAGCAGAGAGTAGGTGTTCACCTGCTAGAGCTCTTGCCTTTAATGTAAAGAGAATAGGGAGGAAACAAAGGGATCATGTCAACAATCTGTCAGCTAACCCAGTAAACAGAGATGGAAATGTCAGCAGCTTATCTGCCTGGAGGGATGAATCACTTGTGTCCCTGTCTGGGTAGAATCAGAATGGAGTGAACTGCCTTGCCAGACCATCTGCCCAGAGGTGCTGTCCTGGAAGGGAAACTGTCTTCTTGCTAATAGATTCCAGGTTAAGCTGCAATCTTTTCTCAGAGGGTAGCACAAGCAAATGGATTACCTAAGAGAATGAGGGAATGATAGAAAGAAGAAATCCAAACATAGGTTACTCTAAGGCAGAATTCTTCAATAACAAGATGTATATGATTTAAAGAAATATCTGATAACACATAAAGCTGTTCTGCTGGTGAAAAGGATACTGGAATTGGGCAATTTGAATTCCAGTGTATGGAATCTCATGTGCACATACATTGAATTCAAAGAGATGTTTGTATGGATTATTTAAAACTTCTAATTCTTGTTCCTTTCTGTTTCTTGAAGGGGATTTAGTTCTTGGTTTGTTTTTGTTTTATTTCCCCCTAGGATTCTAGTAAAAATTCTAATAACACCTCCTTGTGAGAGTAAATGAAGGTGTATAAATCAGAGTAAAAAGGGCCATTTTACAGAGATGTAAGTTTTTGTGCAAGAATTCTAAGATTGTGTGTTAGGGTTTGCATCTATTACTAGCTTATGATAATGAAGAGAATGGTGTGCAAGCCATATTTTTTCATTGCATTTTAAGAATGTAAAAGGAATATCTTCTGCATGTAAGAATGTGTTGATGATAATCACATTGCTTCAGTATTCAGTTGGATAATTGGTCTGTGAAGCACAGTTTTCACTTGTCATTGTTTAAGGTTTACAATTGTTTCTTGAATTTTTCTTTTTTTTTTTT
>VXBX01005472.1:404335-517339 GCA_013400415.1 Scytalopus superciliaris
GTTTTTTTTTTAAATTTTTTAATTGCAGTAATTTATTGATGTAGTTAAATTATAACTCTATTACTATTTGTTTCAAAGTGACCAGTTTCCAGCTTACAGTATCTGTCCAACTAGAATTACTACTGTATCTTGAACAGTATTGCTCTGTTGCTACTTTATTAGGACATACAATACTCATTGTGTATATCTTACAAATACAACCTACCATCTGATAGGTATCTTCCATTCTTTATTCACAAATCTTTAGGTAGTAGTTTATATGCAAATACAAGAGACTAACTTGTCTGTAATAAATTGTATAGCTAATATTTGAAAAGTGTATTGTGGTATATACCCACAAGATGGCAGATTAGTACATGTGACCTTTAGCTTTTGCTGAATTTTGGTTTTAGACATGAAGATTTTATGTTTTATGGATGCCAGAAAGCCTCTGCCTGCCTGTTAAATGGATATGTGTTGGAAAGAGAGTAATTATAGGCAGCGTTCATAAGCACCTCCCTTTGTGCAGTTGTAAAGATTAGTCAAAATTGAAACAATAGGTATCTGAGAGCACTGAACCACTCTTAATTTCTCCTAACTTTACTAAAACTCTGTCTTCTCTGCTAATCATTTGAAAGATAAAATGTTTCCTGTTTTCAAAGGATCCAGTGAAGGATGGAAGAACATCTGATGTAATCTCCTGTGACAAGGTGCCTCACTTAGTTGATGAGGGAAAGGTTGTGGATGTCACCTACCTAATCATGACTAAAGCCTTTGACAGTGTTTCCCACAGCATTCTCCTGGAGAAACTGGCCATTCATGCCTTGGACTCTTCTCTGGGTGAAAAAGTTCCAGGGTGACTGAGCCTGAGAGTGGTGGTGGAGTTAAATCCAGTTGGTGGCTGGTCACCAATGTTGTCCCCCAGGGCTCAGTACTGTGGCCAATCCTGTTTAATATCTTTTTTGATGATCTGAATGAGGGAACAGAGTGGCCCCTCAGTCAGTTTGCAGATGACACCGAGCTGAGTGGGAGTGTTGATTGAGTGTTGATTGAGTGTTCCTGCCTGAGAGCAGGAAGGTTCTACAGAGGGAACTGGGCAGGCTGTATCAGTGTGCTGGGAAGAGATGAGAAAGGAGATACTCACTGTCTTGCCCAGTATAAGGTCAACCTAAGGTAGGGGCATGCAGCTGCATCTGAGAGCTATGAGGTGCTTCCTAGTTAAACAGTGTATGCATAACAGATCAGAAGGAGGAGATCCTCTGCTCCCATCCCATTTAGGCTGTCTCCTTTCTTTGCTAGGATGCATTATGCCTTCTTGTTTCATTATTTATACTGTTTACTGCTTCCCTTCACTGAGTGATACTCTGATAGTAGTTCAGCCAGTTTCTCTGTGATTTTTGGTCAGCTGATGTTTGCAGTCTCATAAAACTGGCAGAATGCTGCAAGCTAGATACTGTTAACTGCAGGCAAACAGTATGTAATAATCTGTGTGCATTTCCCCTGGAATAAAAGCAGTGTGTGTTAACAATTGCTGCCCATCTTAAATTCTGTTTCTTTAATGACTGCATTTTCAGATTTTGGTCATAAAGCATCCCTTTTATGATTTTCTGATCAAAATTGCGTTTTCATAAGTGTGCCAATTCATGTACATTTTCAAGCCAGCATTTGTTTTATTGATTAATTTTCATAGGCCTTTATTAATAAATCTGGAACTTTATTCAGATTTTATCTTTTGAAAACTGTTGTCATTTTCTTTGGTTTGTGTTAGAATCAGGCTGTTCAGAAATGTGCTGTATGCATTCAGCAGCAGCAAAACAAAGCTTTGCATTCTGGCTCATCGCCTCCATTGCAGGGGCAGACAGGTGGTGATGTCTTGTCACCATGACTACATACAGCCCTTAGGGAGGGCTCTCGTAAAATGATAGTAATTCCTGAATGGGGGAAGGGCATGAAGATATTCCCCTTCTAGCTGTGGGTTCTTTTGTATGGGTTGCACATGATTACATGCCTACCCTGTCTATCCTGTCACGTGCATGTGCGCTCCCTGAAATGCAGGAATGGAACAGAATAAATCACTGCAGACAGCACAGCAGGGGCTGCTCACATTTGCCATTTAAAGTCTTCACGTAGATTGGAAAAGCAAGAGGATGATCACAGATGGACAGCCTGAGCTCTTGCATTGTATGAACCAAAGATTTTCCCAGATTTAGGCACGTCAGAAGGAAAGGTATACCTGTGCAGAGGTGAAAGCATGTTAACATGGCAGTGGTTTAGGGCATTGGTCTGAATGTGAAGGGACAGCGCTGTGGCTATGACCACTTCTAGTGGCAGAAAGTAGATATGCATGGGGGGAAATGTTAATGAGAATAAATGGGGAAAGTCCTTCCGCTCAATACGTCCCAGAATTTAGTTAAGTAGAAATATGAAGCTTGATTTTGCTTAGAACACACAGACCACCAGCTTTTCCTTGTGAAAGAGGTCTAATAGCATTTTCAGTGAAGAAATGTGGTTTGACCTTGTTGATGTCATAGCAGAAAAATGGGATGCATCATTTTTGGCTTCAGATTCAAGTGGCTCATAAAAATGCCACCTAGTGAATTGCCAGTATTTTCCTTCTACATGCTTTCTGTGGCCTGACCTGGCATGGCCTCGTTTAAACTTCTGAGCTCTGCCAAGACCGCAGCTGGACTTGGTATTGCTGCAGGATACTTGTCGTTTCAATTCCACTCCTCTTTTGCAGCAGCGCAGGTAAACATCTCTGCTACTGCAAGTTTGAGTAAGGAGAGAGAAACTTGAGAGGTGTGTAGTTAGAGAGTTACCATAAACTGAAAAAATGGTAAGGCACTGCCAGACTTCAAGGGACAGAACAAAGTAAATGAAAGCTGGGATTTTTTGTGGTTTACATGACTGAAATTGAGCTTTAAGGACTCTGCAGCTGTCACTCTGCATGTCTACATGTAATAGCATGCGAAGATGAGCTGTGGAAAAGCGTTTGTAATCTGTGATGTGACTGATGTTATTCAGTGTTGGAATTTTCAGCCTAAAGTTTAGCCAGAAATGCTGCACACAGACAACAGGAAGGTGTCCCTGCTTCAAAATTAATGTGGGCTGACAGAAATAAGGAGTACAGTGCTCTAGGAGAGTAAAGATGTAAAGAAACCTTGCCTTTTAAATGGGGAATTATTTAGAGCGAATTGGCTAAATGGTAAGAAAGGATTTCAACCAGTACTTCCTTGAAATGTGTAAATCCCCATGTTGAATGAGAGTTACTACCTGGATCTTTGTTTCCCAAGGGGAGAAACTGTGTATGTTTTCAGTGCTGTGGAGCAGCAGTGAGCTGCAGAGAACAATTGCTCTCCTTTGTACTCCATCTTCAGATGCAGCACTTCCTTCAGTCTGCTGTTTGTTCTTAATGATTCTGGAACAGAAAAAGCAGTGACCTAGAAAATACAGAAATATCATTTTACTGTAAAATATTTACAATCTCTAGCTTCAGCTAGACAAATTCTGCAGAATGTGAAGTGGGAGCAGCCAAGCTAGTAAATTGCATTGTCTTCCAAAATTGTCAGTTGCATATTTTAACCTGAAGTACAACAAGGACATTCTTGTATATATGTACAATCTCTAAAACAGAAATAGAATTTTTAGAACAAGAAATACAGGCTTTCAAATTCACTTTGAGAATTTACTACCGAGCCATCAAATTGTCCTGCCTGTTCCATTGACAGCATAAGTGTTCTGAGATTAACAAAACAATGGGGGGCGGTGTGTTTTAGTTACCTGCTAAGTTTCAGGACTTGTTTCTGCACACCAATCATGGAGACATACAAATTGTCAATGTCAGAGTTCTGGTGAACTGAGATCACAGTATGCAAAAATATTATAATCATGCTGGATCTAGGAACTGAGAGTTCCCTTATAGGGCTGCCCATTGAAGGCCAAGTATCCCTTAAAGGCTATTTGTACTCATATGTTTCCATGTGTATGGGAAGCAAGCACAATATTGCTTATTGTTCCCACTTGGAACTCTTGAAATTTTTCTGCTGTGTATCAGGAACCCAGAGGGCATGGGTGGAGGATGCAGGTAATTTAAATACCACTGCTGTCTATTGCACAACCTGGCTGCACCAGATAGTTTGTTCTCATTCTTTCATAATAAAAGAAAAAGAGAAAAAAGTGTGCTAAATGGAGCAGTTAGAGTTTTTTATCTCTAAAACATATAATTGAAAATACATACATAAAGCAAGCATTTAAAATACAGATTCTGGATTAAAATACTGCATTATGAAGTGAAGATAACAGTAAAATAAAAATCATTGCTTGTCCTAATTTCTGAACAAACTCTGCAACACATGAATTAAGGATGTGCCTGGTGCAGATGGGAGATGTTAGTAACATCCTTTCTACACAGCACACATTCATGGAAATAGCATATGCTCTGCCAGTTTTGTCTCTTTTCACTTTCAGACTTTGAAAAGAATGTGCTGTTCCCTGGACTTACAGTAGCAAATTCCCCCCCAAAGAATAAATGATACCTATAATATGTGTCCCACATGGTCAGATCTGACTATGCCAATTAAAACTACTATCCTTTTATCTTCAATGTATTTTTGTACTTATGCATTTAATTTAATGTTTCTTAGTTGGGAGAGAGAATTTATACAGGTTTCCCATTGCATGCTTTCACATGCTTCTCAGATCTTTCTCTGCTTATTTGCATGAAGAGGTAGGATAAGGCCTTTAGTATTCAGCAGAGACAAAAAGCTGTTATTTTTTCTGGGTCAATCAATTTCCTTCCTCAGATCAGAGCTGGGATCTCTGAAGTGTATATCAGAACTGAGCTTCCCGCAGTTGTAAAATTAAACCCATCACTGTCATCCCCCTGTAATAGCAACAAGAGAAAAAATGTGAAGAAGTGTAAATTTTTATGGCTGTTCAACTCAGTCAATCAGTTCCAATTCTCTCAGGAAGAAATTCATAATACAGCCACTTACAGTGTTTGTATGACATAATTAAAAACCCTGTGTATGCTATCTTTGAATATAGCCACTATTATATGGCATGTTGTTAAACTGCTTCTTTTGGTTTGCTGGATTTGATATCACTGCATTAGACTGAGGGAAAAAAATGGCATGACCCACTTTGATTTAGGATGACCGACTTCACTCATTAAGGCTGTACTTTGTCGTACTTTGCTGTAAGAACATACCTGGGGCTATGCCTTCTGAAAGCAACCCAAACACTTCTACATCAGGAAAATGGTGAGGCAGAATGTTTGTGGTCCATGTACAGGCTGTAAGGGTTTTAGAATAAAGAGTAGATAACCCTCTGATACTGAAATTCCTGTGAGAGACTGATAGTTTTATAAAAAAACCAGCAATGCTATGGAAGGTCTGGTAAATCCTCTTTGTATTTTTTGTGTTTCCTGTAAAAGCAAAGAATACCTTTTAGGGGTGATACTATTTTCCCTGTTACTCCTTAATGTAGGCTATGAGAAAAAATATTAAATGGCTTTTATTATACAGGAAATGTACTTGAAGTGTAGAATGCTTGGGAGCGAATGCCTGCTTTACTGCTATAAATTGTTCATGATATGTCTTTTCTTATATGCATCAAACATAGTACTTGCTGCAGAGATGCATGTGATTTGTCTTCTCTCCTGAGAGATGGTAATTGGCTTCAGTTTACTTAGGCTACTGCAGTACAATTTATTTTCTTAGCTTAGCCAAGCCTCAAGTTGCAGTATGTTTTCTTCTATGAGGGTGAAGTATTTAATTTGTAAAGTGATGGAGAGTATGTGTTACATTACAGAGATGAAGCACACCCCTGCTTTGTGGTGTTTAGTGGAAACAGATCACAGCATTCCACCATCCCCCTTTACCTTATCTTGTCTTGTTATTAAATTGTATGTGAACTAATCGTGATCTTTTAGAAAGCATCCATTGTAACTAGCTCAGTAATTTGAACACATAACTAATGAACTGTGGTTGCTATTTGCTTTGCCTGTTTATAATTAAATATTTCTGTGGTTTTGAGCCTCACTCACATGGTGTTATTTCTGTTTTCTGAGGCTTATCTTTGTCTGGATAACCAAACATTCTTCAAAATGGTAAAAAATAGAAAATAACAAAAACTTATTTTAAGATTTTATTGTTTATTCAGTAATCTTTCCTGCTCAGATTTCTTTATGTTTTTTTTTCCAATTTTATCTTTCTAGATGAAGAACTAAAGAGATGAATGTAAAAGTAATGAATGGCACTTCAAGAGAGTTAAGCCCTTCTATGTAAAAACCTTCACACAATTGTGACAATTCATATATAAATAATGATAACGTATCGTGTAAGAGATTAACCCTCTGAGCAAGGGCTTTCTTCATTTTATTTATTCCCATAATGATTTTACCGTCTAAATGATTGAATTTTTTTTCAATAAAGTACAGTATGCACTTAATAATGGATTAAAAAGTGTTGAGTGCTTACCATTTCCATTAATGGATTAATGAATTTCACAATAAATACATTTGACTACTCAGGATCCTAACTTGCTTTAATGGCAGTGCCACTTTTCTTTGTTGTGGCCAGTCTGCTCCCTCTTGGAGGAAATGGTTGAGCTTTTTTTGCTACCACACACTGATCTTTCTTCTTTTGTTAATATTACTTCAGTGCTGAATTAGCTTCAGTTAATTCTGCAAGCTCATTACTCTTTTATGACTGTGCACATGTTAGTACTGCTGCATTAGCTCATGTGAGGCACTGGGACTTCTGGGAACACTTGCTTGGGAACAGCATTAAGCTGTGCTGCCCTATGAATTAATTTGTAATGGACTGAGCAGGAATATGTATCCTTTCTGGGTATCCATGTGGAAATTTTTTCATCTAAAAACTCATTAAGGAAAAGTACCAAGTAATGAACTTATTCTAGAAGAGTGACCTAGCTCTACTGTCAGCATTACTAATGCTCTCGTTTTGGCAATTCGTGACAGATAAGAAGTTTAATACAGAGTGGAAGGCATTTTGTCTGTGGTTTGACATGTTGAAAATTCACCTGGACATGGATCAGTATAGTTATACAAGGAGGATTTTAGGAGCTAATAAAATAAGGGATCCTCCTTTGCTGACTGGAAACAAAGAAGGGCAAACAGTGGAGAAGCACTACAAGTACCATGTGGTAGGAATATAAAACCATGTGTGACAGGAATAGCCGTCAATACTGGCTTGCCTAGGAGCACGTAGAGAGTTCTTTCAAGTGGCATGTTCTGGAAGTGGAGGAGAGAAATAATGTTAGATTTAAATTATACAAACTCAATTGATTTCTGTGGAAAAGGGAATAGGTAGAAGGGAAGAAGTTGTTCACAGAAGCAGCAAAGTGTAATTAGAAGGACACATGTTCCCTCAAAGAGTGACCCTATTTCTAATCCAGGTTAAACCAAGACCCTCAGCCATTCTTGCTAATGCACACCAAAAGCACTTGTCAGTGTTTTCATACATACAGTACTTGGTAAGGAAGATGGATACAAGAACTTTAATTTGCAGTGTACTGTAAGAGACTCCAGGTTCCTAAAAACTGTCATTCCTCATCAGAACACTTGCCAAGCTGTTTACAGAGCAAAAGTTCTGCAGATTTTAGGTGCTGTTTTGAACAGGTAATACGAATACATAAGAGTAAAATACAATTGTTAGACTCATAGTCAGGAACCAAAGAAGCAGAAGAACTCTAGAAGTCTCTGGAAGTAAACTGAATCATTTATAAGGTTAGATGAGGTAGTCAGAGGAGCAGTGAAATAAATAATGTACAAGACTTTGACTTTAAGGAGGTATGTATTAACATTGACAGAAGGTAGAGGATTCTCATTTGGGCCTGCAGGCCAAGTGCTTGCGAGGATGCCCAGCCAACTGTGGAAGGCCATGTCTTGAGCTTTAATCCTGTATTCTGAGGGACCAGCTCCCAGAGCTAATGGTATGAGCAGGCTAGACAATTCTGCATTGTTCTTAGTAAGGCATTTTTCTGGTGTAGGGAAAGCCATTCATATAGGCAAGTATGGCTTACCAACAGCATGGTAGCCCAACTCAGAGGCTGCTGCAGCTATTGCTGATGCTCATCATATTAGAGATTTTAATAGATAATGTTACAGTGTTCCATCAGTAATTTATTGCTTATATAAGCAATTTAGTATTTAGCCACAATATGGGTAATACGGCATCATATCCACATATTAAGAAACATTGAAAATATGCCAGTGAGCAAACTCCAGGAATATTCTACCTACTGTTAATTTTTAAATATAATAATGTATTTAAAATTCAATAATATGGTGTTTCAATGTTCTATATCTTTCTGCCCTTGAACAGCTTGACAACATCCATATTAAGTCCAAAGTTACCATGTAGCATCCAGCTGGTATGGTTATGAACTCTACTTAACACAGCTGAGTTTCAGTGTGGTTCCTCTCTTGCGAGATCAAGTGAAATGGTATTTATTACTTTTGAAAATTACTGGAATAAAAAGCACCACTGTATAACCAAAACCAACTTTTATCTGTTTGCAATGACCTCTTTGGCTGAATGTTATATGGGACCAAACAAAGGAACTTTGCTGGAGAGTTTGTTTGTATATTTAAGATTCATAAAACATGAGCAGCTTTGATAGCAGCACTGTGGCAAACTAAAATAATACCTTAGGTACTGAGCAGTGCCTTTATAGTTGAGAAGGGCTCTCAAGGGTTGACAGAAAAGCTATTGGGGCAGAATGTGTAGGTGTCCTGTGCTATCCCCAGGCAATATGCTGATGACAAAGAAGTAGAGATCAGTGGAGTCTGATCAAAGTTCTTAGATTATTTTTAAATATATTTATTTTACAGAAAAGTTAAAATATGAAGAATAAGGTACTTAGCTCTAGTGAACAAGAAAGCATTCTTTCTTTGCACCAAAGCCAGTATTTGTCTTGCTTTAACCAACAGAAGGACAGAGACAAAGCAAAACTAGCACAATAAAAAAAAATCTTTATTTTTTGGCTCATTTGTAATATTGTTTGTGTTGTTTATGATAATAACATTTTCCTGCATGCATTTCACCAACACATTACAAGTCAAAAGCATTTGTAAAAGAAAGATTCTACATTTTATGTTACCTTGTGTATGAAACACAAAATGTCCTGATGTCCTTGGTTATACAAATGTGCCATTTTTTTCTTGGGAAATATTTTATTTGTACAAGCCTAGTGCAGCGTGATTCAGAAAAGAATAAGAGTAGACTATGTAAACAGACACTGCAAGATAGCAAGGATTTAACAAACTATGAGACTATCTTGGAACTTCTGATGCAAACAGTGCTAGAAATTTGAATGTTCCCCTAATGCTTTCCTTGCTATATCCTGTAACTATTTGGAAACAAGCTGGGTTCCAGATTTACACAATTTACTTCACATTGAAATATATGCAGATATAATATTAAAACAAGATAGTCTACAAATACTCACTTTTTTTTTTTCTCATAGTGTGATGATGCCAGTTTGGAATTACTGTGGTTAGAAAATAAGCCATGTGAATGATAAAAGAAATATAAGAAACAGTGATCTAAACTTGAAGACACTTTTCTTATATACAAAACTGTTGCCAAATGGTATTTCTTTACATTATTTATAAATGCTAACCACATTTTCAACAGGTTAAACAGTTTGCAGTATGGCCTGTACAGTCTGATTCTACACCATATAGCAGCCACTTCAAATTTAAAATGCAAAATTAAAAAAGCTCATAAATACCTGCAAACTATTGCTTAATGATTTGAAAGAATGAGGTCTGTTTGGACAATTTGATTCACTTCACCACTGACACATGGCTTCCTATAGTGGAGACTGTGGACAGTGGAAGGAGCAAAGTACAGCAGCAAAAGCATTGCAATGCATCAGTGATACTCTTCTAACTATCTATAATGACACAGAATATAACATGTCCTGTTGAGCTCTTCTGTAGTAACCATACTGTGGTACATATCTGATGCATTGCAATGTGGCAAAGCCATTTAATTCTGTGCTCAAATATGCACATCAGTATGCTGTTAATATTTACATAGAAAAGGGTATTTTATGGATTCATTGGATGTTGGCCATAATGAGAGACGACAGTAACCAAAGAACAGTCTAGGAAAAAATCTGAGCTGTTTTTAAAAAAAAGAAAATAAAAGAAACACCAGATATATTTTGGTGAAGCTATTTTTTCAGTGCAGAAACCGCACAATATTTTTTGAGCTGTAAATATTTTAACAAAACCATGAACTTGGTCATGTTTAATGATTTGCATAAAAATAAGTCATTGCAGATTCCTGTAAATTAGAGGAGACTTTCCAGGCACATTAATCTGGATGCACATAATCTGGATGCAACCATACAAGTAATTAGAACACCTCAAATTTAAGAGCAACCCTGACATGGAATTCTTAAAATCTTTAGCTTTGTGCAATGTCATATTTTTATTTATGCATGATTGACAAATGCAGCATGCCTATGCAAATCGCTTTTATCTGTACATTATAGAGAATCTGAGAGTAGAACTCCTGGTCCTCATACCTCTTTCCCCAACATAAAACCTATTACAAAAATAGTCACATATAATAGTAAACAACCTGTGAATTAAAAAATGATAAATACACTAATACCAATTTTGTAAAAATATGACAAATGTAGCTTTACAAATGATGACAAATGTTTGTTGCATTACAAACAGTGAAGAGAATTACTGTTCTACATGTTGTGAAACATAAAGTATCCTTTTGCACTCATTTCATGCTTTGTCTTCTCTGTGGAACCACTTTTTTCCTCATTCTTAGCAGTGTCAGCTGTAGTAAAAACAGTAACCTCTTGTCAAGTTTTTCACCCTGATTGACAGAGTCACAGTCTGATGATGGAGGTTCACTGTCTTGTTATAGGCACTGACCTTAAGAATATATATAATGTATATATATGCACACACATGCGCACACACACACACATATATATGTGTAAAAACTGTCAGTTTGGCATAAATCTCCTGCAGGAGTCCAGTTGATGCTTCATTCCCAAAGACTGTAAACAAGTTGTCCCACAAGCAAAATTCTTAGATCGTTATTTTTTATTTTCCCTGATGTCCTTACCTTTGTAGTTCTTTTCTGCTTTATCTTTCTCATATTTTTCTTTGTCTGGCTTTGTTACACTGTCATAAGAAGGTGGGGAAGTTGTAGAGGAACTCTCATCTGTTTTTTCTGGAGTGGAGTTCCCCTTTAGTTTTTCAATAATTATCTCTTTTATAACTTGTCCATCTCCTTCTTTGTTTTTATTTCTATTATATATACTAGACACCTGTTTAACTTTTATCCTTAAAAGATGACGTCTATAAGCACGCTGAATGATGACAGCAGACACCTCCTNAAAAGATGACGTCTATAAGCACGCGGAATGATGACAGCAGACACCTCCTCCTGCTTTCGTTTCAGTGTGGTTGTAATTGGTTCATAGGAGACTTTAGAAGGATTGGCTGCCATAAATCGATCTTCCATCTGTATTCTGAGGGCATCCATCTCCCCACTTTCCCCCAACACACGCTTTGTGAAAGCAAACAGGATGTCAAGGCAGTGAATTCTGTCCCCGCTCACCATGGGCAGATCCATTGCAATGAGCTGGACTTTGTTCGGTTTTGCGATGAGAAGAGGTGGATCTAANAAAAGAAAGATTCTACATTTTATGTTACCTTGTGTATGAAACACAAAATGTCCTGATGTCCTTGGTTATACAAATGTGCCATTTTTTTCTTGGGAAATATTTTATTTGTACAAGCCTAGTGCAGCGTGATTCAGAAAAGAATAAGAGTAGACTATGTAAACAGACACTGCAAGATAGCAAGGATTTAACAAACTATGAGACTATCTTGGAACTTCTGATGCAAACAGTGCTAGAAATTTGAATGTTCCCCTAATGCTTTCCTTGCTATATCCTGTAACTATTTGGAAACAAGCTGGGTTCCAGATTTACACAATTTACTTCACATTGAAATATATGCAGATATAATATTAAAACAAGATAGTCTACAAATACTCACTTTTTTTTTTTCTCATAGTGTGATGATGCCAGTTTGGAATTACTGTGGTTAGAAAATAAGCCATGTGAATGATAAAAGAAATATAAGAAACAGTGATCTAAACTTGAAGACACTTTTCTTATATACAAAACTGTTGCCAAATGGTATTTCTTTACATTATTTATAAATGCTAACCACATTTTCAACAGGTTAAACAGTTTGCAGTATGGCCTGTACAGTCTGATTCTACACCATATAGCAGCCACTTCAAATTTAAAATGCAAAATTAAAAAAGCTCATAAATACCTGCAAACTATTGCTTAATGATTTGAAAGAATGAGGTCTGTTTGGACAATTTGATTCACTTCACCACTGACACATGGCTTCCTATAGTGGAGACTGTGGACAGTGGAAGGAGCAAAGTACAGCAGCAAAAGCATTGCAATGCATCAGTGATACTCTTCTAACTATCTATAATGACACAGAATATAACATGTCCTGTTGAGCTCTTCTGTAGTAACCATACTGTGGTACATATCTGATGCATTGCAATGTGGCAAAGCCATTTAATTCTGTGCTCAAATATGCACATCAGTATGCTGTTAATATTTACATAGAAAAGGGTATTTTATGGATTCATTGGATGTTGGCCATAATGAGAGACGACAGTAACCAAAGAACAGTCTAGGAAAAAATCTGAGCTGTTTTTAAAAAAAAGAAAATAAAAGAACTACCAGATATATTTTGGTGAAGCTATTTTTTCAGTGCAGAAACCGCACAATATTTTTTGAGCTGTAAATATTTTAACAAAACCATGAACTTGGTCATGTTTAATGATTTGCATAAAAATAAGTCATTGCAGATTCCTGTAAATTAGAGGAGACTTTCCAGGCACATTAATCTGGATGCACATAATCTGGATGCAACCATACAAGTAATTAGAACACCTCAAATTTAAGAGCAACCCTGACATGGAATTCTTAAAATCTTTAGCTTTGTGCAATGTCATATTTTTATTTATGCATGATTGACAAATGCAGCATGCCTATGCAAATCGCTTTTATCTGTACATTATAGAGAATCTGAGAGTAGAACTCCTGGTCCTCATACCTCTTTCCCCAACATAAAACCTATTACAAAAATAGTCACATATAATAGTAAACAACCTGTGAATTAAAAAATGATAAATACACTAATACCAATTTTGTAAAAATATGACAAATGTAGCTTTACAAATGATGACAAATGTTTGTTGCATTACAAACAGTGAAGAGAATTACTGTTCTACATGTTGTGAAACATAAAGTATCCTTTTGCACTCATTTCATGCTTTGTCTTCTCTGTGGAACCACTTTTTTCCTCATTCTTAGCAGTGTCAGCTGTAGTAAAAACAGTAACCTCTTGTCAAGTTTTTCACCCTGATTGACAGAGTCACAGTCTGATGATGGAGGTTCACTGTCTTGTTATAGGCACTGACCTTAAGAGTATATATAATGTATATATATGCACACACATGCGCACACACACACACATATATATGTGTAAAAACTGTCAGTTTGGCATAAATCTCCTGCAGGAGTCCAGTTGATGCTTCATTCCCAAAGACTGTAAACAAGTTGTCCCACAAGCAAAATTCTTAGATCGTTATTTTTTATTTTCCCTGATGTCCTTACCTTTGTAGTTCTTTTCTGCTTTATCTTTCTCATATTTTTCTTTGTCTGGCTTTGTTACACTGTCATAAGAAGGTGGGGAAGTTGTAGAGGAACTCTCATCTGTTTTTTCTGGAGTGGAGTTCCCCTTTAGTTTTTCAATAATTATCTCTTTTATAACTTGTCCATCTCCTTCTTTGTTTTTATTTCTATTATATATACTAGACACCTGTTTAACTTTTATCCTTAAAAGATGACGTCTATAAGCACGCTGAATGATGACAGCAGACACCTCCTCCTGCTTTCGTTTCAGTGTGGTTGTAATTGGTTCATAGGAGACTTTAGAAGGATTGGCTGCCATAAATCGATCTTCCATCTGTATTCTGAGGGCATCCATCTCCCCACTTTCCCCCAACACACGCTTTGTGAAAGCAAACAGGATGTCAAGGCAGTGAATTCTGTCCCCGCTCACCATGGGCAGATCCATTGCAATGAGCTGGACTTTGTTCGGTTTTGCGATGAGAAGAGGTGGATCTAACGAAGCTGCAAAATCAGACAGTTTGCTGTATTCTATGAATTGTGTTGCATCAGGATCAAATTTCTCCCAAACTTCATAGAACATCTCAAAGTCATCCTCACTCAAGGGTTCAGCACTTTCTTCAGTAGCAACACTGAAGTTCTCCAAAATCACAGCAATGTACATGTTCACCACTACCAGAAAGGAGATGATGATGTAGCTGACAAAGAAGAAAATCCCAACAGAAGGGTTGCCACAGTCACCTTTCACAGAGCTCCCTGGATGATCTTTATGGGGGTCACAGTCGGGCTCCCCACTGTTCAGGATTGGGGCGAGCAAACCGTCCCAGCCAGCAGACGTGGTGATCTGAAACAGGCAGATCATGCTGTTGCCAAATGTTTCGAAGTTGAACATGTCATCAATCCCAACTTCCCTCTTAACATAGGCAAAGTTGGACATGCCAAATATGGCATAGATGAACATGACCAGGAAGAGCAGCAGCCCAATGTTGAACAGAGCAGGAAGAGACATCATCAAAGCAAAAAGCAGAGTGCGGATTCCCTTGGCGCCTTTGATGAGGCGCAGGATTCGACCGATTCTGGCAAGTCGGATGACTCTGAATAGTGTGGGGGACACAAAGTACTTCTCAATCATCTCAGCTAAGAACATACCTAGAGAAAAAAAAATTGAATAATTAAAATACAATTTTAAATTCATTCATTACCTATAGAAAGATTTATGTATTGCTATCTCCAAAACAATCAGTATAGGGAATCTATGTTATAGCAAAACATTATGCAAGTTATTACATTATTAAGATGAAAGCATCTTCCTTATGTTGAAATGCTATCTCAGAGAATGGAAATAAGTAAAAGAAAGAAGACTGCTTGTGAACAGGTAGCTAAGGTTTCAGTGGTTCCTAAAGCAGCTGGGAAAGGGAAATTTATGTCTCATATACAGTTAATTCTTGAAGCTACTCATAACCACTGTCTTTCATGAAGGAAAATATTGGCTTAATTTTTACAAAGAAGTGAGTTTTTAACAGATCTACAGGGTATCAGCACCATCTCTCTCAGATGTGTCACTCTTTAAGAATAAAGTTTTGTCACATGCCTCATTTGCACCATGGAGAGTCATTAGCTTTTAACTGACAGAAATCTAAGTATTTATCAAGACCTTAGTTTAGCAAAAGCACGGAAAGCAAAGAAGCAAAGAAAAATCTCACCTCTTTCACATAGATTTCAGTTTTAGTACTGAAAGTAAATCAGTGGTTAGATTGTATATATACATAATGTATATAACATTACTCTTTATATTTGTACATGTAAATCTAATGCACCTAACAGCTCCTCTATGTGTTTTAATGTGCAAAATGACAACTAATATAATGGGAAAGATAAAAATCTTAAATGCAGCATTTCATATGTGAAAAGTATGAAGATCTGAATCAACATGTAAGTCATCTAGGAAACAGAAAAATTCATATTCAGTATCATAACATTCTTTAAACAAATGTTCCTTATTTCTTTCACTACCTCTTACTTGAAAGGGAATTGCTCTTACCTACTATGGAGAGAATGACAACCACAAAATCAAAAATATTCCAGCCTATAGTGAAGTAGTAATGGCGAAGTGAAATCAATTTCAAGACAAATTCTCCAGTGAAAAGGATAATGAACACCAGGTTAATCCGGGATAAAATTGTTTCCATTTCTTTACTCTGGTCATCTGTTTCTACCATCATTGTTACCATGTTAAGGCAGATGAGTATCATGATGCTGATGTCAAATACTTGTTTGGTTACAAAATCAAAGATCATGCCTTGGAATTTGTTCTGCAAAAACAAAGATGAATTACAGTTTATACTCCAAAAATATTTGTCTTCAAAAAAGCCAAATGGGAAAGCAGCTCCCTTCAAGATTTGGCAGTGCAGAGCAAGACCCATTCACAATACAGGTGCTAATGTATGTCTAACCCATGCTGGTTTGGGTCTCATCCTGTTAGAGTGAATCAAGAAGTTCAACACTGTTGGCTAAAGAGACAGGAAGGGAAACAATGCAATAATAAGAGTAGTAACAATGACAATTGATATTATTGGCATAAAAGAAAGGCGTTGTAACTTGATACCCAGCAAGAGTACTAGCCAAATAGAAACTAATTTTCTTATCTTTATTCTCAGATGGTTTTAGCCTTCCGTCTTCCTTAAACTAATTGTGCTTGGTGAGATCATTAGGCCACTGAAGTTACATGTCTCAAACACATCATGACTGCAATATCCTAGTTTTTCTTTAGTACTTAGCTCAATGTTTATTGCCATATGTCTCTCCTTAGAAAGTCTATTTTTAACCACTTGGTGCATAAGGTGCAACAAGTACTTTATTTTTTCCAAACACTGTAGGAGTTC
Source organism: Scytalopus superciliaris (assembly GCA_013400415.1). Classification (NCBI taxonomy): domain Eukaryota; kingdom Metazoa; phylum Chordata; class Aves; order Passeriformes; family Rhinocryptidae; genus Scytalopus; species Scytalopus superciliaris. The sequence continues at coordinate 420,931 of VXBX01005472.1, forward strand.
AGTAAATAACAAGAGTAGTGTCTTATCTTAAAAACAAATTTATGCTAGTTTATGCTTTACTCCCTAGGGTATTCTTTTAGTCTGTAAGATTTTCTGCATCTGTCTTTTTCTTTCACATTAGGTGACCGCCACCCTTTTCTGTCTTCAGCAGCAAGGGCCAGTGCATGCCCATTTCCTACAAATTCTCTCTGAAGAGACAAAAACAGAAAATGAAGTTCATCCCTGCTAACAAGAACCAATAAAATATCCAGTCAGCTGTGTTTTTCTAGGATTTTGGCAGGCAATTTTGAAATGTATCACATTAGCCTTATTAAATCCTACAGTTCACACTTCAGAGTGTATGTTTTTAAATGAAATGTGAATGATCTAATCTGATGGATTCAAAAGTGGACAAATTTACAAGAAAATAAGTGGGAAAATATTTTCTTTCCAGACATATAACTTTCTCTTGTGGCTAATATCATAATCCCAAATGAGTATTTAGTATTAGGGGTATATGAATCAAATCACTCTTACCACTGGCCTCGGTATGGGTTTCTGTGGCTTTTTGGATCCCAGTTTTTTCATTGCATTGTAATATTTCTTCTGTTCTTCTGTCATAAATATATCCTGACCTCCAAAGTAAAGAAATAATATCAAAACTAATTACTATCATGTCCACACATAAAACATTTAACTACAGTTTGTCCCTCTGTAATATGAACTACATTTATATTTTATTTATATTGGGAAAAAAGGTATTTTTTTCATAGATTTATAGTGTGGATGCTCATATACATTCTTAACACACAGAAAATCTCCCTTACTGATGCCTTGTCAGGTTGACAGTAGAGTTCTTCCAATGTCTTCATGCTCACATTTGCTTACATGGATAAAGTGGTCCTTTCTATACTGATGCTGTTGAATAACTTGCTGATTAGGATATGTTTAGGGAATACAAGAGTGGCTAGTGCCTTATACATCCCATATTCTATATAGATTTTTAGGATTACAACCAGACAGGTCCAAAAGTGGCGTAACTTTGAGACATAAATTGTGTTAAGGGACAGTGTTTGTGTCTAGCCTGTGGGTTTAATGACAAAATAAAAAATCACCTTTGATATAAACTGAAGAAAAGTAATCCAAATCATGCCACAGCAAATTATTAATTAAAACACCACTGGAACCTTGACTAACTCAAATTAGCCCTTGTTTGCAGATGCAAATGCTGCCATTCAGATGTGCAACTGACTATCTGAATTTCAGTGTAAGTTGTGTTTATTGATGAGTCTGCACTAAGTCAGATGGAAGCGCAATGTCAAAGTCACTGTCTCCTAAACTGGCTATCACAGCCTGAAGCATCACATGATTGATAGAAACTGATGAAGTAGCCCCAGATGTGTTTATGACTCTTTTAGGAAGCTAAAGAATATTTTCACAAGGAAAAATAGTAGTTCACAATTTTCTATTATCACAGATTCTGTTTAGTACTGCTGTTTTTTGTTTAGCAATTGGATAAATGCAAATCGTGTGAAACGTCTTTTTTTCAGAATACAAAAATTTAGAACAATTTTGACATTCTAGTTCTTTTTGGCTTCTGAAGGCTAAGAATTGTGAGGCTTCAAAGTATTTTAAATGTGATTAATTGTATTTTTAGATTTTTAAAGTTCTTTGAAACAGAACTGTATGCATTATCAATAGAATTATTTCAAACATATTTGTATATCAGATGTATAAAGAAAAAAACACCCTTCCCTTTATACCTTTGCTTTATTATTGATAAGAAATTAAAGATTGTATTTGACAACTTCCTCTCATTTCTCACAGAAGTGTTAGAAAAATAGAGCTCTTTTGTACACATTTTAACTTGTCTCTATTCATCTGAGGTCTGTTTGACTTATTCTTAACCCACTAGTTAATCAGTTTGCAGATCCGTTATCCATTATACGAACACAATGCCATAGTGCATCTTCAGTAAGCATTGATAGTTTATAAGATTAATTAAAATTACTTTATCTTAATTCTTTAAAGTTAATTTAAAAAGAAATTATTTCTTGGCAGATAATATCACATCTACTCAAACCAGTAATACACATTCCCTTTTTCTCATATTCATTTTAGCTGTTTACACAATCTGCAAACTACTATGAACTGACTCCTGATTTGTCCCTCTTCGCTTGTCAAGATGCTAAAATACAAAGGTCAAAATTCACATCCACAGATTGTAACACAGATTATTATTTAAAAAGAGACATTTTTATTCAAAGTCTTGAAAAGGCTTTTGATTTTTATTAGCCTTACATAAATAACTTATTAATTCACTGTAGCTAATCATTTATAGCACTATGGAAACATTTTAAATACTTATCTTCTTTTTTTGTTGGTTGAAGTTGTCTATAATGACACCAATGAAAAGGTTCAAGGTAAAAAATGATCCAAATATGATAAAGATGACAAAATAGAGATACATATACAAGTTGTCCTCATACTTAGGTTGATCTTTTACCTACAAAATATTATAAATTTTATTACCCACAACAGTACTAGATGTAAAAACCAAAGTATATTCTATCNTATTATAAATTTTATTACCCACAACAGTACTAGATGTAAAAACCAAAGTATATTCTATCTCAGCTAGGAAAGCTATAAACTCCACTAATTTATTAAAAAGATCAACATGTCCATTCCAATCAATATTTAAAGAACTGGGAGCTGACAGAATTATTGCTCCTATGGAATTTTAAAGTAAATGTGCCCACAGATATGTTTGTGTATGTAAATATATATAAACTTCCTCATATAGAAAGAAGTAATGTGGGACTTGGAGCAGTCATTAGTACTTCAAACTTTAACAGCAGAAATCTATTTTATACTGTATTCAGTATATTTTCATGCAACAAAATCAGTAAATTTTACTATCGCCTAAATCTCCCCAGAATTCTTTTGGTCTTGCATGAACATTCTTACATCCAGCTAAGAATAGATGCTCTCAATAAATTTCTAGTGAATATATGTTTTGTGAAATCCATTAAATTGAGGCAAATGTCAAGGAGGATTTTGTCATTGTCTTGATTCTTCTGGATTCCACATCTCAACACTTGCACCTCTACAGCACAATGAGCAGGAATGTAGAAATGCTGATGATAATGAAACAGTATTTTTTCTCTGGGAGACAATATCATTAACATGACTATTTATACAAGTTAATTAGTTTTCATTTTGTAGCCAAGATAAAATTCTAATCCCCAGAAAGCTTAACAGATGATCTTCAACCTAAAAGTCTATTTGCTCCTAAATATCTAGATAACATAAATGCTCAACATCAGGAAACAATGAAATGCACAGTTACACATTATAAACCAAGATTAATATATTCCATATTTAATAACTGCATGATATAATCTTATATGACTTCATATGATTACCAAAGCTCTTCTTTGTTCTTTAACATTAGCATTTTCAAAAAAAGTCCAGCTAAGTTCATGTAGCTTATTTGGCTAAACATAAGGAAGTGGGATTAAATTCTTCCCAGTAAAAATTCTAAGATTCAAAACAATATGTATAGGTGCTGGCTATAATTTTTAATGCTGTCATATGTGTAGCTGTTTAAATTCTATACTCTATATGAGAATATAGCCAACAGATGATTGTTGACCATCTTACACTTACATCTCGTGAATCAACAGCAGCATACATAATATCCATCCATCCTTTGAAAGTAGCCTAGAAATAAAACACAGTTGTTTATCTTCACTGTAAAAACTCATAATGTGGATGTCAGCTACGTTATTTATTTATATATCTGGACCGTAACTTTTAGTAAAATCACTTCTATATTTATAAAACCACACCTAACCACACAGGTATAATAAAATATGTTCCATGGGGTTTTTTGAGAATTTATTTTTTAGGTATTCCAGAAATATTAAGAACCAGGCTCTGAAGGTCTCAGCAAGGCCACAGTGTGTTTGGAACTGCAGATGTTTACTTTGCAGATGAAGAATGATAGACTTAGATAGACATTAATGCTAGACATGTTTAGGTAGAATACACTAGAACCACTCATGACTGCAGACATTTTGTTAAGTTTACAGTATGAATTGATGAAATCAGCAATACAACCTCTGGACAGATACCATCATGCATCTGTATGATGTTATTATTAGAAATGTTTTAATTCCACTAGCTAAAAGGAATAGACTGCTTGAAGTAAAAATATACAGAGATTTGTTTTACTGAAGACCAAAAAGTGAACTGTGAAAGAGCTGTGATTAACATCTATAAAAATTTGTCTGAGTTCCTACAGAGACTTTGTCTATGTGAAGAGTAAAAAAGATCTGTCATCGTTGCTCTAAGAAGATGATTTGCATGGATGCAGAATGACCACTTTCTAAGGAAAACCAAAGGGTTGGTGCGACACGCTAGCTGAAAGTGTGAGTGTGCAATCATTAGCCAGGGTTTCCAAGCTTATCTGCAACAGAGAAAAAAGAACTAAAAAGCCTGTGAAATGAACAAAGAGCATCACTCCTGAGGAGATTCAGGAAAGAAGCCATCCCAAGGACTATATTTCCATCTGTGCTTGCCAGAAGTAGCTCTGGTACTTTGGTACCGTTGCCAGTTTTCACAGCAGAAAACTTGCACTCTGGAAGTGTTCCTGTCCTCCTGAATCTTGCAGTGCAACATCACTTTGCTAAGAAGGTATGCTTGGAGCCAGGCTTCACAGAGCTTCTGGCTGAGCTCACAACTGGCAGTCATTTGGCACACTTTGCACAGAAGAGGAGCAGAGTTCGATAAGAGCAATAAATACAGGACAAGAATGGAGGGAGACTGTTAGTGGAGACAATCAGATGAAGAGGTGACACAGTACATGCTCAGCAATCCCTTAATCTCTGCAGGAGAAGTAAAAACTGGAAGGGAATATTTGAAAAGGAAAATTATGAAAATTCAGGACATAAAAGAAAAAAAAGAGAAGAAGAATCAAAGTTTCACAGTATTGAAGTAGCCACTAAAGATCAAGACTCTCTGGATATGTGATAGGGATGAAATTCAGACACAGTTTCAAGAGACTAGCAGTTTTCCTTCTTCAGAGGCAAGTATTGGCAGTAAGATGGTTCACTTTAATCTCCAGTACGATGGTAGCAATGAGATCTGAAGTCAGAGAATCACAGTCATCATTCAGTCAGCACTACTGCTCAGCACATAAGAGACACATGGCCTTTAGAAGCAAACCATCTTAAGGCAGGTAGTTAATTCTGCAATAAAGGTCAACTAGGGATACTGACCTACTCTGAGATAGAAGGGACAAGCATATAATTCTTAGATAACTTTGAATATCAGAGCCATAACAATCTCATTACATTTCTGACACCTTTTCATTCTGGGAAGCTCTATGTTGAGTTATAGGCAAGTGATTCAACAGAGTTCAATCATCTAAATGTAACTGCATGCCTTCTTGCTTGTGTTTTGGGTCAGATCCCAGCTGTCAGAAGCTCAGTTCTGAGCCAAGGAGCATGTAAAGAGCTAAGGTTTTATTTCTCTGACATAAATAAAATATGCTTAATTAGAGAACTTAGAACAACTTAGAACAAAGGAGTTTCTGTACCACAGTGCACAGGATAAGGAATTGAAGAGGAAATACAATGTACAGATTTTGTATAAGTAATTAATGGAATGAATATGCCATGCAATACAATAACATTTAATACTTCACAAGGATAATACTATAAGTAACATAATGCTTATTTAGTATACTATAATGACTCTTTAATAAGCATTAAGGAATGTGATTGTTCTATATTGTGTACCACTAAAAAGATTCTTGTACCTTTTTCACTTACTATTTTCACATTATTATTATTATTATTATTATTATTATTATTATTATCATCATCATCATCATCATCATCATGAGACTGTGTTCCCTTGGAGTGGAAAATTACTCTATCATCATTACTACAAAAATTACAAGAAACAATGTAATAGAGCTGTTAAATTGTACATCATTGCTACAAAGAAATTATTCCACTACTTAACAGTCTTAACTTGCCTGCTTTTCCTAGATTCTTTAAAAAGAGAAAAAAGAAAATATATAAATTTACTTACTACTTGAAGCAGAGCAAGATATCCAGCACCTACATTATCGAAGTTTACTTTCACATTTTTCCATCGGGCACTTTGATTGCTTTTTATGAGTTCCTCACACTGAGTATAATTGTTGACATCACTGACATCAAACATCTCACCAGTTGTGGTGTTGACACAGTGATAGAATTTTCCAGCAAACAGATTTACTCCCATGATGCTGAAGATTAGCCAGAATATAAGACATACNCAATGAAAAGGTTCAAGGTAAAAAATGATCCAAATATGATAAAGATGACAAAATAGAGATACATATACAAGTTGTCCTCATACTTAGGTTGATCTTTTACCTACAAAATATTATAAATTTTATTACCCACAACAGTACTAGATGTAAAAACCAAAGTATATTCTATCTCAGCTAGGAAAGCTATAAACTCCACTAATTTATTAAAAAGATCAACATGTCCATTCCAATCAATATTTAAAGAACTGGGAGCTGACAGAATTATTGCTCCTATGGAATTTTAAAGTAAATGTGCCCACAGATATGTTTGTGTATGTAAATATATATAAACTTCCTCATATAGAAAGAAGTAATGTGGGACTTGGAGCAGTCATTAGTACTTCAAACTTTAACAGCAGAAATCTATTTTATACTGTATTCAGTATATTTTCATGCAACAAAATCAGTAAATTTTACTATCGCCTAAATCTCCCCAGAATTCTTTTGGTCTTGCATGAACATTCTTACATCCAGCTAAGAATAGATGCTCTCAATAAATTTCTAGTGAATATATGTTTTGTGAAATCCATTAAATTGAGGCAAATGTCAAGGAGGATTTTGTCATTGTCTTGATTCTTCTGGATTCCACATCTCAACACTTGCACCTCTACAGCACAATGAGCAGGAATGTAGAAATGCTGATGATAATGAAACGGTATTTTTTCTCTGGGAGACAATATCATTAACATGACTATTTATACAAGTTAATTAGTTTTCATTTTGTAGCCAAGATAAAATTCTAATCCCCAGAAAGCTTAACAGATGATCTTCAACCTAAAAGTCTATTTGCTCCTAAATATCTAGATAACATAAATGCTCAACATCAGGAAACAATGAAATGCACAGTTACACATTATAAACCAAGATTAATATATTCCATATTTAATAACTGCATGATATAATCTTATATGACTTCATATGATTACCAAAGCTCTTCTTTGTTCTTTAACATTAGCATTTTCAAAAAAAGTCCAGCTAAGTTCATGTAGCTTATTTGGCTAAACATAAGGAAGTGGGATTAAATTCTTCCCAGTAAAAATTCTAAGATTCAAAACAATATGTATAGGTGCTGGCTATAATTTTTAATGCTGTCATATGTGTAGCTGTTTAAATTCTATACTCTATATGAGAATATAGCCAACAGATGATTGTTGACCGTCTTACACTTACATCTCGTGAATCAACAGCAGCATACATAATATCCATCCATCCTTTGAAAGTAGCCTAGAAATAAAACACAGTTGTTTATCTTCACTGTAAAAACTCATAATGTGGATGTCAGCTACGTTATTTATTTATATATCTGGACCGTAACTTTTAGTAAAATCACTTCTATATTTATAAAACCACACCTAACCACACAGGTATAATAAAATATGTTCCATGGGGTTTTTTGAGAATTTATTTTTTAGGTATTCCAGAAATATTAAGAACCAGGCTCTGAAGGTCTCAGCAAGGCCACAGTGTGTTTGGAACTGCAGATGTTTACTTTGCAGATGAAGAATGATAGACTTAGATAGACATTAATGCTAGACATGTTTAGGTAGAATACACTAGAACCACTCATGACTGCAGACATTTTGTTAAGTTTACAGTATGAATTGATGAAATCAGCAATACAACCTCTGGACAGATACCATCATGCATCTGTATGATGTTATTATTAGAAATGTTTTAATTCCACTAGCTAAAAGGAATAGACTGCTTGAAGTAAAAATATACAGAGATTTGTTTTACTGAAGACCAAAAAGTGAACTGTGAAAGAGCTGTGATTAACATCTATAAAAATTTGTCTGAGTTCCTACAGAGACTTTGTCTATGTGAAGAGTAAAAAAGATCTGTCATCGTTGCTCTAAGAAGATGATTTGCATGGATGCAGAATGACCACTTTCTAAGGAAAACCAAAGGGTTGGTGCGACACGCTAGCTGAAAGTGTGAGTGTGCAATCATTAGCCAGGGTTTCCAAGCTTATCTGCAACAGAGAAAAAAGAACTAAAAAGCCTGTGAAATGAACAAAGAGCATCACTCCTGAGGAGATTCAGGAAAGAAGCCATCCCAAGGACTATATTTCCATCTGTGCTTGCCAGAAGTAGCTCTGGTACTTTGGTACCGTTGCCAGTTTTCACAGCAGAAAACTTGCACTCTGGAAGTGTTCCTGTCCTCCTGAATCTTGCAGTGCAACATCACTTTGCTAAGAAGGTATGCTTGGAGCCAGGCTTCACAGAGCTTCTGGCTGAGCTCACAACTGGCAGTCATTTGGCACACTTTGCACAGAAGAGGAGCAGAGTTCGATAAGAGCAATAAATACAGGACAAGAATGGAGGGAGACTGTTAGTGGAGACAATCAGATGAAGAGGTGACACAGTACATGCTCAGCAATCCCTTAATCTCTGCAGGAGAAGTAAAAACTGGAAGGGAATATTTGAAAAGGAAAATTATGAAAATTCAGGACATAAAAGAAAAAAAAGAGAAGAAGAATCAAAGTTTCACAGTATTGAAGTAGCCACTAAAGATCAAGACTCTCTGGATATGTGATAGGGATGAAATTCAGACACAGTTTCAAGAGACTAGCAGTTTTCCTTCTTCAGAGGCAAGTATTGGCAGTAAGATGGTTCACTTTAATCTCCAGTACGATGGTAGCAATGAGATCTGAAGTCAGAGAATCACAGTCATCATTCAGTCAGCACTACTGCTCAGCACATAAGAGACACATGGCCTTTAGAAGCAAACCATCTTAAGGCAGGTAGTTAATTCTGCAATAAAGGTCAACTAGGGATACTGACCTACTCTGAGATAGAAGGGACAAGCATATAATTCTTAGATAACTTTGAATATCAGAGCCATAACAATCTCATTACATTTCTGACACCTTTTCATTCTGGGAAGCTCTATGTTGAGTTATAGGCAAGTGATTCAACAGAGTTCAATCATCTAAATGTAACTGCATGCCTTCTTGCTTGTGTTTTGGGTCAGATCCCAGCTGTCAGAAGCTCAGTTCTGAGCCAAGGAGCATGTAAAGAGCTAAGGTTTTATTTCTCTGACATAAATAAAATATGCTTAATTAGAGAACTTAGAACAACTTAGAACAAAGGAGTTTCTGTACCACAGTGCACAGGATAAGGAATTGAAGAGGAAATACAATGTACAGATTTTGTATAAGTAATTAATGGAATGAATATGCCATGCAATACAATAACATTTAATACTTCACAAGGATAATACTATAAGTAACATAATGCTTATTTAGTATACTATAATGACTCTTTAATAAGCATTAAGGAATGTGATTGTTCTATATTGTGTACCACTAAAAAGATTCTTGTACCTTTTTCACTTACTATTTTCACATTATTATTATTATTATTATTATTATTATTATTATTATCATCATCATCATCATCATCATCATGAGACTGTGTTCCCTTGGAGTGGAAAATTACTCTATCATCATTACTACAAAAATTACAAGAAACAATGTAATAGAGCTGTTAAATTGTACATCATTGCTACAAAGAAATTATTCCACTACTTAACAGTCTTAACTTGCCTGCTTTTCCTAGATTCTTTAAAAAGAGAAAAAAGAAAATATATAAATTTACTTACTACTTGAAGCAGAGCAAGATATCCAGCACCTACATTATCGAAGTTTACTTTCACATTTTTCCATCGGGCACTTTGATTGCTTTTTATGAGTTCCTCACACTGAGTATAATTGTTGACATCACTGACATCAAACATCTCACCAGTTGTGGTGTTGACACAGTGATAGAATTTTCCAGCAAACAGATTTACTCCCATGATGCTGAAGATTAGCCAGAATATAAGACATACCAGCAATACATTCATGATAGATGGGATTGCTCCTACAAGGGCATTTACAACCACCTAGTGTACAAATTAGACAAAATAGCCATTTAGTTTATGAAGACAAAAAAAATAATTTCAAACACTTTAAAAATGTCAAACAGTATTAATACGGGATGGGCAGTTAAAATACTACATAAAAATTTATGGGGGAAATTGGTTAATTAAGATTTAATAAAGCGCTAATGAGATTGCAAAAAGCAAGAAATAAAATAATATGGAAACAAAGACAATGCAAAAGTCTGAAAAAAATCAAAAAGCAAAAGAAAACCTGTTAGTAGCAAGATGGATTCTTAGAATTTGTGTGCTCTAGAGAAAAAGAGAGAAATAAATGTTAAATTCCAACAATATAAATCAAAATCTATAAATAAAAAATAAACCAGATAAAGCTTAAAAAATGATGATGTGGAAGACTGAATAAAAATGTCTGCATGAAAAACTATCATTACTAATGATTTTATTCTTAGAAACTTTATGTATATATTGGCACCAGTGTATTTTACTATCTACATACATAATTAAGGATATTTTATTTAGTTTTTATTAACAACATCTGTTCTAAGTCTTGGTTGTACATTCCTTGGGTCACTATAGTTGCTCTTACACTTATCCATTTTTAATTTGTAATTGGGTGCATTTACAATGGAGTTTTTATAGGTGGCCCTTTTTTTTTGTCAGATTGGCAGAATATAAAAGTAATAATTTTCTCAACATGAAGGTTTTTAGCTGTCTAGGAGGAGATGTAACAGTAAATCAGATGCATTCAAATGAACTAAAAGGACACTAGCTGAGAAAGTAATTTCCCATATCTCCCCTTCTATACTTCCAACCCTGTGCTTATTTCAGGTATCTGTTCAGCAAATCTTTCCCTAACACTACAGCAGATTTCCCCCCCTCCCCACACAGGTAGACAGGGAGCCACAGTGAGACTTTAGTTTCTGATGTGTCACTCTTGTCAGCTTCTTCATCTTGTTTTGTTTTGTTCTGCTTTGTTTTCTGTCTAATCCTGAACCACTGACAAACTAACAGAATAGAAGTTAGCTACAGACATTGATAAAAAAATGTTCCCAGCTAAACTGCAGAAAAAACCTCCAAACCTCTGTTCTAAAATCTGTCATGTCCTTTTACTTTTCTAGGTCCACAAAATCAATGGAAATTTCAACAGTCAGGGGACTGGGGTAAGACAACAGCAGCAGTGAGCAGGCAAATGTAATGAGCACAAGGTCTGATCTCCAAAGGTAAGCTGTACACAGGTCTTATTTATAAGGACGTGTTGGAAGGCCTTTTTCCACATGATTTTGCATGCATTCCCATGCTGGAGTTCTCTGAAGAAGGCATGAGTGGAACCATTAATACATTAATTTTTATATGCATACATTCATTCAGACTCATTCATTTTCTCTCACCCTCATTCCTTCAAATCGTGACAAGGCTCTTAAAGGTCTTAAAGCTCTTAACGTCCGTAGTGATTTAATGGCACCAAGTTCAGAATAGCCCAGAGCATTGGCTATTAAACTAACCAATGAGACCTATAAAATACAAAAAAAATGTATTTAAAATTTTTTATACACTGTTTATTTTAAACAAATACAGATCCAATCAACAAATCAATAAACTGAAGAATGATGCAATTTTCATACTTGCTGGAAAGGCAAGAGATCGCATAAAGGCATGGTTGAAAAAGAAATACATGCTATTAAATTTCTATTATGGCTCAATAGGGTTTAACAATCATATGGATGCACACTGTTGGTGAAGGATATAACTTTCAGGAATACTAAGTAGCCACACTTTCTGTAACTTCATTAAGGTTCAACCCTCCAAATAATTTACAATTCTGAATACATTAGGATATTTTATTATCTACTGAGAATATTTTGAATATCCATAATCATAATAATATGCTAAATATTGTGGTGGTTAATTTTAAATATTTGTTATAAATATTACTTCTAGGTCAAACAGTTCAGAGCAACAATAACCAAGATATTTCTGAAATATTGTGTTGAAAGAGGTGGTACTTCCTCGCTTGACTGACAAATCTATTTGGTTTTTTATATACAAAAATATTTTGTATAGGAAAGTATTATGGGATAGATATGAATAGATGCCAGCCTTATAAATCTTATAGTAAGAGATTTATTATCTATAACAGTAGTAAGATCCTGATGCATGCTATTGGGATCTTATTATGAGACAATTCACTTAAGTAAGGAGCAATTAATTTGCTTCTCAAATGGAACTGAACTTTAGACAGTGTTAATATGAAAAAAAAATTAATTTACTTTGGGCAGTTTTGGAGACAGGAGTGGAGAATCATCATACCTTACTCATATTTTATTCAGTTCTATCACCAAAAGTATAGAAGACACATAAATGAACACGGACATATTTCAGTCCTTGAGAAAATCCCTCAAATGTTCATTTCTGTGCAGAGTTCTTCAAAGGCTGTACAGAAACAGGCATTCACTGATAATGGTGATAAGATTTTGCCCGTTATAAGAAAAGTTGTTTTCCTATGTTACTTATAAGGAACACTTGACTCACAAACAGAAGAGTTAAAGATCATGCCTCAAAAGGACAATCAAAGAGCAAATACAAATCAGTTATTCATTACCATGTTGCTGTATATATTAATGTAACAGAAAATAGTATTTGAGTGAATACATATCACTGTATATTTCAACTGAATTACATGTCAGGATGTAATTCTTTTTATCAAAGAAAAGGATTGTTTTATTGCTATAATGGATAAATGGAACTTGCTGTGATTTATAAGCATATTAAGAAAAAATCTTACTTATTTTCTGTAGTCTGTAACTGAAGTATGTTCACTTAGAAGAAATAACATTAGTGTTTCTGCCATTACATTAACTATTGTCATTAATTGTTATTAATAATAGTAATTTTTAAAATTTGTCTTGTTCACATTCTTATTCACATTAATGGGTCCTTCATTTTATACTTTTCTCCCCAGACCAGCACCATGCCTTAGCTATCTTTTGCAAAGCAGACTCCTTCCGAGCTAGTTAGACAGCAGCAGCTCCCATAAATTCAGTAGCACTGTGTGTACTGGCAGTTCTTATGTTCTGATTTCTGATTCTTTGGTCTTGTTTGTGCTTTCTGTGTCTAACTATTGGCAGCTTCCTTACCATGGTGCTAGTGCTCTTACACCATAAACCTGAAGTTGTTTCTCAGAGGAATACTTCACCTACTGGAAACAATGTGTTTCCCTCTGAAGGACAGTTCATATGAGAAGCAAAGATCTGCTTGGGATTCAATTGTCCAAACAGCTGTTCTGTACTGCTCTGGTGTTCTCAGTCTTAACCTGGTCTTCTCTCATCTGTTCCACCTGTTTTGTTGCTAGTACATGGGAAAATAGGTGTCTTTATACACTGATAATTAGATTAATTTCTTTCTTTTGAGAGAAGAATGAATGCAGATGTAGTAATTTTAAGAAATTAAAATTAACTCAAAATCATGGAAAGATATTTGTATCCTAAACCCAAGGGTTTGTATGTCCTCATATTTGTTTGTCTTCTAGTGCAGAAACTTCGCAGTCACAATTAGCCCTGCTCAAGATCTTCAGTTAGGGTTGTTATCTGAGCCAGATCATTGTTCATACAGTTTCACCTTGACTTTATTTCTACTTAGGCCTAAAAGTTTGATCCATAGGTATTCTGTTCTACCCTGGGGAGGGCGTTAATTTAAGTGATTTGATTCCAGGTACTCAGTGGCATATGGCCCTCCTCACTTCCAACTGCTTATTGTATCTTTTATGTAGTTTAAGTGTTCTGATATTACACGAACTAGGAATAAACTGCAAGACCTCGAAGAAAAATCAAAAGTTTTTTCTGTGTATTGAGAAGTTAATGGTTTTTCTTATTTTTTGAAAGATGGAAACTATGTCATTGGTCTTCCAAGTAGGCATTTTAACACTCTTGGAAACAATTATGCTAGAACGCAACATAGCCTTTTTTATGCTTTATGTAGCCTGTCTGTTATGGCCCTATGCTAAGATATATTTTATATTTCTGTATGTACTTCATTAATAACTCTTAGTTTAACCTATTTTCCTGGCAAGGAATCGAAATTTATTTTGTTTGGATGCATAATTGCAACCTATGATTCTGTTCCCTAACTCACTGAACAACAGTCTTGGGATTTATGCCTATGTCATCTGACTATCCCTTTGAATTAATTAATTAATTTCATTATTTTCTGAATTTTCCAAGCCAGATAGCATACATGTTAGGATGCATGTAACAAAATACAAGACTGGCTAGGAAGACAAAGTGACATCTCGTTATGTATCTGGTTTCCCAACACATCAATATGCTTATTTCTTGTTAGTTTTATTATGAAGTTATCAGGGCAGCAGTTGCCTCTTACTGTATGCATATGGCATTTAGTACAGCAGTATAATGTGACCCTGATCTTTTACAGAATATTGCTGCTGAGTTTATTATTCTGAAAAGCTAATAAAAGTGTTGAGAGCATGGTTTAATTAAATTACTTTAACTGTTTTGCAAAAAGCATGAAACATTTTTAGCTATATGAAAGAAATATTAAACAGGCCATCAATATGACCAGCTTTTAATGTACAAGCCCAGTTGGAGTATTCTACATTTAATTGTTCAAAACCTGTACTCACTGTAATTCTATCGGGTGTGAGCAATTTCAGAAAGATCAAATATTTCATTTCACTTAAAGGTTCATTATTGCCCCACAGTATTTGGCAAATACGTGATTTAAATGTTACTTATTTCCATTTCATACATGTACAATTTATTAACACAATCATTTAGAAATAAAGTGTCTATACCAAATTATAGGGCCAACTCATAAAGTTTAAAAAAATACAGCATAAAATGTTATCAATTTAAGATTATCTAATAGCAGAAAACTACACAAACAAATAACTGACAAACTGATTCCCTGTCTTCCTTCTTGATATCCTGGTTAGTTCCTAGCTTGGTTTGTGGCAAAGACAACTTAGAGTCATTACAACTGTACCTTAAACCCTTTACTGGATATCTCTGCCAGAATTAGCCTCTCTCTAAAAAAATTAGTATATTCCTTATTCACAGCTCTCTGCATGCAAAATTCAGTCTATTTGCTGAAACCACTGATAAATGTGTTTGACCTAATTTACCAGATTGTGATTTTGGGTACATAAGCCACTCCACCCAAATATCCGCTCCCTGCTACAGACATTGTTGCATCAGGCAGAAGAGTGGGGTGGAGAGATGGCATGATGAAGTCTTAAGCTGAGTTAGCCAGATGTACCAGTGGTCATTTGTCACAGCTGTAAACTGACAGAGCTGAAAATTACCATTTCTTAGTTTAATTATTAAAATATAATTTGGTCACAATCAGTGAGAGCAACTATGGCTACTTCTCACAGTGAGAGACTCAGGTATGTGAGATATTAAATGCCAAAGCCCTAAAGGGCTATCAGTGTTTAGTCTTGAATAATTTTAGGGAGTGGAATGAAACTATTTGATTAGCATTAGTCACTTCTAATGAAAAAGGAGACAGTGGTGTTCTCACTGGCAGAATACCACTGAATCACACCTGTTTATCTGTTAAAGCAGTGTATATTCTCTGCTTTTCCATAGGAAGAGAACATGAGCTCATGTATTTCTTTCAAGTGCTGTCTGGTGGTCCTAAAGAAATTGCTGAATTAACCTTAAACACAGTAAGGCATTTTTTACCACTTTCTGAAACACTGAATATAATTCTTCAAAAGTAGAAAGTTCCAATCTCATTTAGTCATGCTTTTGTTTATAAAATTATAAATTATGATTAAAAAGCAGTATAAGCTGCTTTATTTATGATGATGTACTTTGTAAGTCTAACAGCATTTCTGAGGCTAAACTAAGAAATCATAGAGTACGGTTTAGAATAATCTGTTTAGGTTTAAGTTACAAAAAGAATAATCAAAACATGTGCTGTAGTTCATCTGAAAAAAAAATAAAAATTCCATCCTTAACATAATCTTGTAAGGGAGCATCTCTCTACTTCACTAACATCCTCTTAAGGAAACCATTCACACTGCTTCATTCATAGTGTAGATTTTCAGGACAGACTTAGAGATTAACTACGTAACAAAACTAACTTGGGCAGGTTAGAAAAAAAAGGGTCTGCCATTTTGAGTTACAGGCCAATCTAGCTAGTGGGTTTTTTCAGTGGGAGTTAAAAATCTGATACATTTATAAATACATAAGGAAGAAGTATTGATGGGACCAAGATTTATGCAAACTTCTCAAGAAATATGGTAGCATGGGCAGAAATTGCCCTGAGATGCCATCTCTCAGTTCCACACTGAGGACATGTATAGCCAATGAACTGGGTCAGATAATGTGTAAAGCCAAGAAACCAAAATATTCTGGGAGCAAAACCAACTTTGATCCCTTCTGACAACATAAGCAAGGCCTTTGCACAGAAGTATAACACAGCTGGGAAGGCAGCCAAGAAATCTTGTATTCTCTTCTATCACAAACCCTGCCAAGTCATAGCTGATTTAACTATTGCAGATTATCAGCCTATTAAAACTAATTAATTCTTAGACCAAATAGCCACGGTCTTTCTGTTTTTACTAGAAATGATAACACAATAGTTTTGAGGGAGAAAGTTCTGAGAACTCAGATGAAATCTGGACCAAATGTATTTCATTACATTTGAAAAGCTGCAGTGTTTGTAGAAGAAACTTGAACAATGGACTGTTTTATTTGCTAAGGAATAAGGTAGTATGATCAGAGTCCATTAAAGATAGCATGTTTTAAAATTAGGTTTTTTCCTTATAAAATCTCTTGATACATCCTGGGTATGAAATTATTAACCATGAAGAATGGACAAACTGATGGCCAGTCATCCTTTTCCATCTGGCATACGAATGTACTTTAAATAACACCTCCAGGTCACTTCAGGATACCATTAATGCAGTATAACTATACAGTGTGAATTATTTTTGCACACTTCTAAGATTACTTAGTAGCAATGAATTTTACAACATAAAAATTTTACTGTATTGAATTTTACAGTATTAATGACTGTGTACTTACATCAACAATCAGGAAGTCCAGCCAGCACCAGGCATTTGTAAAATATATTTGAAAACCATATGCTACCCATTTTAAAAGCATTTCCAAAATGAAAATATACGTAAAAACTTTGTCAGCATATTCCAGCATCGTCTTGATAGTTTTGCGTTGTTCAATATATATATCTTCAAAAGCCTATAAAAATATATCCAGGTATTACTACTGCTTCAGAGAATATGCATTATAAAATTAAGGAATAAATAGTAAAAAGTAGGTCAGAGCTAATTTTTCTCCTTGTTCTTCTTCATCCTCTTATTTTATATATTTTCCATCTTTAACCATATTACAAGTTGGAACAACATTATGTATGCTTCCCTGTCTGGTATATATATGTATATATATTCTATTTTACTAATGAAGAAATAAATTCACAGCATGATTTTTTTATCCTCTGTAGTATTAAGAACCTTTCACATATGCACAAAAACCTCCCAACCTTTCTTATACAACATCGGTTCCAGATACGTCTATTGCATTCTAGAAAGCAGCTAGAGGGATGCCATTTCTCTCCTCCATCAATCAAACTTATGTCTAAAAGTCAAATTAAAAAGCAATCTATTTTCTAGAATGTACAGCTGTGCACATTTATAACGTAGCGAATGTTCAACTTGAGTAAAGCTGGAAAGGCAGGTAATGTAGATTGTTTTGGAAAGTGGTTGTTAGGCTTAATTTGCTGCTGCACTCTTCTACACCTCCTGCCTTCAAAAAAGGAGCAGAATGAAGTAAAGATTCCATTTTTTGATATGGTCTTTCATAAGGAAAATTCAAGGAGTGGCTGAGCCTAGAAGGAATTAAGGACTTAAAACCATACATTTAGCTATATATTCACAGTTAATAAGTAATTTGTACTCAACCTCTTGACAAACAGGCTGGAAATTGGAAGGCAGTTTAAAGTTTTAGTACCTATGCTTTCTTAAAGAAAATTGCACCAGTTTTACATTGGTAAGACAAAAGTATCACTTAAAAAGTGCATGTGAAATTTATCAAACTTTTTCAAGTTTGGGTCAAGTCTCATTCCATCCTGAAATGATGAAATGCAGCTCCAAGCAAAACAAGTCTTTCTGAAGCAAATTTGATTTTTGCTGTTGCTTCTAAAGAGATATCTAAATATATCAGCATCTGCAGTTTTGTTCTACTTACTAGTGCTCCACTGCTGAGAAGAATCATGAATACAATGAAAGTCTCAAACCAGTTGTGTTCAACTATGCTGTAGCACGTCTTTCTAAGATTCCACCAAGTTTTTCCTTTGCCATCCTCTATACTTACTTGACAACATGGAAATTTCTGCACACAACCTGCATTAGATTAGGACATATTAGGATCCTAAAGCAAATTACTTCAAAGTCAACATTTACTGTTGTATCAATATTGTTAGAAGCTTTAAATAATTTTATAGTTTTTTTAATTAATCACTGGAATGCTGAATAGGATATCACATTACACAGGATGTCGAATATCTGAGAAAAAACAGACAATAATAGATACAATTATGAGTAAAGTCAAGCCAAAAAAATGCTGATTTTTTTGACTGTTCACATGTAACTGTTCCAACTGTTCATAGAGTCACAAAAAGTTATTTGTTCCAAATTTCAAGGGCCCTTTCAAATAACTGAAAAGCATTTTAACAATAGAAAAGTTAATGAAGTTTCTTAGTTACAAGCTGTATGCAGTGGCCAGAGAGATAAAGTTACTTGAAGCCTAGAGAAACCTTCTTTTGACACCTGATTTCCAGCATTCTAGGATAAAAGTATTTTCTTTTTATTTTTGAGGTCATGAAGGTTCACCAGATTTGATATTAAATATGCCTAGTAATAATTTCATTTTAGCAATACATCTCTTAAGGCAACAGTTATTTTACAACCTTCTGTAAAACAGGCTTCTGGTTCAAGAGCTTCTTCGCTTTCAATTTCTGCTTGCTCGCCCTCTCCAGGAGGAGCAATATCAACTGTGCTTCCTTCTGATGAGCTTGATGCATTTAGTTTCTGCAAGTAAAGTTCCACAGAACAATTTTTTTCTTATTAGATAGATATTCATTAAGCAATTGTACTGAATCAAATCATGCCAGTCTGACTTTTGAGGAATGGTAAACTTACAAATATGCATCACCAACGGCAAAACCATAATGACATGTACATTGTATAGCTCTGTTTCCCCATTTACCTCCTCATAGGGAACAATTAAATATAAATTGGCTACTAACCTGATCCATATATATGGCTTCTGAAGAATTCTCAGTAGAATTAAAACAGGAGAGCTTGCACGTACGCCACTCTCAAGTTATTTCATTTTCTTTACTACACTGGAAATCTGTCTTACTTTTCCCAGCACAATGAACTAACAGAAATCTCCACATGTATCTTCATGACCACTACAGATGGTGTTTTTGCTAGCATACACATTATCTGGATTAAAAAGTTTTAAATACAATGCCATTTAATGGCAATTTTCTGCACAATTTAATTTTTGCAGAAAGCACAAATTACCAGATCTGAAAAATCTTCTTTGCATTTCAGTCTCCTGTGCTTATTGAGAGACTTCCTGATGTCCCTTCCATCTCAAATTTTTCTATCATTTTACTACTGTTCCGTAGAGTGAAATACTACTCCTTACTGGAGTAAAAGCACTCCTAGATCTGAAAACTGCAAGAACTGGAAAGTGATATAAAACAACTCCAATTAAGAAACTTTTTACCACCTGCATTAAAATTCTGATCAGGTCAAGCTGTTCATCAGTCATGCAAGACTGCCCATAATTTTGTCCTTTCAAGAAAGCATATTTTGAAAGGACAAACCTGCTAAAAATGTACTCAACAAATGCAATAATCAGACAGAGTTTCTAACTTGTTCTCAGTTGTCAGTACTGTTGTGTCTTTAATTCTTTCAATCCAAAATACATTCTGTTTTATTGTGAAATAAGGCTTATAATCAGAAAGCCTTAAAAACATCATGGCAGTGAAATTCTTCTGCTTTCTCCCATGTAGCAGTAGTGCACAGGAATTTCAAGGGGGATGTAAAATGCACCTCTACCTTAAATACTTTAAGCTTTACGGGTACTGATGTAACAAAATGGCATTTGGTCACTCAGATTTGTGGGTTTAGTTTAGCAGATCTATACATGTCCTTTGACTTTTGGATGAAGGTCAGTTATAGAAAAGATGAAGACCTTTTTATACAACATTCTTGAGAGAATGCTTAAATCAACCACATTTCACATTTAGTTTTCAATATACTGACGTTTTTAGAATATAAAAAACCCCTGCTGCTCAGAGGATTTGAATGACTTTGCAACAAATTATAAACAATAACTTGTTTTTTGAAAGAGGCATTTCCATGCAGTCTCTTCTTCTCCAGAGACACTGCTGCATATTAAAACTAGTTCCTTGAGTCTTCAGTTAAAACCCAGTCTCTTCAGGAAAATGTATTGGCAGCTAAAGGTTTTTTGTGCCTGAAATTAAGTATACAGCTTTGTAAGCAATTCTTTCTTCACATTTAACTCTTACATGAGATGAATAAAGTTTAAAATAAAAATCATGTTGGGTTATGGATAATTTCAGGGCTTATTTTCAAGAAGTTGCCTTTTGTACACTCGTGCAATTGTAGTCGATATAGGGTCACTCAGACGTCAGGTCACATGGTTGTTACTGCATTGTGACCAAAAATAAAGGACTTGTCATGCAATAGAAAAGATTTCTGACAAGCACACCAATATGAGTTTAAAAACTATTATTTCCCTTTTTAACTATCATGATCTGTCATACACAGAAAATCACACTGACAAATGTGAAAAGATTGGGTTAAATACATTGACAATTAGATGCTTCCAAAGTTTATGTTTTTTGCTTAGTAAACATGTTCAAATACCTTCTTTCATTTTTTCATACTCCACTTCTAGTATGATTTCCAAAATTTATATATGTAAATAGTTACAGCCATATTGCCTCTAAAAAGAATAATTTTGTTACTGGTCATGCAAATCTGTAAGTCTGGAATAAAATATTGTGTATCTCATATTGTGAGACTATTTTAAATTTCATGTTCTATATTGCATTTACAAACCAAAATGCCCAGTAATCATACTACAGTAAGCATTATTAGCACACCACCTCATTATCCACACATAAGGCTCTCTCTCTTTTAAAAAGGAAATAATACTTGTGAATTAACTCTCATATGTCATAGAATACCAAGAAAGAAGAAGTCTGAAACTTGTCATTGAAATTATAGGCAGTTTCTTCATTAAAAAAACCCCAAATATTGTGAAAATAATTCTCTCTCACATTCAAGTTAGAAAAATTAAAACTAATCCATAGACTGATCCATCATCATTAACTCAATCACTGGCTTAATAGTAGCAGGGGAAAGGTTCATACTAAGCATCAATTATAAATCTAGGAGTGCAAATGAAAATACAGTCAAATTTTTAACTGCATCTTCTCATGTAAACTCTGCTGCAGATAGTCCTGTCAGCATAGTTGCTAAAAACCAAGTGACAGAAGTGCAATTTATAACCAATGAAACCTATTACAATTGTCTTCATTAATTTTCACATAAAGCATTTTCTTCATTATTTTTAAATAATCTTGAACAACTGCATTATTAAGAAAAAAACCTCATTAGTTAATAAAACTCCTCTTCTTTGCTTCAAGACCCTAAATCAGAAAAGAACCAATACATTTTAAATAAGGTGACATTAATGATATTCTTTCCAGCAATAAAACTAATAAAGCTGATAGGAAGCTCAAGATACATGATAGATTAGCACAATCTTCTTTTCAGCTCATAAATGTGATTATCAGCCTGTAGAACACACCATGCCCTATAAGTACTTATTTGCATCTTCAGTGATATCACATTTTCCTTTATAAGGAAACATTTGAAAGCAATTGCTTATGATGCAGCATTCTCAAGGCCTGAATCAGCAAAACAACATGCTTGACTAGAGCAGAAGCCTGAGCAATACTGTGGAAGTCACGCACAAAAATAAAATAAAAATCAGACTACCTCAATGGGATTATATTTTTCTGAAAACAGTAATGTAAATATTATTGTGTAGTATATAACAGAAAAAATGGTTCATCACCAACCCAAATACTTGGTTAATGTATGTTTAATCAGCCTCCATAATGTCCTTTCAGAGCAATGCATCTCTTATCAACAGCTTTGATCATTAAAACAAGCTTTGACCAAAAGCATATTACTGTGCCCATTTACAGGAAAATGCATTCACTTAAGACCCAGTCTTGCTCTCATTTGATTCTATTCTAGATTGCAATAAGAGCAAGAGCAGGCTGCTAAAATTTTAAGCTTTACAAACGGCTTCATGATTCAAGTGACAATAAAATAAAGGGATTCAGCCATTACAAATTGCCTTCAATAATTCATTTGTGTGGTTTTATCTTTTGAATCTTGAAAGCTGCACTGTAATTGAGTGAAAAAAAATACAAAATAATGGAAATCAATGATTCCAAAGTGAGTCTAAACTGACTTTAAATATCAGATGTTATGATATTTGATTTTTATACAATATTAAGAAAATTACTTTAAAAATCACTTTCATTAGAAATGATGTTTGGAGCATATCTTGGTTTAAAATCCAGTCAGTGAAATCTGAGAATTTACAGAATACATACCAGTATTAATTTTTTTTTGGTATCTCTGGGCAGTTTAGACTACAATGTAATATAGGGAGATCATACTGCACTACAATCAAGGGTACAAAATGAACTACTTGGTGATCCTTTTGAAGCCAGTAAACACTGCCCAAAGGAAATAGCTTTCAATACTGCTATAGGACTGAAATCTCAATCCCCTCAAAATTCTGATGCCTATTTTTACTAGAATTCTTTGACTTCCTTAGTTTCGTGTAGCTTTGACTCCTGTGCAGTATTTACTGTCCCTATTCCTGAAGGCTCTGCCAATTACTAGTCAAGGGAGGGCATGTTTGCCTATAATGAAAAAAATCCCTAGGGTAAATATATATGGAATTTTATAAAATGATGATGAATAGGCTTTCTAATTTCCACAAAAAAATGTCCCCCAAATCATTCACAGAAGGCTATCATGAAAAACATTCCAAAAATCCACTATTTATGAAGGAGTTTAAGGTTTGAGAAAAGGGGATTGTGAAAAGTTTTGCTTTGAGAGTTCTTTAAAGAGAGTTACTTGCTAAGTGTCATTTTAGCAAACTGTTTTTTCTTCTTTCCATTTATAAAACTCAAGATATGCACTGTCCAAATGAATACAGACTGTAGTTTGTAGCACCTTGAAGATTTGCATTACAGTGCATTGTAGTTTTAGAAGTGTAACACTGTAAATTTTATGCAAGTAGCTACTGCAGTAATCCAAATGTTATTCATTAAGAAGCTGAAGTCGTGGCAGTAATCACTTCATAAATCACTTAACACATTTCACACATTTTCATTAAATATTTCCATTTATAAGGGCTGAATCAAAAAGGGTTGTTTTTATTTTTTAAAAACTATTGCATGCTCCCTTTTTCTTTGGCTTCTTTAGCATATAACATTCCAGTACTTTTATGATCCATACTTCAAAACCTGAAGAGCATGCAGTTATTGCTAAAAATTGTATTTAAATACTCGGAAAAATCATTAGCAGAGTTAAAAAATGTACGTTGGGGTTGCCAATCCCACCTGACCATGCTGTGATGTGAGTCCCATGACTCAGCAGAGAGCAGCTGTGCATGTTTCTACTGTCTTGCAATGGATAGGGAAGGTACATAGCTGAATAGCATGCAGGCCAGTCAAAATCCATTAAAAAGTGATTATATATATATATACATATATATGTATAACTTGCTTAGGTAACCTGTGTGAAAGTGGTGACACGTTGCTCTACCTGGTTAAAAAGCACCAGAGCTGCATTCTTGATTGCTCCAGCTTGGTTTTACCCCTGTGAGAAGTAAGAATGGTAGGTAGTGAAGTTCAAGACACAGGATCACTAGTTTTCCTCTTTTTGGAATGTCTAATTCAAACACGGCTTTAACACAATTAAAACATAATTATGAAATATTTTATTATTAGTTGAAAAAAGGGAAATACATACCACCTGAAATATTCAACAAACTTTTCTACAGAACTTGTTAGTTTATTTTAGAGAAATTAGAAATGCAGAAGCTAGGACTAGTAATCTGCACTCAGAAATTGTGATGCATAAATAAAAATAGAATTAATAAAATTAACAAATACATGGTTAGCAGATTTGGAAACTATTTCTGTATTTATATAGTGCTTAATGCATATTAATGAAAAATTTAAGGGTTTCTGTTTGTTTGTTTCATGTTCTAGTCTTCATTTAATCAAGTGATTATTCCTTTTATTTGAAAAATATGTACATACAGTAAGCAAAATACTTTGAGATGCATGGCTTCCCATTCCTCCTTCATCCTCTAATAATAATAGAACTTCTAGATCTCAATGAAAATAAATGTCTTCAATTTCTATTCAAATTAAATGTGATGAATTATCATACTGTGTAGGTTTCTAGTTTAGATTTAGTATGCTATACACTTCTGACTGTATAATCTTTGTCTCATTGTTTCAAAAGAGGATTGGATCAGGGTCTGTACAGTGGAGCATCAGTGTATCCAGAGATATGGTTTAAATCATTATCCACAGCTAGTCCATAATTTAAATAGTTTGTGACTTCCAAAGATACTCTCCCAGAATTGGTCAGTTTTAGAAAAGATAATTTAGATTGTTGGATGTTTTCAACATGATAAAGAATCATCCAATACATTGATCAATTCCTATTGGGTCTGTTTTGGCTAAGAAATTTATTGAATCCCAATGACTTTTGGGAATGTAATAACTGTTCTTGTCTTTTTAACTTCACCTAAGCACAAAGGCACTAGTGAAGCCAGTCAGAAAACTGAACTTATTCCTTGTTTCGAAAATTCAGTAGATTAGATGATGAAGGATATTTTTAATTTTATCAAAATCATCTGTTATGATTTCAGAAGTCAATTGAGTAGCCTTGCTTCTCTGTTCTGAATTTGTACTTACTGTACATGTACTGTAGATAGAACAGGTTTTGGAATTCCGAATGGCATATGTAGGTATACAGGCCTTTATAAGGACCTATAGGTATATGTATTTCTTTAGCTGTAAAATAAGTTTTCTCTAATTGAGGAATATATTTGAAATTATTTTTCCATATTGAAATGCAAAAATTTATTTCTAAAGTTGTGAATCAGATATAATGAACAGATGTTAAGTGGTATACAATATACAATAATTAGGAGTCTTATGTTTGGTAAGATTAACATAGCGTAGTCATTTCACTGATTAGCAGCATGTGTTATAATAGAAACAGCATCCACAATGCTAATGTTAAAAACTACCAAATCACCCCCTTTAGTTACTTCTAATTTTCTTATGATCTTCAAAGTTAATTATCTTCAGTATCTTATTTTCAGAGCAGAAATCTGGGGTTCTTTTCTGATGATTATTTCATTGGGTATTGCACCTCTATTTTCTGATTATTAATTTAAAAAATCCTCCTTCAAAGTATCAATGAAATGTTCACTTCTTTCAGCTACTTTGAGCCAACTGTTGTTCTAAGGCAGTGGGTAACTTTATAATCTAGAAACGTTTTGTCCTGTTTCATCCAAACAGAGTGTTCCTCAAATTTCTAATGATATGTATTAGAAAGATCTTGTTTAGGTCTGAAACTTGAAACCAGGTTCCAGAATAGGTTCTGGCAGATTTGGGAAACTATTAACTGGGAAATTAATTTGAAAGTGTTTCCTTGAAATGGGAAAAAAAAAAAAAAGGTAAAAAAAGAACTAGCCTTCCGAAAGAAGCTCTGTGGCTAGAGTTATTTTGTACCATAGTCTAGCTGATAATAAAAATAGGAAATATTACATTTTTTTTCTCACTCACCCACAGTTACAATTTCTATAGTAAGTACCTGTTTCTGGCATATTCCTCAGGGGCACACAGCCCCCGCCCCACTTCTAGCATAACAGATTTCAAATAATCATTCTGCTCTTAATGCCAGTGACAGTAAGACACCAGAAAAAATTGGATCATTTTACAGTTCCTGTGCAGATCTAGCTTCCCACAGCTCTGTTATTACAGAGAAGGTTATTATAGGGGATACCTCCTCAAGGTATTTGGACTGCTAAGTTCTGCCACAATTAAGGCAGGGAAAGTTCTGCCCCATCTCTTACCCCTCCTTTTGCAGATCAGGCCTTCTAGCAGAAATGTTGTCTCAGTGGTACCCCTTGAGAGGCAGAACAAACAAATGATGGTGTACTGCTCTAGAGAGGGAACTTAAACACTGCGCCAGTGGACTCTTTATCTTCCTTAAAAGACAATCAGAAGGTAGCAAAAGATTCAACAGTACTGTTGATGTGGTAGAAGACTGGGAATCTTCACCAATTCCTGTCACATGCCAGAACATCTGTTCATTACCAAAGCTGGTGGATTTTTATAGACACAGTTAAAAAACCCCACTTTATTCTTTCCCTAGAAATCATCCAAAAGGAATAAGGAATCCAGAGCAGAAAGTGCAATTAATACAGAATTCACAATTTTTGGGGCACTGTCTGATTAGATACCATTCACAATATTCAACACTTGCACTGTATGAATACATGTCAGACAGCCAAACACTGTGTGTGAGCAGAATTTGTGGGAAGTATTATAGCTCCAGCTTTGCAATGGTATTCATTGTTACATTCCGTGGAGATACTGAGGCTGCACAGATGTGCTAAACCTATCCTAACCCCATTGAAAATTTCTCCACAATTTTTTAATATAAATACCACTCATCATTTACTGCTGGATTTTCCACAGTCACCTGAAATTTTCACTATCAAATTGCTTATACAGACTTTTGCATTTGGTTTCTCTCCCTGAGACATACAGACACAAGTCCATAAAGAAACCCTGCAAAATCTCTTTTCATTTTTTACCATCCACAAACTTCAGGATGGCCTTAGAAGACAAAAGCATAATGCCTGAACCAAGCAAAGATGGGGATGAACAGAGCAATTGACTTGTGAAAGTCACCTTGAAATTGGTATTCAGAACTTCTCAGCACAACAACAAGGGCTTTTACTCCTTTTTCTTGGGTTGTACATACATCACATATTCACCTGGAAAGCAGAGGAGTTTCTGTCTTTGCATTGTGTTTTGTTTTGTCCTCAGCTGTTCTGATAGAATATACAGCAGTACACTGTAAACTGAGCCATTCAATCTACCTTGAAGAAGAAATAAACAAATAATACCTATGACACAATGAGTGACCTGCCTTAGAGCACAGACCCACAAGCACTGAGGCAGAGAAAGTGGTAAGGACTGCCAGGGGATCACTAGCCAGGTGTGGATGGGAACTTCTCAAGTTCCTCTGCTGCTGAGGCTAACACATCATGTAACCACACATTTAGCATCTGCACAGCCTATAGGCCCCCAACTGCCTAATGCAAATTACAAACCTTTAAAGTAACATATTCAGGAAATTTTTAGGCTTGTAACTTCATAAGATGGAGTTACTAGCAAGGCAGTCATCATTGTATTTATCAAAACTAACCACAAGGAAAGCATAAAATTTATAGCAAAATGTTGTTTTAAAAAAACCTCAGAGTATAGGAAAAGACATAGAAAATTTTGCTAATTGGAAATGACAATCAATTTTATTAGATCAGTTTACATGAAAAATACTTCACTCTCAGACCCAGAGTCACTCTGAATGGGTTTTCTTGTGATACTAGTTGATCTCATACCACTTTACACTTCCTATATCTCTTATATTCTTAAATTGCTATGGATAAGCACTACTGCTACATTATCTTATACATCTGCATTGAAACAGGTTGTTTCATAACTGAGCAACTCAATTGGATGATAAAATATCTTGTTCTTCATCTTACAATTGTTACACAGAGTAACATTCTTTGCAGCTGCAAATAAGCACACACTCCTAATGCTCCTTTATGTTCTTCAGCAAAAAGCCCATAGTATGATTGATTGGATCATGGCTAACCATTAATGTCATGTGGCATAGTTTGATATTGCTGAGGAATACATCACTATTTGCAAATATAGCAGTTACATAGCTATGATAAAGTCAGGAATGCAGGGCTTCTTTATAGAAGAGCTTTCTTTATGGTAAACAAACCCTTTTGTATCAATGAGTTACTACACAACATCACAGCTTCTAATCTAATTAAAAACAAATTTATCCATCGTTTCTGATCCCTTAAAACTCAAAGTTCCTAAACTTCTACTGGCACTGAATATAGTTATATTCTGCTAATGCATTTATTAGTTTGTCATTGATCACTACTCCAACAAAGTTCTCCTTGAATACCATTAGCATCTCTTCATGATCACTCTGGTATTTCAGCCATTTAAATTTTGAAACACATGGCATTTGGATTTTAGACCAACTTTGCACAATAATAATATCATCAAGCTTTCAGGTAAGCTGTTTCCACATGCTTTGATATTACAAGATTATTCCAGTGTAACTTGAGATACTGCTTTACCATGACATTCATTGGTACCTGCATTACTTTAATTCAGCCAGCCATGGTCTCTGAACCTAAAATCTGTAAGAATATTACTCACAAAACTTTTTGGATAATCCAGAATACACTACTGATTTGTGATGTCTTGGGGTTAATTTCTAGAACTATGTTAAATATTGAAAAAATTTTTTTTCTCCAGTTATATTTGCTCGGGTATGCGAAGCTGTATAGTCTCAATTGTTCCTTAGCCTTATACCCTTAAATACTTATGGCATTGTAGGTACTACAGAAAGAATGCTTTATGAAATGTGTGCTAGTCCTAAAGCCTCATAAAACTGTGAAAGAAATAATCATTTTTAAAATCAAACATCTTTCAAATGTTAATAAACAAAGTGCTAAAAATAGAAATTCTAAGGACCCTCTACTATACCATCATATAGAGTAATTTTTTTTCTTGAATTTTGATGACGTAAAATTCTAAAACAAAAAATATATTTACACGGTACATTACAGTTCTTAAACAATTCTAAATATATAATTCAAACATGTAAATGCACGACAATTTTATCATTAAGATACAAAAAGTCCTACCTGTTTGCTTTCTTCCATATCAGATTCACTGCTAAATTCTTCTGTATTTAAATTTTCAAAATCTGATTCTCCAACTGCAATGGGCACCGTCACAGTGAGGCCTGGGTTGTTTATGAATGACATGTAATCACTTTCATCAATTATGTATTTTTCCACACTGCTGCCTGTGCCTACACCACTGGTGGTTCCATTGCCGTCTTTAAGGTAATTCAGATCTTTGCTTATTTCAACAGCAGTATGATTGGAAATGCAGCTGTCTTTCTTGTTGTTTAGCTCTTCAAGTGCTTTGATTTCCTCTAAAGATTTCTGCTTTCTAACGAAGGCTTTTTGGATGAACTCCTGTATCTTTTTTTTAACATAATCTATTCCCTTCTGGATCCTTGCCACAGCAATCTGGAGATTGTTCATTTCATTATCATCATCTGTAGCAGCAAGGTTGTCTGAACTAAATGAGCTCAGCAGCAAGGCCAGAAAGAGGTTCAATACCTAAAAGATGAGAGAATACAGTTGGATAGTAAATACATCCATATAAGAAGTGTTAGACTTGGCAATGCTAGGTTAACAGTTATACTTGATGATCTCAAAGGCCTTTTCTAATTTAAATGATTCTATGATTCTAAATAAACTAGCAGGTTGCTTATCATAAATAACTTTCTGGGGCTTTGCACATTTCTGCTGATATAATGTCAAGATTGCAAGGTCACGTAAATACAAAGTCATGTAAGATACAAACATTTGGAATTCTGTTTTATAAAAATTGAAATCATGTTGAAGTGTATCACTAAAGAAAGAGAATTTTGACAGATAATGAGTTACAGCTTGTAGGCATATCAGAATGAACTGCAAAGTTTAACAGTAAAAGAAATTTGAAGAGTCAATGGTGTATTCCAATTATAGCAATGATTTCTAAGAAGTTCTCACCAATTCAATTTTTATCAATTGGAATTTTGCATGTAACTTGTAAGCTTGAATAAAAATTTTTCTATAAAGGTTTCTTGTACACTTTTGAGTTAGAAGCTTTCAAACATGTTTTTAGCGTGGATGGCCAATCACTGTGTTTCCTTTTTTCTTTTTTACACCTAAAAAGCCAAGAAGTTCAATACTTCAGTTCAAGATATTCTAAACAAAACCAGTTACACTATACATTATTTTTATTAAGTCAGAAGTACAAGTGCTTAAATTAGCTGTAATGGGAGTACTTCTGAAGAAGCAGCTTTCCAGGATATGGTGCAGCATAGGTTATTTCAAGAGTAGTGAGGAAGACATTTGAATGGAAACAGCACCTCTAAATTAGCTGCAGCACTCCCATGATAGGGTGTTTGATTTGGCATTTTGGTGTACTTCTAAATTCCTGTACCCATAGTAAGAGTACTTCAGTGTACAGACACAAGTGAAAAAGAGGAGAAGGGAATCGTATCTTTTCACCCAGAATTAGCAAATTCAGATTAATTTTTTAGTTCTAAACAGAAGTATGACAAACATTTTCATTGCTTAGCTCTAAGTCCTGTGCATTTGCATCAGAGTTAATGCTCAAAAATATTCATCACGTACCACTAGGTTTCCAATCACCATAACCAGCATGAAAACAATAAGGCACATGGTTTGGCCAGCAACCTCCATGCAGTCCCACATCGTTTCTATCCATTCTCCACACAGCACTCGGAATACAATCAGGAAAGAGTGGAAAAAGTCATGCATGTGCCAGCGTGGAAGTTCACAGTCACTGGAGATCTTGCAGACACATTCCTTGTAGCTTTTCCCAAAGAGCTGCATCCCAACCACAGCGAAAATGAACACAATGATGGCCAGCACCAGGGTCAGATTCCCCAGAGCCCCCACTGAGTTGCCAATAATCTTGATCAGCATATTTAGAGTCGGCCAAGATTTTGCCAACTTGAAAACACGAAGCTGCAAAACAAAATAAAAAAAGGCAAAAAAAAAAAAGCAGAGGAATCATTAGTGTTATGAAACAGAAGCTATGTCCAAGTTGTTTAGCAGAGCGTATCATTTTCTGTAGATTCATTTGTTCTTCAGTAGGAAAGTATTATTATTTTAATGGAAAGCAGCAAACATGGAGTATTTGTCAAAAATGCATTGTTCAGCATTTCATTCTAGTGGTGCATATAGTAAAAAAATCGTAATTTGTGTTTGTATGACATTTTAATATTTTTAAACATCCACTTACAGATGACTGATGAACAATTCCTAAAGACATTTTAGAATTTTGTACTCTTTCCATCACCTTCACCACATCCTTTTTACTGGCTTAGTTCCACATTTCCCTCAGCACCACATTAAGCTTTTCATGCTTAGCTAGAGGACAATTTTTTAAGCAAAAAGTTGATGATGATATTGTGATGTCCATTTAAGTCATAAACACTAATCTAAAAACAGTTTTCATTACCCAAACTATGTTATGTGAAGTTGTTTACCATTGCAAGTAGTGCTAATAAACTAAGTCACTACTTCCTATTCTATATATTAGGAGATAATCTAGGTTTTCAAGTCATGTGATAACTATTGGTAATAAAGACTTTCAAATCATGAATCTTATGCCTCCAGCAAATATAGCTATAAAGTGTGCACAATGCTAATCACTATTAAAAAATACATTTTTTGTAGAAGCTCAATAGTATTTAAATTGAAATGTTATCTTAAGATCAGCTTGTTATGACTCTTTGTTATATGTAACGGAATTACTAGAAGTTTATTGTTGGTGGTCATTAAAACAAATGTGAAGAGAGATTCTGCTTAGGGTCTTTACCAGAAACACAAAATAATGTTCACAATATAAAGACAAAAGATGTTGCGATTCTTTATGCTGGTGACAGTAGTTATGTTTTTATGCTTTGACGATTCTTAATGAAATGAACGTAATGAAGATTTAAAAAATTCTTAAAAGGTAGCAGTTAGTCTTATGCTGGCAAAGGTTATCTGCAGGACAGAAGATCAATAGGATAATTTGATACTGAAGGATATCAATTGACAAACATCTTATCAAACATGGCTTGCAAATTAAGCATATATGAAAAAGAACATGAGCCATTGAAGTGTATAAAATATATTTACAAAATATGCTTATTATTACAGGCACCAGCACTTCCTTTTTATTTCAAGTGAGGCAATTGCATGCAAATATTTAATTTTCAAGGTATTTACCAATCTGAATGACCGAAGAACAGATAATCCTTCAACATTTGCAAGACCAAGCTCCATTAAACTAAGGCTAACGATAATGCCATCAAAAATATTCCAGCCTTCTTGGAAATAATAATAAGGGTCCATGGCAATTATCTTTAGTACCATTTCTGCTGTGAATATCCCAGTGAATACCTAAAACAAAATGTAATGAATCAGTTGTAATGAGAAATTTATATACCTGAGTAAATTGTTTTAATCCAGCTCAAGTTCTCATATTCGTTACTATCTCCAAATGGCATCAAAGTATTTCTAAACATTGAGAACAATTTACTAAACCAGGACATAGAGAGTAGGACAGAGGTTTGATGCACCTATAAAAAGCTATTGACCAGTCAACAGCT
This sequence comes from Scytalopus superciliaris, assembly GCA_013400415.1. Lineage (NCBI taxonomy): Eukaryota > Metazoa > Chordata > Aves > Passeriformes > Rhinocryptidae > Scytalopus > Scytalopus superciliaris. The sequence goes on from VXBX01005472.1 coordinate 453,876, forward strand.
CAGTTCCAGCTCAGATTTGACTAGGTTGTGCAGATGATGTGATGTGACCTGCTGTTTTCAGTCCTGTTTTAAGAGGATAGTCCCAGTAAAGTAAAAGAAAACTTAACAGCAATTTTTTCCCTAGGTCACTGTGTAAACAGAAGTGTTAGAAGATACTCTCTAATGTCAGACTCTCTAAGGTCTGTCTTGTAGGACAGAGGTTGAGGAGTTTGGGTGGAATTAACAGGGAAAGTTGGAGTTTCTAGTACTGGGCTTTTTGTAAGGATATAGAGGTTTCCCATACAGCTACCATGCTGTGTGACAGCTACTTCCTTTTGTGAAAAAGAACTCCAGGGTAATAATGTTATTTGAAATATCTGGAAGTGACAAGTGTGAAATTATCAATGATTTTTAGTGTTTTTAAATCCAGAATTTAACTCAACACTTTTTTTGCGATCGGTAGTGATCAGTGGCTTGTGCAGCACAGTAAAGATGTTTTGGAGCATGATGTAAAACCACAAAGACCACATGATTATTGTGCACAACACTCAAAAGATATCCCAGATGATCCAAAAGCCTACTGACATACACCAATGGACTCTGCCATTGCCCTGTGAGTTCTTTATCCAGATTGTTCTCAGCACTGCTACAGAAAAGTTTTGTGGCAGCAAAGCTAACTTTTAACAGCACTACATAACTACACTACTTTTTCATTTCAGAAGATTAGGAGGTGGATATAATGCTGGGGAAACATTCGCCATTGCCCAAGTGTAAATATTAACATTTTTTAAAGTGTGTACTTTTAACAAACTAGAGCTATAGCCAGAAACACTATACTAGTAAGTTGATATATGAGAGATGTTACTATATAATCAGCAGAATGTAATAGGTATTGCTATGTGTGGTAAAGAATGCAACAAAGAAAACTATTCTTGACAAAACTCTCATATTTGTCAAAATAATTGGAAAAAAAAATAGCTGTGAAAAACGTTTCATTTCAAGATATTTCCTATTCCACTCAAACTACTTTTTCTTCAGCATAACCACATCCCTAAATGCACAGAAATACATTTTGACAGAAGTAAACTCAAGTTTTCTTCAACTTAGGAATTTGAATACTGAATGAATTTTAGTCTTATGGAAAAAATGAATTATTGCATTTTAGAACTATTTCTTCCTTCTCAGTAAAAAGCCTCCAAAAAGGCAGTCATATTTGTCATATTTAATTTATCCTCAAACACACCGTGATGTCACAAGCAAAGAGTAAATTAACATAATTCGAATGGAAAGCACAAAATTAAGGTTAATAGATTAATACAGCGAGGAACAGAGAATTTAATTGAAACCAGCAGGAATAGTAGTCAGTGCACATATACAGTCCTAATTAAGGATACCGAACTGTTACGAAGGTAGTTAGAAATATGACTGTTGCTAGCTTAGAGTAAAATAATAAAAATATGAGATGGGAAAAAGCAGAAGATCTTGTAAATAGAAATTATTGGAAAGAAATAATTCTAAAAATATGACAGACCAACATCTTAAAATACAACATTCTGAAATCTGTGATTAACATAAGAATATGCTGCAATTCAGTCTTTGTCCAGGAGAAAGGAAACTGTAATGCACACAACAACACACAGGTAGTAAGTTCAATTTTAGTTCTATTTTTAAAAAATGTCATAGAAGGATGTATTACTAGTACATAGAAAGAAAATGTTTAGACTTTAAAACATACTCTGACTGAAAAATCTAGTAGTGTTCCATTTAAAAATTAGCTGACTTCTCAAAACTAATCTTTTTGAGTGATTAGTTCAGAACACTTGGTTGGGTTTGATTTTCAGGACTGCATGCTGTGAGTCAATCCAGACCTCTCCTATGTAAACTCTTGGTAGTTATGTGAGCTGGCAAAAAAAAAAATGTATGAATTTGCCTTTGAAATAAACACTTGCAAGGTTCAGCCCTCTGCTTCCTCAGCACTGGAGGCAAATGGAGAGAAACACAGGAATGTGTGTTATGCTACGTTCAGGTATCTGCTCAGAAAAGGAATTACATGCCACCCTAGATCTCTGGATTAGATTAAAAATGGGAAAGGCATCATTAATAGACTCAAAGATGCTTTTTTTAAAAGAATAAATAATAGTAATCTTATTTATTAAATATTTTTAGTTATCTAAAATGGCAAGGATTACTGCTAACAAACATGCCTTTTTTGGAAAAGTACTGTCCCGTAGTAAGAAATTCTGACATCTGAATATTTCATCAATTTTGTATGGAAGAACAATATTTTCTGTTATGGAGTAGCAGTACCATAATAAAAACTACATAATCTACCTTAACATTTTAAAGAAAAACCCCAAGGTAGACATCAAGAAGTCTGGCATCCCAGTGGAGACTGCACTTCCACACATATTCAGTTATTTCCTTACAGTAGTTACAAAATAGATTCATTAAAGTTAAAGGCATGTAAAAATCACCCTACCTATGAAAATCACACATATCATTTCTAAACTCATAATTAAAAATATGGTGCAATAAATTTAAATCAAAGGCAATGTATTTATACTTTTCTTCTTTTAGAAGCAGTGAATGACAAGTAGTACACCAAGCAGTGAATGCCAAGCCACTTACCAGGTTCCCCACAGAAAGGACACTGCTAAACTGTTCTGTCATTGGGTAATGTTCCATGGCCATAAACAAGGTGTTTAAAACAATGCAAATAGTTATAGCAAGATCAACAAATGGATCCATCACAACTAAATTGACGACATGCTTTACTTTTAACCATGGACTCCAGCAATCCCAGATCAAGAAAGTATTTGCAAATCTGTACCAGCATGGTGGGCACTTCTGTCTGGATTCTTCAAGCTCTGGAAAAAATAGAAAAAAATTAAGATTCCAAGTGTATCTTCTGGAAGTTCTTGCTCAAAATATGGGGAAAGATTGTATCATTCAAATAGACAGCTCTCACTAACATGGGATTTCTCTTCCCTATGTTTAGCCACGTTAAAGTAAGGCATCTAACTTACTTAAGCTCCTCTACAACTAGTGGATAGCAAAGTCCATTCACTAAAGGGTGAATCATCTCAGACATCTGTCTAAAGAGAAATGTGTTTGTCTTTCCCATGACAGTAGGGAGATTCTAGACACTTAGTTTATGTTACTTGACTTGCTTACAGCAGATATCTTAATTTTAGATATTAAAAGTTAACATGACTCACTCGTCAGAGAGCTCATGTGTATAATTAGTATAAGCCTCATAAAAGATTCACATTTTTGTGTTAAGTACATGAGTATATATTTTGATTTGAGATACTAAAAATGTTGTATTTGCTACTACCATTGAACCACGGAAAAATGACTTGGTGTGCATACCTATAATTTCTTATTTGAATCAGTATTTTTAATATACCAAATGCCTGGTTTTTTCTTTTAAAATTATAATTTGATTTTGTTTGAAAATGTTTTGTACAGTTGCAGTGTCTAGCAACTGAGAAACAGAGCAACATTAGTATTAGCAGAACAACTCTGCTGAGCAACTGCAGAACAACTGCTTTCAGTCAGAACCTTTGTGTTTCCATTTCACTGTCAATATTTTCAAAGTTACAGAAGAATATTAACTTCTACTGAGTTAATAATAGCAAGGATGAATATCTAATGTGATGGGATGCTTGAGGACAGCCCAGAAGGAAGATTGATGTTTGCTTAAGTGAAAAATACTTAGACTGCAAAATATGTAAGAAATGGCTACAACAGTTTTCACAAAATTTCTGCATAGTGGCATCAACCCAGTTCTGAAATTTCCCATTTTTCAGGCATTCCTTACAGCACAGAGAGATATCCATCATCATGACACTTATGGGTAATTTTGCTAAAATAGCAAGTATGCCGTCTTACAGATCTGCTAATAAGAATTTAGTGCAAACATCTACACTTTGAGGACCAGTGGATTGATTTTTGGCTCTAATATTGTCCTATATGAGTGGAATTACTGGAATTTGAAAAGTCAGTTGCCACAGCTTTCAAACTGATGAAAACAAGCAAGTTCTCCAGGTAGAAAAGCTTATCATAAGTAGCAAAGGACTTCTGTAGTCTTTATAAACCATAACACAGGCAGTGCTTCTGGAGAAATATATGGATCAGGTGGAATAATCACATTTCTGAACACGTAACTCAGAATGCTGAAAGGTAGGATAGGACTGGCCTTGGACAAAAGGGGCCACTCATACTGGACACTGAGTTGACACAGGAAACTCCATTGTTGCACTTAGCAACCTCTGAATTAGTGGAGACCAGATGTGGAAAAGGAGGTGACTATCAGGACAATTTAGTTTACATTGACACATTCTTTTCTGGTCAGGAGAATGGAAGGACAAACTATTTAACAGGAGGAAGACTATTTACTATTTAACAGCACCTTCTAAGGAGATATCCTGTTCACAGAGAGTAGAACCGAGAATTGCACACTGAGAATTAAGACGCACCAACAGCTCAGACTTGCACTCAGATAGACACTCAGATAGACACAGAAAGATACACTCAGAAAGACACATGTTTGTGAGAAGAGTTTTTGAACACCTTTAGCAGAAAATAGGTGATATAAACCTTATATTTCTGACTACAATTAGTTTGGGATTTATTTGTTTATCTGAGACCAAAGGGCTTCAGAACTCACTTAAAAAATTATATTTCAATACTGCCTTAATAACACTGTTTCTTGGTAATTTCTTGTCCTCTTAGAAATGTGTTAAAGCACATCCACAAAGTTGGTCTGACTGTAACAATTGCCACACTTTGTCAGTATCCAGTAGAAGATGCTTTAAGCTTATAAAAATACTTTAATGGCATGTGTGTAAAAAGTGAGCACACTTGGTTTCCATTAAAGAAGAAAAAAAAATCCCAACAATATATGCTTTTTCATATAGCAAATATAATATTTTTTTTCTTTGATATCTAAGAAAGTTTAAGGAATGCTAAAGAAAGACACTTTGTGTGCATTGGCTTTGTGGGGTTGATTACAGCTGAGTTTTTTTTCTTTAAAACTGTATTTCTCATTCCAATTTCCTACTGTCTATCCTTGGACTTTAAGGGAAATTACTTATACAGCACATCACTGCCTTTATAATGGCAATTCCTGTGCATCTGAATTGATTTTTCCTGCTGATGTCTAATGGGAAGAAAATCCCCATATTCTCTGTTTGAGGCTCTAGCCATCCCCTAGCTATGACTATTTTATTTCTGTTAGTCCAATCAGTAGGGTATTATTTTGGAAGGTGTCATGAGAAACAAATGGCTAAGCATTTAGAATGTGTAAAAGATCTTAGAAATGCTCAAAAGCCTTTTCTATCTAATGTTTAGAGATTTCTCATGTCCAGTTTTACATTTACAAAGGAAATTATGTAAACAATTTCTCTGTACATGTAGTTAGCAGAAATTCACTGAAGTGCTTGTCAGATAAAATTCATCAAATACCTTCCATTGTATTTGTAAGTATGCTGGCTATGCTCATTGCTCTCTGTCTTGCAGCAGACTCTTCCAGCATTTCCATGGAAATTTGGTAAGAACTCAGTCTTCTTTTCCTTATTTCTGTTTCTGTAGTGGTGCCCTGTAAATGAAATACTGAGGAGTTACACCATCCTTTTTAACAGCCAATTAACAATATTTCCTGCATAAATATTGTAGTGATAATCAAAATCAGCTTTGTGCAACATACTGTGCTTTTCTTACACACTGAAGGTTTCTTTTCCTGTAGAGATTTCTTTCTTCTTTATTAAGGAACTTAGTCCTTTGTACATTGCTACAAGTAATCAGCTGGAGGACCCAATGCAAATGCGATGGGGGATCAAAGGTGGTTCTCATTTAAATCACTGGCTGAGCAAAATTTTTGCTAAGTATCTTTTATTTTTATTATTATTTCAAGAAAAAATGTCAAAGGTGACACCTGTCACTTTAATTTCCAGCAGCTAGTCATGTTAAATAATGGAAGTGCAAGTACAGGGAAAAGTGAACTTTTATTTAAGAAAGTAACTCTGATACAAGAAATATGAATATAATTTTAAAAATTAAGTGTATCTGTAACACTAAATACTGTATTCTTAACCTGGTAAGTTTGGTTCGAAAATTTTACATGGGAAAAAAAATTACATGGTTCTTCTATCTAATTCTTCCCCCCAACAGTGCTCGTACAGTTTGTGATAAATTCTTGCAATGAATTTGCAAGTTCCCTTTATTTTGTATGACTTCTATTTATCTTTTTGAAGCAATAATACTCAACTCCAATTTAAATGTGTCTAGCATGTCACTACTCTGTGCATGTAGGTGTCCTTCCAGTTGATCTGATTTTCTTTTGGAGTGTGACCTGGGGATCTAAGCACAGGAGTGGGATTAAAAAGTTCCTAAATCTTGGTTTCAGCTCTACCATGGCTTCTGTGATTCATGGAAACCACTCACTCTTTTTCACATTATTCCATCTCCATCCATAAAAAGAACAAAAAAACTTGCAGAACTTATAAGAAATTTCAAAGTTATCTTAATGTGAAGATGAAAAACCATTTTGGAGTATTCACTAGTACTATTTCTTTAGAGAAGACTCTTGAGTTAAATGGCTGATTTCAAGTGAAATTTTTGAAATTTTCTGAAGCAGACCTATATATGCATAATCTCTGAGGCAATGTGATGGAATTTCTTGTATGAAGGTCTAGATCAAGACATGAGGAAGAAATAAAGATAAACGTGTAATAGAAATGCTGAAAACTCAATACTTATTTATAATGCAAATATTTTTCAGCTTAAATAACAAGCTATTCTAGACACCAAAATACCATACTGAATCCATAGTAAAATACTGTATATGAAAAGGCTTGCCTTTTTGGAAGTTTGAAAAAACATCTTGGCTTACGGAAGTCTGAAGCTGAAACTGAAATGTAATGTAATGGCAAAGGTACATGGGAACTGCGTGTATTTTTCTCATGAAAGTTATGAGAAAAAACTCCTCAAGATCAACTCAGTAAGGGGTATTTCTATTAACTATCATGAGAGTAGTAACTACATTCTGTTTATTTTTGTAAGTGTTTTCCGTATGTATTTCCAAGCCATAGCCTTAGTTATATATCGAATCTCTGCCTTTGTTGAAGCGAAGCTCTATACAAATCATCAAATTCAATTCATAATATTTTTCTTTCTATGTGCAGATCTCTTGCTGAAAGCAAGGAGAATATACTACTTTATTGAGGTTCAGACATAGGAGGTTGAGGACTTTTTTTGCCTTTATATTCTGTTATTTAGAAACTATTGCAAATTATTTCTCATTGCTCCAAGAAATTATAAGGAATGCAGAGATGAGGAGTAAGACAAAATTCTGTACCTGAACCAAACTGTAATAATTACTGGTTTACTTATAATTACCTCTGGTATGAGCTGACCAGTAGGTGAAGTTAAAGTTGAAGGTCCTCCAACCAAGGAAACTACTCCATTGCAATCCACAGTGCTGTGCATCTTCCCATTTACTGGAAGGGCTGGTATCATTCTAGATGACACACTTGCCTGACTAATGTTACTGTTGCGCCGTTCTCCATGTCGATTTGGAACAAAGAGAGAATCTCTTCTGCTCTCATTGTCTTCAAAAGTGCTGTGCTCATCATCAGCAAAGTCATTCTCAGATCCTATATCCTTTGCATGACCTCTGAAACTGAAAATGCTTGTTTTGCTGTTGCGCCTTGGTGAGAACAGAGAACCACGAATGCTTAACAAAGACTGCAAAAGATTTAAAAATAAACAAACAAAACAGCATTAGAACTGAAGCTCTAAGTTCTTGGCTTTTCAAATAATAGATCCAGTGCTGGAGGAAGGATAGTAATTTTTTTCCCCATAGGGGAAGTGTGTCCGTTAGATGAATGTGCTTTTCAGGGCAGCTGAAGTAAGGAGGGAAAAATCTCCTCTAGTAATGTAGCAGGACTGAAGCAAAGTTGTGCAGAAGACATAAGTAAGGTTAAACAGTTTTGAGTCAAGAAGGTGCATGGAACTGGTATTGACCCATAACTGTACTGGAGACAGTTTCCAACATCACTGTCAAGGGTTTGCAGGTATTTGTCATTTATTCCTTCAATTAGAGGACAGAGCTAAAAAACTTTTGATTTTCTTCCCTACTTCATCCCCTGGATTCCTGAGGATAACAACTAATAATGCTCACCAGTCATTGTTTTCCGTTTTATTTACTAGAGGCAGAAGTGATCTTATGTTTGGCATTAAATTCAGTCTAAACTGATGTAAAGATCTTGACTGACCTCTTCACAATAGGCTCAATATTGTGGGAATAACAACAGGAAGACAGAGGTGACAGCTTGGGGAAGCTCTGGAGTGGCACTCCCAGGCATAGCTCCCTGAGGGCTGTAGCAGGCTGCACACCTGCCAGAACGTACCACCTGGCCATCAGGCAGCTCAAAGCAACTATTCACGAGGGATACAGCTACCTAAAGATATTCTCTTACAAGTGAGAAAAATAAATCTGTGGTTGTTAATTTGTCTTTTAATTACAGTCAAAGCTGGTTAATGGAGTGTTCTTCTCTCTTACTACATATTTTATTAACAGCCTTCATGAATAAATAAAATGAGTACTAATAGTGGAGAAAAGAAACCTTGCATTCAGCTTTCTTCAATTCTGCATTGGTACAAATCTTCACATCTCAGTACATCAAAAACCTGGTTTGAGGTGATTCAATTTTTCACTAGTTTTGCAGGTGGAAAGTGCTGATACACAATAGCAGTGGGTTTTATCCCAGGATAATTAAAGTGAAAGTGAAAACTGCCCTATAGTGTATGAACCTATGTTAATACTGTGAAAACTGAACACTGAATATATACATATATCAATCCATATGTATCTCTGTGTATGCATAGTCAGATATATAAATTCAGACACATAATATCTGGGCTGAATTCGTAGCACTGCCTGTTCCAAGGGCTGACAGGTGTTTACTATTATGACATGTATTTTTTCCTGCTCTTACAGCTACACCAAATTTTAATAGTTTGGGCTGAAATTTGCTATGCTGGCTGTCAGCCTCAGGCTGAGTTACTTGAAGAATATCAGCCAAATGGTTTTGCTAACCCATTTGTGTAAACTTGGCTGGAAAAAAGGTGCTATTTTGCTTATACTGAAAGATAATTTTATCCAAAAAAAAAAAAAAAAGCTCTAGTTTCTATTGCATTGAATTCTGACAAAGCAGTGAACTAATTACTACACCCTTTTAACATTTCTTTGTAAATGTATCCGGACAACCTACAGTCCTTCAACAAATCATATGCTCACAAGGGTTTCATCTGACTACCAGTGATACCCTTGTTCTTTTAGAGAATGTTCCGATGGCTGCTATGTTTTATTTGCAGGCCAATCTTTCCAGTATGTCTTACCATGTTCTGAGCACAGCTAATTGCATCAGCCCCCTCAGGGATTTGGAGGAGTAATGCCTGCTCTGCAAGTCCCTGCTGCAGGGAGACAAAAAATATAAGCCGAAATGGCTGCGATTTTAACACATATAAGATGCAGAAATATATGTGTCTACATGCTCTTGGAAAGTAAGGTCTGAAAGGAAGGCTTGACTTTTCTGGCAGGCTTCATCATTCATCTGCACACGGAATATTGTGTCAAAGGACAAAACCTCTTACAGGGGCCAAGTGAGCAGATTATCTCTCCTAACCATTCTGCCTCATTGCTTCATGCTCTGGACCCTGTCTCACCAGTGAGATACTGCATGGCTAACAAAACAAATGAGCTCTTCCTTTAGCAATTCAACTGTTCCCAATTCTTTCATTCTTGTGGCACCCCAGTTTTAGTTATATCCTGGCAACTTTGGCCCCAAAGCATTGTTACAACTGCAAAAACAATTATCAAGAGAGTCTTTAATTAATAAATTATTCTCAGCATGGGTGGTATGGGTAGGTAAATGTCATCTGTTGGCTCAGAACACACATTCTCATCTTGAAGAGATGCATTTTGAGTGATTTTTTTCTACAAATGCCATAACTTGAAATAAGCAAAGGTATCATAGAATCACAAAATCATTTTGGTTGGAAAAGACCTCCAAGATCATCAACTCCAACCTTCGACCAATGAACTAGACCTTGTCAACAAGACCACAACACTAAGTGTCACGTCCATTCATGTCTTGAACACCTCAAGGAATGGTGACTCCATCACCTCCCTGGGCAGTCCATTCCAATATTTAAGAATCCTTTCCATGAAGAAATACCTCCTAAGGCCCAGCCGGAACCTCCCCTGGCATAACTTGAAACTATGTCCTCTTGTCCTGTCACTAGCTGCCTGGGAGAAAAGCCAACCCTCACATGGCTACAACCTCCTTTCAGGTAGTTGTAGAGAGCCATAAGGTCTCTCCTGAGCCTCTTATTCTCCAGGATAAACATCCCCAGCTTCCTCAGCTGCTCCCCAGGTGACTCACTCTCTCGACCTTCACCAGCTCTGTTGCCCTTTATGGGCACACTCCAGGACCTCAACCCTGAAAAGCAGGGCCCAGAACAAGACACAAGATTCAAGGTGCAGCCTCACCAGGGCCCAGTACAGAGAGAGTATCCTTAAGTGACAGAAGAGATCCTTTGATCTATGGGAATAGAGCTTTGAAGTTTGGACTAAATGATTTCCAGAGGTCGTTCATAAACTACCTTTTTTCTATAATTGCAACGGTTCTCCATTATGTATAATGAATTTCTAAAGAAAAAGAACAGTAAGACTAAATACTTGTAAATACAAGCCCAAACAATCCCAATGTACTTTGTCTTTATTGTGGAGGACTAATGCTAATTTTCTCATTATCTACCTGTTAAAGAAGCTAATTAAGGAAGGTAATAGAAACTAATAGTTAGTGGGATTTTGATGTTGCAGTATGTTAAAAAACCCACATATTAGTATAGTTTTAAAATGGATCCCGAACAGAGAACCTACAGTTGATTGTAAATATATGAATACTAATCAAAGAGTCTTTGATTCTTCCTCCAGTCTACTACATACATCTTCAGAAATACATTTAAAGAAACATATTAATTAAGTTTACAATTGCTCTTGGTGCATTCTTTTTATCCCTTTGCTAACAGAATAGGCCAAACCATCTCAAACTGTAACACTGTGAAAGGTTCTACCACTAGTTTTGTCCTTCACTCACCACCTACATAACTTCCAATATATAAAGCCACTGTAAAGCCAGTGATAATAAAAGTAGAGTAGACATACATGACTTAGCAAAAGAGAGTGCTGTACCTGGTGAGGAGATGTGAGCCTTTTCTCATATGTCAGTTGACTTCCTTCTGTGGAGAAGCGGAAACTTTTCCTTCTGATACTGTCTTCTGACTCGGACTTAGGGAATGTATCGATATCTCCTTTGTCCTCTGCATCAGACATTTCTCTCTGTCTTCTTTTCTTCCTTCTGTTTCTTCTTTCTTTAGCACTCTTTGAGCTCAGCTTTGATGCTTCTGAAGAACTTTCCAAGAGTTCTCCTAATCCCCCTACACCACTGAAATCTCTTGATGCAACTGATGCCGCTGCTACTGCTGCTGTTGTCTGTCAGGTTACAAAGCAAGGTATTCTTAGTAGGCCAAAAAAAGAGAATAATTTATAGTCTTTTATCAACTGGTTTTTATTATCACTGTGGTAATAATGCTCTTCATTATGTAAATATCCAAACCAAAAAAATTGAAGATAAACTATTGAGTTTTAAAGCTCCTCATTTTTTAGCAGCATTAGCTACTTAAAGCACCAACTTCAGCAGAACAATAGCCACACTATTCATTAAAGAATTGTTGCACAACACACTGGTCTGAAATCAAGTTAGTCAGAAAAGTATAAGCATAGTGCTTTTTCATGTATTTCAGACCTGCTATTCCATTTGCTCTGGAGAAAAACCCCACATCACGCTCTAATTCAGCTGACACCTTTTGAGTTCTCACAGAGAAAACTAATGCCTAACATTCACCACATCAGTTAATGTATCATAATCCAACTATGACCTCAAGTGGTTGAATTCAGCCTTTCTTCACTGTCTTTACACTCCCCTTACTTTCCTTCTACATTCACTGGCAACAGGCACACTCTCCAGATGTGTCTTCAAGCCCTGCCTTCCTTAAGTTCCCACTGGATCAACACTGTCTTTGTTATAGATGTTCAAAGATACATTTATTGCTTGTTGGTGCTGCAGCCAAAGAGAACAAAATGTTTAGATTTCTTCTTTGATGGAAAAGGGTGAGATAATTTCCTAGAGTAAAGTGTCATCCCAGAACTCAGGACTTATCTGCAGCTACAATGGTCAGCCAACTTGATTTGGTTCATTAGGGAAACAGGTTCATTTAGGCATCAAAAAAGTCAGAATTGAGAGTATCTTCAGTGCTGTTCCTTGTAAGAACTGTGGGAAATTGCTATGAAATTCTGCACTGAAAAATATCTTTGGGAAGGTAATAGGCTGCTGTGAGCTTACAAAAAATGGTGGTCTGATAAATGGCAAGAGACTAGGGTTATATAACAAAGATAACTAGTAATTATCCAGCAAAACATATTATATTCAATGCCAAGTATTTCAGGAATGATGACATACCTCTCTACAGCAGGAAAGGGTAGTTTGAAAGCTCATAGTACGAATTAATGTCTTTCTTTGCCCCAATATACAACCCATATATATACAACCCAACCAATATACAAGTTGACTTGATACAGACTTTTTCTGCTAAATGGAGCATCAAAAGGATTCTGAAGTGCTTATTAATTAAAAAAGCAATACTCCAGTTTTTGTCATACTGATTATCATCCTTCCCAGACTCCAAGAGAAACAAAGGCAGCAGATGCTGAGTCATCACCCATGTACTTAATAATACTAACAGCAAAGATCAAACAAGTGGAGCAATCCAAAGACTGCCATGATGGCTTCAGTTTGTGGATGAACAAGTTCAGTATCAAGGGAGTGAAGAGATGGGTCCCAAACTCATTTCTGCCTCAGCAACTAATTGAACAGCTCCGTGACCCACCTTGAAATGCCTACTTTTTGATAGTATTTTCACAAACAAAAAAGATCCTGACTAATAAGGTTTTACTTGTACTGAATTTAATGGTCATTCATATTACTTCCCAGAGTCTTTATCCAACCTGCCTTATATATACCCAACCTGCCTATATCCAACTTGTCTCTGTTTCGTCTTCTAGTCTTTCTAATTCTGGATCAGGTTCATTTGTGCCAGCTCTCAAACATACAAACATCTAGATGAGCCTCCTGATTATCTTTTGGTATAATGTGATTTAGTGCCTTTAACCGATTAAAATATCATATTTAAGAAAAACTCAACAACATACTCTTTGCTGACATTTAACATTTTTAAATTTGAATTTTGCAGTATTCTGCTTTTTCTTTAGTGATTCAGAAGTGAAAAGGTTTAATGACTAAAATAAAGATATGCTAATTAGATTTCACAGGTCATACATAAAGATTTCTTTTCAAGAAAAAAACTGAGAGCTTAGTTTTTTATTAGCACTTTATGGAGCCATTCTGACATAGTGAAAGTAGTTGTAAAGTAGTATAACAAATATAGTTTCATGGAAGATTCTCATTTGCTCACATTTTATAAACACTGTTCTGTTGAAGTTGACTAAATGCCATTTGAAAAGCAAAGGAAAGTCAGTCCAGAAATTAGACAGACGGCTGACTGACAAAGCTGAACTCCTGCATACATTTTACTTTTGGATAAGAACTCCTCTCACAAAAGTATACTAAAATGTCTGTTTCTCATAAAACTTTAAATAATTTTCTTCTCTTTTCAAAGGAAACAAAGATTACTTTAAAAGAATTCTGAAGTAATACCTTTGTTATGAATATTGCTCATCTGGTTATGAATATTGCTTGTCTATTCTAAGGATATATAAGCTTCTGATTTGCTTCAGTGTCAGTTAGGTACCTTGCTGGATAGAAACCTAAAAGAAAACCGATTACAATCCTTCTCTCTATTTGATGAATATTTGGGAAGAACTAGTAAGTACAGCAAGCCTGGCAATTCTCACTCAGATGTAAACCAGCAGTAACATCACTAGACTTTTTTCATGCTGTTCATAAGATCTCTAACATAAAAGCAGCATGAATTATCACTGCGTATAGTCAGGTTTCTAAAACACTCATCACAAATATTTTACTTTTCCAGTCTTTTGGTGAACAAAGTACCATTCTCCTCTGTACCATTAGCTTGCTTTTTTGTTATTTGCTTAGGTCCTGTTTTTCTTTGGCTATTTCCACTTCTATAAAATGCATGATAAACAAAACCTTTTTTCCTGTGATTCATTGCACAATTTGTACATTTTCTAATTCATAAAATATTTTTATCCTTGCCTTAAGAACAAGGCTGTTCAGAAAGTACAATTTCCATCACTACCTGAGCTTCTTCTTGTTGCTTCTTCAGTTGTTCCAGCATCTGCTGAAATTCTGCCTCTTTCTGCTCTGCTTCTTCCATGGTTGCTTGATTCTGTTCTTCATAGGCCATGGCAACCACAGCCAAGATCAAATTGATCAGATAGAAAGAGCCCAGAAAAATCACCAGAACAAAAAATATCATGTATGTCTTCCCAGCAGCACGCAGTGTCTAGGGAGTAGAAAGCATACCTTTGTGTTATTCCACCACTTATCTTTGTTACTGCAACAGCATTATGCTTTCAGCTCATGTACAAATAAGCTTATTTATACAATTTTGGATGTCACCAACAGTTTACTTTTTATATCATAAAAATTTCTTACCAGTTGATAGAGGTTTTCCCAGAAGTCCTGAGTCATTAGCCGAAACAGTGACAGAAAAGCCCAGCTGAAGGTGTCAAAACTTGTGTACCCATAGTTGGGGTTTCTACCAGCTTTCACACATATGTACCCTTCTGGGCATTGCCTACATGAAAACCAAACAGGAGGTACTTAGTCAGAACTTTTATTCCCCTTCTAGAATATATTTCTTACCTTTTGGACAAATATGCATTATTTTACCACAGAAAATCCATGAATTACAATTAAATACATTCAGGAAAAAAAAAAAAGTCCTAAGAAACAAACTAATAACAGAGTAAATGGAAAATACCCTTTCCATCCATTCACTGGTTGAAATTACCTAAATATTAAAATTCCCCTCAGTCACACTTTGCAAATAGAAACTTTATTCTAAAGGAATCATTTCCAAGCAGAAATGATTGCTAAAATGTTGTTACAGACAGGTTAAACAATGTTACTAGCTACATCTATTTGTAGTATTAAGGATCTCCCTATCAGATATATAAATATATATATATATATGCTGATATATACATTTTTAGCAAACCTCTTCACTACTGCCAGTCAGGTACTCAAGTTCAGCTAACAATTCCAGGCACACTAGACACATGTGAATGGCAGAATTTGCTGGTAACAGAAGAGCTAAGCTTGAAAAAAAAAAGATTCAGTCTTGAACCATGAAGTCACTGTTGTGCTTTCTTAATATTTTGCATGTTCTCTTTCTCAGTTCTAACTTTTGCTTTCCTCCTAGTTTTTTCAATCACCAAAACAGACTTTAGAATAATTCAGATTTTATCAGTAACACTAACATCATTTTCCAATTAAGTAGGGAGGAAGGCTGTTAATTAGTATTTTCTTTAGCCAGAAAGTAAAATATTTTTACTTAAGTTAGGAATTCTTGCTTTGCAGCAAAACTCCGTAAGTTCTGTAACCCTGCTAAATATGGAGTTGCAAGCAACTGGGTTTCATGTTATTGCTTTTTCTACAGAGGATAACAAAGAATTTTTGAAAGGGTCTTACCCTGCATCAGAGCTATTACCACAAAGTAGGGCATCTCTTTGTCCTTCCAAAATGTAAAAATGAGCTGTGTAGAAAGCATTAGAAATATATATGAATAAAACAAATAAACCTGAAAGTGCTACAAAGTAAAACAAAAATAAACTGTTAACTCAAAATGGGCTAGCTGCTGATCGCTTTGTAGCTTCTTTAGGAACCTCTGTGATTCTTGTACTTTTTTATTGTAGGTATTTGATCTCCATCAGTCAATGACTGTAAGCAGTTCTACATAAGACAGAAATATACACCACACAATGTTCTTTGTTTGATCACAAACAGTTACATACGTTAGCCACAAATACATTAAAAATAGTTATATCAGACATTCTTACTTTCGTCCTCAATGTAATCCTTCCAGTTAAATGTGCTCACTGTCATATTAACAAATGTACCATTTTCATTCATTGTGCTGTTAAAGTAGGAAATAATGTTTATTTCAAAAGTAGAATTGTCTGGAGGCCACTGCAGGCATTTATTCCTCAAGTTGCCCATGAACAGCTGCAGCCCTATTAGTGCAAATACACTCAGACAAAACACTGTCAGGATCATCACATCTGAGAGCTTCTTCACAGACTGAATTAGGGCTCCCACAATAGTCTTCAGGCCTGCAAAGAAAAAAGATCCATAGAATTATCAAAGAGTATCTTTGCCCTTCCCAGATAATTCATATGTCATGCAGACACTTAAATTTTGTATTTTTCAAAAATAAAGCTTCATGAGCAGCCTCAGAGCTTGTGAAGATGAATGAAAGTAAAAGATTCCTTTTTATGAATAGGCAATGTACATATATTCCAAGAAACCAAACATATAATTTTATTCTTAAGCAGGAAATTTTATCAATCATGCTTTCCTGTTTTAGATTTTATTCCATTTCTTAGTTTTTCTCTTCATTTAATATTATGCCAATAATTCAATTTCCAGTTAATATTAAACATGATTTCACAACAGTATGAAGATAGAATGAGGTAGAATGTTAAGTAATTTCGAGGAAAAAAATCATTTGCATTGATAAATTTTCCTGTGCATCACTTATTTCCTTGGTAGCTTTGTTGTTGTTACTTCATTTGCTTTAAGACTAATGTCTCTTAAGTGGCAAAATAAAGGAAAAAATTCAAAACCAAGAAAGCCAGAGCACTAAAGATTTTGTAATGTAGAGGCAAGTTCTCATAATAAAATGCAGAAAAACAAAGCAAAATAACCCATAGGCCTCATATTTTATGTTTCATGCAAGAATCTGTTAAACTCAAAGGCTGATTTTGCAAAATAAAAGAAGCTAATGCTGACAAGGCAAAGAATCATAATCTAGGTTTATGATCCAGGCCTTTTGGCTTTTTTCTTTTTCTTTGGCAACATGAGCAGCGAACAGCAAGGCTTATGCTCAAATGAAGTGAATTCAACTTCAATGGAACGAAAGTCAGCCTCGGTGTTTAACCTCGCTCTCACCTGGAATGACTGATATTGTTTTCAAAGCTCGGAGAACTCTGAATGTTCTCAACGCTGAGACATTGCCCAGGTCCACAAACTCTGTCACATATCTGTAATAGGGGAGTTCACACACAAACACAATGACAGCACACAAATAACAGTTGGAGATACGAGGGGCCTAACACCTTACACCAACTTCTTCTTACCTGGAATTACAGAAATAGTTTTCAAAGCTCTCAATACTCTGAAAGTTCGAAGAGCTGAAACATTGCCTAGGTTTACAAATTCTGTTACATACCTGTAGGATTAAATCACAGTTATTCAGAATTGAGGCAGAGCTTATACTAATTATGTGGGTCTTCAAAACCTCTGTGGCAATACTAGCAATCATGCTTCAAAATTTACCTGTCTCTTCAGTACATCTCACTTTAATAATTATTTTCATCAATTTTTCTTAAATGTCATTGAAGTGAAACTCACTGATTTGTGTTTGAACAGCTTATTTAACTAATTAGCTTGTAATGGGACGGTGACATGAAGTCAAAGGGATGGCTTCATTTCTGGTGAGCAGAAAAATGTAGGACATGAAATTAGCGTCCCTCAGCAGTAATTACAGTAGTGGCTGACACTCCATGTCGGCTTCTGCCGTATTTTACTTTGATTTGGGAGTGCTAAAATGTGTGATATGGTGTCTAAACTTCACAGGTTGCAGAAATTAACTATGATTAAATGTATACACTTATTAGAATAATATTTACCACTAATTTCATGCCCTAAAAGCTTAAGAAGTTCTTGAACCACTTACGCCATTAAAATGACACTGAAGTCAAGCCAGTTCCATGGGTCTCGCAGAAAAGTAAAACCTTCTAAGCAGAAGCCCCTTGCAAGAATTTTGATAAGTGATTCAAAGGTATAAATTCCAGTGAAAGTGTACCTGAAAATCATCAGAGCAGGAATAATGGAATTTTACATACTTACAGACAGTGACATTCTTTTAGCAAAGATGACTTACAAGAAAAGAAAAGTATACAGAAGTGAAAGGAGTAAATCATTAACTTTACTTGACCTAAACACTGTAGTCACTATTCAATCATTGTTAAATTTTGAACTTGATATATATACTACTCATTTTCTAAAAGGTTAATTTAATCTCAGTTCTTATGATTGAAAATAATGTCAGACTAGTATTTATAGATACATTTCAGACTGATATTTGTATGCAGATTCCCTGGCACTCACAGGGTTGCCTCTTAGCTTGCATTCATAAATTAGGTAGATGTCTTAAGTGTTACAAAAAAAAAAAAAAAAGAGAAGAATTTTTTTGCTGTCAAAATCAGAGAGTTTTGTGAAAACCTGTTCTGTATAATAACCATACTCATGCCTATATTACATGTTTATTTCATAAAGAATTATGAAATATAAGAAAGCATGCTCAGATTGTTATTCTTGAAGGTGTGGCTCATGATTACCAGTTTACCTGGGTGGGAACAACTATTCATTTAACAACACAGAATAGTCAGTTACAACCAGCATAATGCAGGCACTTTCTCAGACCCACATGGGTCTGTGTGGACCTCCAGAATAAAGGAACTCTATCTACAGACCCTACTGCTCTCCTTTGAGACCCTCAGCTATCCTTAACAAGCCACAGCCACTCATGAGCATATTGCCAATGGGTAGTGGTTTCTAAACACAGCATTCAGTGTAAGGTTCATGAATGCAGTGAAATAAATAAATAAAAAATAATAATGGCTATTTTAGAACAGGAGGGAATGAAAGAAACAACAAGTGGTTATAACTAGGTTTTTCATGAGAAGCAGTATTTCAAATAAAAACATACAGAGCCTTGAGCAACCTAGCCTCAAGGAAGGTGTCCCTGCCCATGCCAGGGGCTTGGAACTAGGTGATCTTTAATGTCCCTTCCAACTCAAACCATTCTATGTTTCTACAATATTACAGAGGAAAGCATGTATCTGTATTTCATTAGAGAACTAGCATGCATTTATAACCATGAACAAGAAAGAGAAATAGATACTTTTTGGTTTCCTTACTTCTGTCAGCTCTTTGTTACTCGTTCCTAGGTAAGGCCCTTTCCTCAGCCGTTTGACTTTGATGTGGCTGGGGGGTTGTGTGTGCTTGCTGTAGCAGGCACTTATGAGTTCACATCACTGAGCCACAATAAATGTCCCACTGTGATAAGATCACGGATAGTCAAGCAATATATGGCTGGCCTCAGTAATGGCATGTAACAATTTTACATGCACATTTGTAGTTCTGGAAATCCTTTTCTGATTTACAGCTCAGAACATACAAGGACAAGAGCTCCTGTTTATATTTCACAGTAGAAGTTCAGATATTCCTCAGACATACTGTAAACAACAAGGTGTTACTCTTAAACAATTGAAATTATTCAGGAGGAAACCAGAAAGATATTGATGATCTGATGATGAATCTGATTCTTCATGACTCTGGACAAGCCCATTCTGGCACACAACTTTTTATAAATGCTTCTTGTTCAGAGTCATACAAAAACAAAGATGTAAAAATAAAGAAGTAAAAATTTTTAACTTACTCTACATTCTTTGTCCAGTCTGGAGGGTTACTCATGGTCATAAATACACAGTTGGTCAAAATAGTGCACATGATAAGCATGCTGAATAATGTAGGTTATAGTCAAGGCATGTAATTCAAAAAAGTATGACAGTTCTATAACACTGAAAAAATGTAAAATTATTAAGTGTATAGAAATGTGTACAAATAACATGACATTGCCATTAAAGTCAGAAAATAAAACTTTGCACATAATTTTATCTATTTTAAATGGTATACCAGCTGGCATGTTATGGCGCAATTCTGTAAAACAATACATTACTTTTGTAATTATAGCAGGTTTAGGTTTTAAATGAAACTTAAACACATCCTTATGTCTGTAAAATATGAAATGAGTACCCAAATGTAATTACTGATTGAAGACAGGGGATCACTCTAAAAGATCTTTAGTCAGAGGTTGGTTGTTTAAGCCCAAGTCTTTCTTTGGACATGACTGAAATATATTTGAAAATATTCTCCTTTATCCTGAATCTTTTATAGGACACCCACCCCAATGCTGAAAACACAATGCTGAAAAAGCAGCTCTTTACTCATGCTCTTTTGTCCTTGCTAAGTGAGTGTAGTTCATGAATAGTACTACTGGTCTGGGTAAAAGTGTGACCTTAGATATGTTCAAGTGCAATGGTTTGTTACTAATTTGGCCTTAGCTGCAGGGCTCAGTGTGGGATCAGGTCTCCTTTTAGATATAAAGCCTGATATTTAAACTCTGACAGCTTTAGGTGGTTCAGTAGAGAATTCTCTCGGCAAGAATGAAGATCATATTGCGATTCACGTGTAATATTGCTCCTTTTTAAAGTGTGAACAGCTTTTATTTATTTAGCATAGTACACCCCCATGAACACAATTTGTATATCCACAAGAAAAGTATCATTTTGGTCATTAAATAGTTTTAAATGGCAAACCTTAAATCAACATTAAGAAAAAAGGATATGAATGTACCAAAATCTTGATAGCAATTTTTCTGATGGGATTAAAAGGAGTTAAAATATACAAGGCAGATGTGGCACTGAATCGGAAAATTGCTTTCCCCTTATTCAATACTATGAAAGTCTGCAAAAAAGAAATATAAAATTAAAATACAGTGTTGACTACAGAAATGTCTTTACCTCCTAGTAAAAGTTTCCATTCTCCTCCTGAGAGGTGCAAGTTCCATTCTACTGTCTACCTGTGGCAGGAAAAGAACTGATTTCTATGAATACAGTGGATTAATCCTTCCACAGCCAATTCTCCAATTTGCAAAATTTCCCAGTATGTGGCCTGAATTCTGATGATATTAAAATTGGTGGGAATTATAAAAAACAATGACAGTTTATCAATAACAAAATGCAGCATTTTATCACTGAAATATTTCAGTTTTATTTCTAATGAAATCTTCAACTGAAGTGAGAGTTTCAAATTTATCAAATACATTCTACCTTGTGAGCAAACACAAACAAAACCAAAATAGCAAAAGGGCAATTCAAAATGCCAGTTTGTATTTGGAACAAGTACTTGACAGAATTATATACACATACATATGGTGACAAGGAGAAATACCTGTTACTACACAACCAACTATAATTTTAAAATAATCTTGCTTTCATTTTATATTTTAAATACTACCAATATCAATTACACGTATCTTCTAAAAATATATCTGTGAGAAAGTAAAAAGGATTAATAAATTACCAGCTGGCATAGTTCTGAGAAGTCTGAGACAAACATACATCAGAATTTGGCATCCTATGACAACAAACCTTTTTTTCAAAAAATTGCTGGTTTTGTTTCTAACAATATGCTCTTATTTTCCCTATATGTGAGCGGCAAACTTAGCTAGTTATTATCTTTTAAAGTTTCACCTGATAACTCTGTGGTTTGTGTTTATTTTATTCTATTCCTGTTGGCAGTCATTGCCTAAGTGTATTTGTGTGTGAATGAGGTTTACTTGCATCTCTGGTACTGCTTGAAATGTCTTCAGGACATAACTATTCTTCATTCCTTTTGCTCTTTGTTGACGGTAATGGCTCTGCTTTGTGTTAACATAATAGAGTCTTTGTTACGCTCTCAGCAGAGCTATACAGTATCACTGTTCTCCATGTTGATTTCCATTCTCTCTAAAAACTTGGCTGTGATCAGAAAAATGCTGCCCTCTCCGTGGCCTTTACTGCCTGTTTGGTCTCGTCTCTGGCAGGGAAAGCAAACCTCTGCACAGTGGGAAAGAAAATAGGTAAAGGAGAGTTGCTGGTGCCTGTTCACAGAATACCGAGCAGACACTGAGGGTGGCAGAGAATGGACTCTCACTCGTTGGCATTTCTCTCTGCCCTACAGTCCTTCACCCAGCTGGAAATGCTAGAAAGATGTTGCCTGTCCCAAGGTCACTGCTGCAGCAGAGCCTGGAGACAGACTACAATTCACGTATGATTTTCTCTGCACTGACAAGTCAATGATTAAGAGTAGTTTCTGCTATACACTGGAGGAGGGATGACTAATTCTAGCCCATCATTTAAGATGTCCATTTGTTTTCTGTTAAGCATAATTAGACTCAGATGTAATATAAATACAAATGTCACCTGTGACAAAAGTTTACAGTTTACTAATGGCTCTCATAGGCCAAAAAGTCCATCAGTAATCTGAGTTTTTATGCTTTTGTTCCAAAAACTCTGACTACTTTTTCTGATCAATGGAGGTTAGAAACTGTATTTCAGTATTTCTCAGGCTTTCTGATACTTCACTTGTAGAAGGCTTGTTCAGATAACTTTATCCCTGAACTTACTTATGCAGCTTTATTCCTGATTTTAATTTTTGCAGCTGGTCCAAAAAAGAGCTTAGTGCAGACAATTACATTGTAAGTAAGAATTTGCATGAAACTGTTGATATAACCCAAACCATATAAATTTAAATAACCCTTGGCAATCCCTCTCTGAGCTTTCATTCCTTTACATTTTCTTAATAATGTGAATATTTGTACTATCTACAGCACTGTTTATTTAACTTTGGCAACTGTTAGGTTATGCAGTTACATACAGATTCTGCTTTATTTTCTGTTCCTGTTACCAAATCCATAATTTTAAAACCAGTTTTGCAAACCAAAGTCAAGCACAAATTTAGCCATGAGACTGAGAATACTATTTGCATGATTTTCTTTTTTTTCCTAAAAAGCAGAGTTTCTTTAGAGTTTAAAATATTTGATGTCTTGATTTTTTAGAGTTGCTCAATGTCAAATTTCTTATCTTGATGGCGGCCTGGAATGCTTCAAGCCTTCATGAGAGCAACTGTGTCCATTGCTTTCTGTTTCAGAGAGATGGGAAAAGATAATCCCAAGCATTTATCCATAAAATACCTTCTGTCTTTTTTAATTTAGGGGTGTTATCCACATCCTCATCTTCCTTCACTCTCCTTACCCACAACACTTTGCAGGTCTATCAGGAACTGAGAGAACATCTTGATACTGCTAAAGGAGCACACAGAAATAAACAACAATATAGAGGAAAACCTGTTCTGTACCTTTCACTAATCATTGCAGGACATAAGGTACTTTTAACTATTCCCAGGCTGGACTATTTCAGACTCTGGAGGAGTTTAAAATGGTCTAGAACTAATCCCAGCTATGGAGATACAGTTGTTTGTTCCTTGTCTTTCTCTTAAGTCAAGTAATGATAGTCTGTTTCCAGATAGAATGTGTTATTGCTACAAGACCAAACCCCACATACTCTAAGGCAGATCCTGACTTTCAAAAAGTCAAACATTTTACTTTAATGGAACCGTTTGAATGATCCTTTCTGTATCCAAATCCCTGGCTTGCAGATCACGTGAAAAGGAAGATGGTGTGTGACTGTGTAAACTGGAGGGGAAAATGCACCCCTTTTAGGAGTTTACAATCTTCATGGAACACAGCTATGCTACTAATGGTGTGTTACAGGCTCACACTTAGTACAGAAACATTGCTTTTATCTCACAACATGTAACTCTTTGCTCTGCTCTTTCTGTATGAAAACTCTTCAGAACACAAACAAGGTCTTTTTTTTATGATCCCTTCCTCAAAATCCAGCTTTTCCGTGGTGTCTGCCACAGACTTGTAATTGACAGCTGTGCACCAGAGATCTACCTGAGCAATCCCAAGCACCTCAAACAATAGTTTTCATTGTGGCAGTAGTGTCATATGAGCCAAGATTTACACAGAGTCTCTATATGCTACATATATAGAGATAGATATATTTCATGCATACATATATATGTTTACGTATGTTATATAGCTATAGCAGAAACAAAGAATATGGTTATATTTCTTTATTTCACTAACTTGGATGGATGCTACCTGATTATCTACGACTATGTCCATTGCAAAACCATGCTTGGAAGATCTTTTTTGTCATATCCAGTCTTCCTACTGTATTGAAATCTGGAAAATTCATTCATGTTCGCAAGTTCAGGCAAGATGAAGGAAGCTCCATCTTCCTTACAATGAAGCAAATAACTCAATGGAATCGAAGCCATCACAATATAGGAAAGCATAAATCAATTCTGTTAAATGAAAGGATGTTTCCGTATATTTAGTGGACTGATAGCTCTAACCATCGTATTTTGGGATTAAACTTTCCTAGTGTAGAAAATTATATTCTGTTTTGTGCAAAACATTATTCACTCACTTTTTTATTGATATAATATGGGTCCAGGTCTTCCAAAGGTTCAGATACCATTCCTGGAGGTATGTCACCATAAATAAATGGCAGTGTCTTTCCTGCCTCCAAGTCACTGTTCGGTTTTGGACCGTTTTCATCATCATCATCTGTATGTTCTTGCTTGGGCTTTTTAGCTTTCTCTTCTGCACAACGCTTTTCAATAGCTGCGAGAGACTCTCTAGTAAAATAGCGGAAGCTTTCAGGTCCAGGTGGTGCCAGCAGTGCCTGTGCCATGTTTTCATCCTGCAAATTTAATTACTTTTAGCTTCTCGCATAAGAATGACCTGTAAAAGAAAATTAAATAATTTAAGCAAACCAGATTATACCAAGAGAAAAAGCCAACACTTGGTCAGAAACTTATTCCAGGCGTAAATAGAAATAGAAGCAGCATATTTCAAGGCTGAACAAAAGTTAAGGGCAACTGCTCAGAATCTTATTTACATTTTCCAGCTTTTTCCTGCTGATCCAGTAAAAGACACTATTTCTGCCCACAAACACTGCTTTGCCTCTGTCCTTGGACTCTCCCAGTTAAACTGCTGCTACAAGTGTTTTAACAGTATAGCTTTTTGTTTTTTCTTTTTAACAGCAAGTATAAACACATGTTCTGTGACAGACTCTTGAGAATTGCAAACCTGTATTTTACTACTTAATAGATTTTATCTTCCCATATTTTTTCACGTATCAGTAACACAACTGTACAAACACAAACACTTTCATTAAATGAAAAAGAAAGTTTTGCACAACTAGTGCTCTTTAAATGACAGCAACTGAATTATGGGAGGAGCAAGCATAATTCTTTCCTACTGACAGTTAACTGTGGTGAAGACTAATGTTAGATACCAAAGATTAGGTTGCATTTATTGACTGTCTGTGAGCTGTGAATCAAAACCACAGGCCTTTTAAGAAAAAGGAGACAGGATGTACAATCAGGACTACGTGGGAAAAGATGCTGCTTCTGATTTTTTGCAAGGCAAGTGTCATAGTATTATTTCAGACTTAAACTAGTTTGAAATCTAAGACTCTGGTTCTCTGTGAACGTCTTTAGTGCCAGTGCTGGATGATGCTGCTTTTTCCTGCTCTCTGCACTGAACCCTCCACTGTACAGTAGATCCCTTTATGATGCCCTGCAGTGCATCAGCTGAAAGGAGTGTCATTTTCTCTCTTCCAAGTCCTTCTGCAGCAGGACCAGTTATTTAAACTGATGCACTGTACAGAAGAGCTGAGAGGTTTGAATAGCCGGAGGAAGAGAATGGCAGAAGGAAGGCAGATCTGGTTAAGGAGCAGTGCCACCAGGGAGGAAATTATAGCCTTACTTGATATCTACTTTGCAATAGTTCGTGCCAGTGTTGCAAAAATTTTAAATATGGAAACCAATTTTAAGAATGAGTTTCATTGCTTAACTAATGAGTTTTAATTATGTTTTCTGTACCTGAAGCCATGTAACCTTCCCTATATTACTTCATTAATGTGCAACATCTTTATCCTATTCTATTCATTTGTATTCATTCAATAGTCTTTCTCTTAAAGCTTCTTGCCTCTTTGAAGCAGTTTGTAGAAATCCACACACAAAGTGCTCCAGTAGTGATCTAAGATGTAGGAAGGCAGAGGGCAATGTGAAAAAAGTGCTTGAAAAATCTAGAGCAGGAAACTGGAGGAAATAAATGAAACAGTACATTCCTGAACCTGAATTACCAATCCAGTGACATGGTGGGTAAACATGTTCCTGTGGCACTCCAAGTCTTTATCTCTGGAGTGGGTTCACAGCACAGCATTGGTGTGTACAATCAGCACTGACATCACGGAAATACTTTGACTGGTAGATTACAGCACCAGCAGTCAAGTAACACAAGACCCAAACCGAGGCACCTGACCATAAATTCATAAATAAAATACACTGTACCATAGACACAAAGAAAGCGTCTCTCAAGGAATATCCTGGAGAACAATGAGTTAATGTAGTGTGCAGAATGACAGAGATCCTGGAGTGGAACTCAAACTTGTCCTTTATTTCAGAATTAAAAGAACATTCATTCTCTGGATACAGGCCTCAGTCCTTTGATTACTGCTTTTGCCCATCTTCTTAATAAACTAAGAAGATGTTCGAGCCTTCCCTTTGGTCTTTCTGAATATTCATTGCTTTATTCACACTTTACAGGTCTGTGATTCAACTTCTCAACCTAGATACCTTTTCTATGAAACTAGTCTTAAAAGGTGCATCCAAATAGAGTCATCAATGGGTCTGTCTTGTCTTTATAGTTCAGTGCATTTGTTTAGGCTGCTTTTCATGCATTAACAGTTACAGGTATAAATGTTATAACAAAATGCATTGCCCTCACTTGAAATAAATGCATTTGTATTCCTAGAAGTCCACGAAGAGGCCAATGAGTGACTGGGGAAACTATTAGCAGACTTAGAGTTTCACTGCATTTCTCAGACAAGCAAAAAAACATGTTTTAAAAAAGTTTTCCTGACAAGTTGGAAACATTGCTTGAGACCTGCCTCCTCTACTCTCTAGCACAATTACATCTTTCCTGGCTGCTGCTATTAGAGAAGGGTTTTCCTATACTAAATATACCCCAAGCATTTTCATTCAGATGGCAAAGCTTAATAGAACAACACAGAAATAGTATTTGATTCATGTTGCTATACATGCATTAATTTAATAGAATAATGAAACAAAAGGTGTTCTGTTCCCTGTACTGAGCCCTGAACAAGCTCTTAGTAATCCCTGAATGATGAACCACCCATTTGTTAGTGATAACTTCCCTCTCCTTCCTTCACTGGTTTTAAAATCATTTGTTATCTGGTAACTAAACTTCCAGGACATGAATGATACTAGGCAGAATTCAGACATTCTGTATACCTAATAATTCAGAAAAAAAAATCATTAAAAAACAATCTTTAAAGAAATAGTCTGACAAATATGTGTGGCAGGCCTCTCAGTACCCAATGCTGCTCAACACAGAGAGTTTCAAGCATTTGAAATCCAATTTGGGCCTAGATACCATATGTATAATGGTATATGTATAATACATTTCATTAGAAAAATAAAGTTCCAATTTATTAAAGGCATGCTTTTGTCAAATAAATCCCTTTAGTTTTTACTGTGCTTTGCATCCCATAAATCCTTCTCCAGTTTTCCTTCAGAAACTTCCTTTAAATAATAAGATTGAGCAATAAACAGCATCCATATGTTCTTAATTTTACACATATTTCAGCTAATTATATTATGTCCATGCATAACTTGTTAAACTTTTAAAAAAATATAATTATCTTCTCACCATTTACACAGAAGATGAGTCAGAAAGTAAGTAAAATATCTGTGCTAACGATGTCAAATTCATTTTTCCATGTCTCTGAAAAAGCCAGAAGTGGCCTGAGGATATCTGGTTTTATGGTATCTTAAACAGGGCAAATGATAAAAGTGAAAGTATCAGTGTAAGCAGCAGGTAGATATCATCATTATATACTAAAATCACTGGGTAATCGAACAGGTTATTTGCAGTTTGCCTGAAAAAGTCCATATACACCCTTTAAAATTTTCAAGGTGGAGAAACAGCAAACTGCTGTTGGGTTTGATTCTTTTCCTCCTTTGGAGAACTGGCATGAGAATGATTTTCCTGCTAAAACCTTGGAAAAGCTGACTACTGAGATTTTTATTCCATTAAAACTGAAACAGTTGATTAGGGTTGGAATAAGTGCAAGGATAGCAAATGGAATCTGTAAAATGACCAACTATCATCATTTTCTTATGCTAATCTTTTATTTGAGAAGCTGTAATTTGGGACTAATATCTTCCTCCGTGCCAAACCCTGCAATAGCCTCCCAGATGCTAAAGCCTGGATTAAAAACTCTCCTCTAAATCACTGGAGTTAATAAGCCTAGCTGTCTCACACTGAAGTAAAGCTATTTGTCCAAATGAAACAGGTGGGGCTCCCATGGCAGGAGAGGCAGAAACAACAGGGCTAATGGCACCAGCTCAGCATCAGCTGGAGATCACGTTCTGCAGCTTAGAAGTAAAAAGGGCAGCTGTTGGGTGTTGTTATCATCAGAAAATTCCCTCAACTCAAACCATCACAGTCCTGAGGAGAAAAGGGATCCAGAGAGAGTATAGGCAGGGACAGTCTGGAAAGATTAGTCATCTTAACTTCCTCTCTTTGCATTTGCAAAATTCAGATATTGGTTTTCTGGGAGTGAAGGTAAGTTATGCGTTTAAGTTACTATGCTCTGATCAAATTACAAATTGGAAAATGCTGCCTTCAGTTTGTTCTAAAAACAAAAGGATGAGTAAATATTAGTTTATTGTGGAGAAGATCTAAAATGAAATATTTTTATCGACATTTCTCGTGGCATTTGTGTACAGAGACTAATTTCATGCAGAAAAATCAATCCTCTTATCTGCTGAAATGCTTTGAAATATTTCTTTAAGTTACAGATCATTGTCCTTTCGTAACTGACATTTACCATGTTTTTCCTGGCATATCCACCCTATTTTGTATTGTTTTAAAAATATTTGAGTAAGAAACAGAATTTTGAAAAGAAAAAAAAGAGACCCAAAATGTCACTGCTGTAGTTCACAGTGGTAAATGCAATGCAGATTTATTTGAGATATCTAAAGAGACATGCAGTCAAATCTATCCGTGGGTCCTAAGGCAAGGAATCCATGCAAATTGGCTTCACAAAAGTAAGTATTTCAAGGAAAGGCATGACTTCCTTAGAGCTGAACACAGCCTCCAGCACTTAGCACCTGGTCAGAACCTCCCTCTTCTTTAAACTGTAATCTACTAATTTAAACTATGGTAATTTGTGTTTACAGGTCCTCCCTGACTTATTACATAGGATTTATTTTTCTTTTTTCCATTCCATTCAACATTTACCATTCATCCATTGTGTCATTTTCTTTAGACTATAATTTATCTGTAGAAATGACTATAATTTTTGTCTGTATTTTTACAGTCAGCCTCAGTAGCCTATAGGCATTGGTGTTACATAACCATTCATAATAAAAAGAATTAAATCACCACCAGGTATTTATTAATAAAATTAATAAATCAGAGAAGACAAAAACACTTACTTGTCATGAGAATATGAAATCAACTAATAGAGAAACCAACACGGAAATAATATTCCTTAATAAAAACTTCCTTTAAAATTATTTAGAATGGGGTAGTGGTAAGTGGCTGGATATGAACTGGTAGTTTCACATTGGCTGAAACCTGGCCAAAGAACAGTAAATGCAGTAAATATTTCGGGTGCTTCAGGGATATTACATGCAATTGTACTTAATATCTTCAGTAGTGATTTGCAATTAGGTGTGAAAGCTCATTAACTAAATCTTATGAACCCCAGTTTCAACAAAAGAAAACACCATAAGAGTCTGGTAGAATATATTATATGAGATTCAGTCTGACTGGTGAAGGACTAGGCAGATGGGAAAACACTCAAAACAGATTCGATTAGAGACTGGAAAGCAATTTCAGAACTGTCTGAAAGATCCAGAAGCTGCATCTTGGGAGAATATCATTGGACACTGCTCTCTCTCACCAGACAGTGTTACAGAGAGTCTTTCCCCCTGCTTCTTTATGTCCATTGCCATCCCATAGTCATCTCTTTTCTTCCCTCTATCTCACTGCAATGTTTGCTTTTGAATTTTTTTGTTCCTGTTTCTTCTCTCCTCCTGCCTAGGAGTGGCAAGTAATGGATTAAGATTCCTCCACCAAGGCCAGCTGTACCTAGTAAACTGGAGTAATCAAAAAGTCTTAGGTTATGTAAAGGCATGAATCTGGATTCCTCACATATGTACCTGCAGGTTGCAGAACTCCCCAAATAAATCATCTGACCCATTTATTTATAAAAACTGACACAAACTTCTAGGAATTCTTTAAATGCAGGTCTGCCTTATATTTCCTTTAACACCGTAAGTTGCCTCTGAGAAGGTGTGAAAAGAGATCAAATGTGAATACTTGAAATATTGGAGAAACCTGAAGGACAAATGAAAACCATATACAATTTAAGAAGAGAAAGGGTCTCTTTCTTAGCCCATCAACTTAGTTGGAATACAGTACTTAATTACCATTTTGCAAGATCCTAACAATATAATGAAACATAGCTACAATAACACAAATTTCTATGGCTAGACCTCATTAAAGGTGTTTATTTCATTTTCTCACTGGTATTGTAGCAAAGAAATACAGTGCTACATCAAAAGGCCATCTTACGAAGTGAACCGTTATTTCTGGCTGAGAAGTCTTACCTTTATTTTTCTAAGAAATGCCAAATCTCAGAATTTAGCTTCTGTATCTTGTGCTAACGTGAAAAGAAAAAGGCTGCATTTCTAGCAGAAAATGGAATTGGCAAGAAAGGCTTCTCCTTGGGAGCTGAAGCTTCTTCAAGACTGAAGTTTCTTTAAGACTCTTTCATTCTTTGCTCCTGTGTCCAAAGCTTCTCAAAATTAACTGTGGTAGTCAAAGATAAGTCTACATATTCACGTAGACATATTTTTCCAACCTAAGAGCACAGAGAGGTAGGAAAAGCAGGATTCAAAATGGGTTATCCAACAAAACCTAATATAGACCAGAAGTACATTTAAGAATATTCTTTAAGTGATATGAGTTTCAAAAATTCCATTTAATCATTTACCTGCATGTTTTAGCTAAAAGGGAAGAATGAGCCTTGTTGACAATATTGCATGACTAGTGGAGTCTGTAGCAGCCCCACGGGATAAGGGCAGCTGTGTGCCCAGGCTAGCAGGAGTGTTCCCATCTGTGCCTGGGGAACCGCACAGTGTATCGTTACTCCCACCGGATTTACTGTCTTTAAGCAGGAATAGAAGTTAATTCACTCTATATTTGCAGGAAAATATGGACACTTTTTCAAGTTATTTATCTTAGAGAATGTTGGTACAAGTGTTTTTTCTTTGTGTAAAATTCGTTTCTTCCATGTCAAGTAACGTAATGGCAGAAAAAGACAATGTCTTCAGGTTCTTCAGTTTAAAGATTGCATCATATCCAGAGCTGACCAGAGGTTGGCAGTGGCTTACTTAGTTTTTAATAATCTCAGTATGCAATTAATTAAATTTAAATAGTCTACTTACATCTTACAAATTTTAGTCTTCAGCCATTGAGATTGAGATGAGCTGTCTTTGAGACATACATTCTCATTTGGATGTCTCATCTAGACATAGTTCTGAGGTTTTTTGTACTTTTCTATGTTGTTATTTTGCTTTTACTCCTAGAGAAGAAAAGAAGAAGGAGACATCCCTCTCTTTTAGGTCTCTGCTCTTGTGAAAGCAGCCCTCAGTAATACTTTTGTCCAAATATAGTGAGAATGAGCAGCCACTGTAGAAACTCTGTAGATGAAATAAAGAAAATCTGAGTGGACATAGATAAGGTCAAGGAGAACACAGGAAGTGGAAAAACAATAAGCAAAAGCTTTCTATTAGACCACGGCTTATTTTGTTTTCAAATTAGACGATCTCCAAGTACTCTCACAGAAAATATGCTTCAAAAACTAACCTAGAATTTACCTAGTACTAGTTCTTATCAATCGAGAATTACATTTTTCCCAAAGATACAGTAAGTGGTAGCACGATCAGAGCTTCCATTGTGTAATAATGTAACATAAAGTCATTCCAATGATTGCTAACAGCAAGTTCTTTCAACGCCCTGGTCATTTTGAGTAAGGCACTGATTCAGCACGTTTTGCTGTGGTGAGTCACTGCTGGAGAGGCTCCACTGAAGATATCTGAAAGCTGTGTCTCCAGTACTAACCTCAGGGGATGACTCTGCCACCAAAGATACTTATCCACCAATGCATATTTTACACTGAATGCAGCTTTCCCTGGGGGTGCGGAGGGGACTTCCCCATCCCTTTGCCTGTTGGGTGCATCTGCATTCTGTCTCTGAAGCAGCACTGTGGCTGAAATCTGATCTCATGGTCAGATACAGCAAAACATTTAAGTGCTGTTGCTCACAAGTATAAAAATAATATGAAAAGGATTCTATAGCTTCCTAATAAAAGAGTAATGGCTAGTACTAAACATTCATATGGCATTTATTTTCAAGATGGGGTGTGTAACTTGTATCAAGTTGTAAAATATCTGCTAGTTTGAAAAATGCTAAGGAATTAATTTTTAATGGGAAAACTGTTAATAAGACTAGCAGTGCAGGTAATTTCAATAAATCTGTATTTTGAGTTAAAGCACAAGGCAGAGAACCTTTTTTCACATGTAACCTTCTCACCTCATCTCTATGCATCATGGCAGTATAACAGCACCAGCAGTAGTCACAGCAAAAGGAAGCAGGTTGGCTGAACTGTAAGCCCTTTGTCCAGAATTTATAATAGGCCTAGGCCATGTCAGTGTAATTTCCTTACAGGATTTCAATTAATATCTCATATAGTTTTTACCATATATATATATATAAAATACAAATATTTGCAAGACACTAAATAACCAAACCTTTGGGTTTCTTTCCTTAAATTAAAGCCTTTGGTTCTCATCCCAATACCAGAAATTTTCATAGATGAGTCCAGATTATACATTTTTACTGTAGCTGAAGGTGATGATAGAGGATTATTTTGGCTGATATTATGTTGACCAAAATAATTATAATTTATGGTATCTTATCTTGATTCATCTCCCAACAGTGAATCATAGGTAAAATCTCAGGCCTAGTCAGAGGTGATTCCTGATAGACAGATTTACATATATTGTTCCCTGTAGGGCTCATTCCTGAAGTTTTCTGCATATATGGCATAATCATTTTATTTAAGACTGGTTAGAGTATCTTTCAAATTCTGAGACATGATGTTGCTTCAAAAAATGTTTCAAACTATATCCTCAAGCACTTGAGCTCCCTTTCAATGTAATGATAAACTGGAAAAGAAAGAAATTAAAAATTAGATAGTCTCATAAAGACCATTTTAAGACAATATGCCAGTGACGGCATCAACTAAGTGAAATCTAATGTTAGAGGCACATGCAGTGAACAGAAATCATGGGCAACCATATGGACATTTGGTGATAAGCAATTATGAAAGTTTTAACCCAGTTTTAGATTAACAAGAAAGAGTTATCCACAAAATTAATTATCCAAATTCAACTAATTCCTAATATTTTGTGTACAAAAAAATTTAAATGTGCTGACAGGTGAAACACTAGTACATTCACCAGTATCCACTGGAAAGGTGTTAAAGAAGTTACAATAAAACATCAATTAGCAATATCTAAATACATTGCAGTATTGATTTTGCTGTGTAAAAAAAAATTAGAAAGCTCTGTTTGTAAAGCAATACTGTCCTTTAATTTTTTCTAGGGAAACTTACGGAAATGCATTTGCAACAGAAAATACTGCTTATGAACTTAGAAAGAAATAACCAACTAAAGTCAGAAAATTAATTGAATCACCAGGCAGCTGGAACACTTACTTTTCTAGTCCTACTATGCCCCAGAAACTAATCAATACAAAATATGAAGAATAAACATCGTATAACATAAGATTAATGGACTGTATTTGGAATTTGACAGTTGTCTAGGAAACCGAAAGGAAAAAAATTGGAACTTGTGTTTGAGAGGCTTACACACAGTTCTTGGCTGAATGTGATCGTTACTACACAAGCAGCAAAATGCACAGAAAGTCAACATGCAAATGGAATGCTTTATGCTTGCTGTTTAACACAGCATATGAAAAATGTACATGGATTTCTCCAAGGCTTTTATTCCAGCATCATGGAAGCGTCTAATAAAACTTAACCAAGCCTTAGGTTTGGAATGTTTTCTAAATGGATTATGGAAGTATGACTTTGCTCTAGTCACTACCTGAACCTAATAAATACAAAGGTCAAAATCCTATGAGTTACTAGTTCTATCACATCTTTAAAAGTTATCTCTTCTAATATTGTAATTTCAGTATATTAACAAAATATTGTATGAATTAGAGGCCTATAACTTTAAGTAACTTACACTACAGAATGATAGTGTTATAGCAGCTCCTAGAATTCCTAGTATTCTTCCTATTATAACACCAACTAAAGCAAATTCCAGTGTAGAAAATACATAGCAAGTACCTTAACCTTGTGTTAGTAAAAACCTTTCAGGAAGGCTCCTTAAATTCTCAGTTACAGCTTCACTTGCTAGATAAGAAATTCCTTCATAATGCAGGTTGAATTTTATTTATATTGCTTTTGGTCAGAACTTCTGACTCAGGTCAGATTTCTTCATATGAACATTTTTGGCTTTAAATATTAGTGACAGGCTTTTCTTTAGACATTTCATGTAAATGACAGTAAACATTAGGATTGCCCTCCTTCTGTTCACTCTGACCTTGGACTCTTGGGCCCTTTTGAGATTACTACTTATTTGTGTCATCAAGTTCACACCACTCAGACCTAAAAATAACATTACTGATTGCCTTTCTTACTGCAAACCCTAGTACTTTGGCTTTCATCTGTCATAAACAAGTTTTACAGATGATTGGGCTATTAAGTCAAAATAACCTTAGAAGAATGTTTTTTAAAAGATTCAAAGCTGTTTGTGATGTTGAGTGCGCTTTGCTACTTGATAAGATGCAAGAGTGCGAGTTAGGTGTATGCTTTCACTCATTTAAAAGTAACATAAAAGTTATCACACAGATTAGATTTAGAGAATTATTCTTCTATAAAGAGTGCTTTTCAGTGGAAAACACTAAAATATCTGTTGAAATAAGAATAATTATCTGTGGCGAAAAATGGCTATCTCTGTATCACTGTGGAGTTAGGTTAACTTTGCTAAAATGTATAGTCATTCCTATGACTTAATATCCTAATTTTGTAATCTACCAGCTTGATCCTTACTATCTAACCACTGCACAATCACATATACATGCAAAAGTAAATGGTCTTCAGAGTAATAACCGTGGAGAAATTTCCATGCTCAAGGAAAACAAGTTGGTATCATTTTAACTGCATCTCAGAAAAAAACCAAACCTGTGTTGTTAGGTGGGACAGAAAGGAATCAAATTCACCTTCAGGTTTCCAAGACCACCACACATATATTTTAAATATTAATAAAAAGGGATAAAAATATTCTTGTGTCAAAGTGTTGGTGCAGTTACACAGTTGTCCTCTGTGACTGGCTTTTGAGAAGGCAATGAGGAAAGCGCACTCATTTTAACATCTGAATACTTCATATTTGGACATACTTAAAATTAAACCAAGAAATCTGACCTTCTGAGAGCATAATTTTAACCAACAAAAATTTGGAATTCCTCAGTGTGTGCAAACATTAAAGGGTAGTACAGTAATTCCTAAGAAAGGGCAGAGTTTTCATGATATTCAAACCAAGGCAGGCAAGAATTTGGGACATGTGGGCCCAAATTCAGGCTACACAGACTCAAGAAATTTCTGCTTCTATTCCAGGGTAACCAGGCAGTGAAAGGACATGATTTATGAGAAATGATGGCAAATTTTTTTCTCAATTAATAAAGGAGCCGGACCACACAGTGCTATGTTGCCCTGCATAAAAGGAACTATTTTCCCAGCAAATTAATTTCCTCATTTAATTCATCTGCATTTCTGTAGTGATTTTGAACACAGACTTGTAACTTCCTAGAAACCTATATAATAATACATAATAATATTTTATTATTAAGCAGGTAAAGGAAGTTTCTCATTTCACATTGTTCTTAAATTATGCTACAAGACCATAAGTGCTGCTCCCCTCTCAAAATTAAAAGGGGGGCCTTAAAATGAAATAAGTATCATCTAATCTAAGCATAAATATTGGGGTATGACAAAGGGAATCACAGAACCAGGAGTGCTGATACTCTTCCCAGCCATTTTCCGTACTGGCATCTGTGATATCCTTTCAGATTTACCAGTGTGCCTGATACTTTTGTTCAGAAAATCCTGCAATGAAATATGAGGATGTGCCTGAGGCATTGCAGGGATAGGGAGTCAGCTGTGTGTGCTCTTCAGCTTATTTATACTTATGTAGTAACTTCAGCACATGTGAAGCATCAGCTCTGCTGAGCAGGTACAGCATGTATGCAATCAAAATATCTGGGGTGTGCCAGACTCGCTGCATATGGACTATGCAGTCAGTACATACATATTTAAAATGTGACCATTTGATAAGGATATATGACATTGGGCAAGCTGATCCAAGGAAGCAGCAGGAAAAACAATTCCAGGTTGAAAAGGGGACCTGTGCACGTGGTAGCTCTGTGGACACACTTCCCTAGGTAAAACTACTCAGTAAAAATAAGATCAATAGCAATAAAGATTAATAACTAGACAAATAATTAATCTGATCATAAATAACCTTTCCCTTAAGGTTTTACATGTGAAAGAGCCCCATAAAAGCTCAAGCTCTTTAATTCAATTTTAATTTTTTAGTTGCATTTTTCACTGTAAAACACATTCTGTGATCTGTCTTAGTTGATAAAGTGAACAGTAATTTTTTGTAAGAAGACGTTACCAAGACTGGTGACAATACTAAAATTTAGTAACAATTTTAAATCACAGTTTTGGGATGGCTTGGCTGGAGCTTTTTGTTTGAGGGTTTTTTTAATTGTTTATTTGGTTTGCTTTGCAGTTTGGTTTTGGGTTTGGTTTGGGTTTTTTTGTACTGGGAAGAAATAATTTTGGGTTGGGTAATGAACAAATAAGAGACTAGATACTTTTTTGACCTAGAATTTATCTTCCTTGCTCCTATTTAGGGTTACTGTGGTAGTACGCACACATTATGGTTACTCCAGAGCATATGGTGTTCCTACTCTATATTTATATTTTGAAGTAATACAGTGCCTGCCTGAGCTGCTCTTAACCCTATTGCCTCTGCTTTATCTCATCATAAGACAAGGAAAATCAAACAGTAACACTGTCACAGTAACATATCAGGGATTCCAGCTGTTCATAAAGATAATTTTGATGAAAGCAGATGAATTGGTTGTAAGGTACCAGCTCCAGTATCAAGGTCCTATGGTGGTCCTGTTGGTCAATATCAAACTGAGAGAGAGATGCCATTGCAATGGGCTTCAGAGATTCTAATCAGGAGTAGTAGATGTAATGAGTAACATCAGGTTTCCAATTAAGAGGATGACTTTTCCTATAGATAGATTTTTTTGGTGATTAACACTTGATTTGATGGACTCACTGAACCCACAGCAGAGTGTGTACATGTGTTCTGTAAGCAGTCTGAATTAGTGAGCATCAATTTCATATTTTAAACCTTTTATTTAAGTGAGGATGAAAAAACCAGTATTTCCTGCAAATGGCAACAGCAGATATTACTGATTAACAGCTCTAACGTAAATTGAAGACACATAGGGGTTACACTGAGTGGAAAATAAGCTAACGAGAGTTTTTAATGTAAAGTTTCTAACTTCGAACTAGAATTTTGTGGTAAAGAACAGAGGAAATGTAACTTCCTGAAACTTATTTTCAACAGACATTTTCAGGGTTCATTAAACTGATCATCTTCACAAAGTACCAAGTATCGGAAACTTGTATTTATTTTCCCTTAGGTTTAACTGAAGCACATTTTTTCATTTGTCACCTTATAGCAAGAACAGCATATGGATAAAAAGGTCCAGGTTAGTGCTTTAGAGAACAAGGTGGCAATTTGTATGCCTTATACAAAGAACTCTCTTAGTATCTGCTACTCTCTGATTCATCCAAAGTTGTGGGACTCCAGTAATGTAATTAGTACACAACAAATTACGTTGGGTGAGATGTGAGTGGCAGAACAAAATGGATATCATCAGTCAGAAAGTTCCATCTTACATTCCACTACCCTTTTTCCTTCTAAAATCCTTACTCTTTTGAGGGTAAATAAATTTCCCGTCATGCTGAATCTTCGTAAGGTACAAGTTAACTCATCTAATGCTATCTGTGAAGAAAAAGAGGTAGAAGCACAAAATGTGGCACCAGCATATTGACTAAAACCCCCTTACTTTCTATACTTCTTTCCCTTGCTACTTCCTTGTTCCAGGTTACCTGATAATAAGGGGAAATGACCAAACTACCACTCTGACAGTCTAAGAGGGCTTAGGGGAATTGTTTTATGTTGTCCATTGAGAATGTGAAATTGTCTACCTTTGCTAGCATCTAGTATTATCTAAACAGAATTTTGCAATACTGAGCTTAATTGGCATAGGTCAGAAAATCACTGTAGGCTCCTAACTTCTGCTTAGTAGAGGGAAAAATCATCAGCTGACAACACAAGCATAATTTCTATAAATATCAAGGCCTAATAAAAAACATATCTGTTTAACAGGTGCTATGAAGCTTCAAATTACTGCAGCAGTTCACATTCTTGTCTTTAACAATCTTTCATCCCAAAATGGAGATGTGCAGGACAATAAATATTAAATATTAAACTGTTAGTTATAAAGTCTCCTTCTGAAACTGTTTTCTTAACAAATCAATTATGAAAGCACAAACATGGTATGTTTTTAAAACAAACATCATCATTAATACCGATTATTTATTTTGAAGTTACACAAGGACACCACAGACACATTGACTGGGCACCATGAAAAATACACATTAAAAACTTCATTCTTTCATGTCACTACTTCAGGTACAGGCCTCACTTGCTACTCTGAGTACCACCTGAGAGCCAATACAGCTTTCTTTTCATGTATGGACTGAGGTGGTGATTCCTAATCTGTGGGCTCCTTATCCTGATGTACGGGGATTTTGGCATTTTTTTACTCCTACTATTTTCTTTTGGAGATAATTTCCAAATCAGTATTAACATAACACATATACTTTTAATGTCTATGTGTGTCTGTAGAACCACTAGTGAAAAACAGAATATCAAAGTGATCTTGAAAAGATATTTTCCTTTTACCTTTAACAACTGACAGGTTTAATTATCACTGATAACAATGAATGAGACAATAGATGAATGGACAATAAAATGAAGAAATACAATAATTCTTGTGCTGGTTTCTTCAAACAGTCCTGTTAAGAATCATATATTAAGCCTGACAATAATGTTACAGACAAAATGTGAACTATATATTTGGTGTGGACCTCCGGTTAGTTAACAGTTGGTGAGCCCATTCTCTCATACACACAGACACACAACCATGCAAAAAAATGGCAAAGAAAGAAAATATTCCCTCATATATTTTTTCAACATTTAGCTAATAAGGGAATTTCTTCAAATACCATATATATATATATATATATCAAAAGAGAATTTATTTACATACTATATATATATATATATATATATATATATATATATATATATACACATATATATGTTGAAAATAGCAGTAAGAAACAATATAGATTTCATTCCTGAACCATCAGAATCTGAGATGCTCAGAATCTTAAGAGACCTGCTGTTCCTGAGTCTGAATATCACCAGATTTTTCTTCCTAGGAAACAAGGTCACTTCAATAAAATGCTTGGAATTAATGTAGTATACCTTGATTATAAAATGATCTGATTTTGCAATTAAGAGTACTGCACGACAGCATCTCATTAAGAGTAGAGGCCAGATACCAGATTTAACGAGGTTAAAAAGAAAAAAAATCACATCATCATCACAATCAGTCAGTACAAAATGGCTTTGAATTCCCCGTTCCATCTTTGGCTCTACCTTAACAGCAAACCAGACGGTACAATCCAATTCCGAAACGTGGAAAGATCATGTTGCCATGATTTATTATGGGTAAAATTAAATGTTTTGCCAGCTTACCTGATTGAAAGAGAATGAAAAATCACAGCAAAGCCCAGCATCCAAAAATAATATATGTCTCCTCCTGAAATAGTCCAGATTTCCATCCACAAAGCTTTACAAATTAATTATAATTTCTATATTCTCAGTGGAAAAGAAAACATAGAGACCTTTCCAGAATCCTCTCTGATTCTGCCTCCGCTTCCTGTTCTCAGTCTCACTCTATGGTACCCAACATATATCAGAAAACAGCTTATTAGGAGAAGGGGGGCTGGAGGAGGGGGATGGATGGAGGGGGAGAAGTGACGAGCCCGCAGCACCTGACGTGGCAGCTCCACCTACTGGTGGCGAGAACGACACGGACCGAGCGCAGCCTCCGAGGCTGCTCCATCCCAGGCAATCTGACCTGCACTTCAAACAGCTCCTGTGTAGTAACTTCCTTCAGGCAAGAAGCAGAACAGACCAGCAGAACCACGCTGATTAGTGAATTGCCCCTTAAAATTCTTTGTCGTAAAATAATTAAATTTAAATTTGTCTATATACGTTGAACAGAGCATCTGGTTTTAAACCTGCTTTAAAAATGCATGGGAAGGGAGGAATGTGTAAATAACAGAGCATAGACACTGGCTGCCCCCCCCCAACTGGTGTATGCAGAACTCGCTGATTATCCTGATACTGTCTTGTTCATTAAATACTCCCATGCATTTTTGGCATCACATTCATTTCTTGCATGTGTGTCAAATGTACTACACTTATGTAAACAGCATAGCTCAAAGTCTTTCCCTCAGACAGGATTCCTGGCCATGTGCAGATTTACATCTGCTTACCTAGGATTCCTCTGGCCCTCCTGGGAAGTGTTATTAGACAGTGGCTCCAGCATTGCCTGGTCCATGGGCAGCAGCACTGAGTGAATGATGTCCTTCAGGCAGCGTA
The DNA here is from genome assembly GCA_013400415.1 of Scytalopus superciliaris. Taxonomy (NCBI): domain Eukaryota; kingdom Metazoa; phylum Chordata; class Aves; order Passeriformes; family Rhinocryptidae; genus Scytalopus; species Scytalopus superciliaris. Next base: position 494,993 of record VXBX01005472.1, read on the forward strand.
TTATTTTGTCCTGCATGTCAGTTTAAGGAGTACTGTGTCTGTGGAAAGCAAAGTGCAGGAACGCTGAGCAATGTCAGCAAGTGTGTGTAATATATTGACCCATAGCCTTGGGTTAGAGGCCACGACAGTTCCCAGTGAATTTAAAATCAAGCTACCAGCTTTGTTCAGTCATGTGGGATTTAATGAACAAACATTATTCCACAAAACAAGAAGATAAGCATATAAAAACTATGAATATTTTGCTTTCTTGTAGCTTCTTTAGTTCCTTTAAATACCTCTTGTGCAGTGCCTGGAGACAGCCCCATGCTCTGTCCCACTGATCACACCCTTTGTTTTGGAAGTGGAATGCCAGCACTTATCCAGCCTGATGCTGCACAAAGCAGCAGTGGTGGTGATAACTGCCTGTGATTCATGTCCTGTATCTCTAATATCCATAGGCATCCCTATTTCAGTCAGCATTTATCCTTAAGCATTTGTGCCAATTTGTGAGTAGTCCTTTTGATTTCAGTTACGTTTGCTGTGTGCTTCAGATATAAGTACCAAATTCCTGAATCTGGCAGCAGCAAACAGAAATACATTTTCAGGGGATGTACATATTCTGTACATCTGTATATTAAGTGAAAGAGATGTACACCCACCTTGAAAATGTTTGGGTTTTGTAAAACACAAGGACACTCCTGATCACACTGTTCAAGCTAAACCCCCTTTTTGTTTCAAAAAGACCAGTCTTATTAAAAAAAATAAAATAAAAAAAATTTTTAAAAAATTGTTCTCTCTTTGATTTTAATATTTACATTTTCAAACTTCTAGACATTAAGAAGGAATGTATTTTTAATAAAAAAAGTGTGCATTGTCTCTATGGCATAGGTTTTGCTTTCATGGGATTATGTTAATTTAGCAGACCCATGAATGAAGAGAAGCTGGTGTCTGCATTTTAAACTGCTTAGGAACATTGTTTTGCACATGCATTGTGTTTTGAAAATCAAGCCAGTCCTTGGAGAGGACTTCCATTTGCTTACATGCTGCATTTCTTTTATGTATCATTTTTAATATAAAAACATTTTCTTAGGCGTCTTTGGAAGTTTTCTTTAGAAAGTTGTTATGTCATTGTCCAAATGTAATCATTATCTAGTAACATTATAATTAAAGGAGAGTTATACATGTTGAATCTGTTTCTCCCGGAAAAATAAAGAAATTCTAATCTACACAACAAACTATTTCAACCTTGTTAAAAAATAAGAAACACACTCCCTAGTACTAAATGTGTAATTCTAACAGAAATAGGTGTATAAAAACCAGATTTGAACATAAGCTGTTTCAGGGATTTCATTCTCTGATAAGTTTTAAAACAGTGTAGTCTTGGAATAGCTAATTTTTGTGAACTAATGTTCCACAGATGGTTAATGTCATAATACTAGAGAAACCCCAGTCCTGCTTTTTTTTTTGTGAGAGTGTTCTTATCTTTATTGCAATCTTCTGTGATACACCAGCTGACACAATGACTATGCATAATGTATTTGCTTATACCAAGACAGCCTTCTCATAGGTGTAGGTCTGATATTAGAGAAATGTTGCATCACTGACTTAAACAGTTCAATTATCAACTCTCACACTACCAAACAAAATCCAGAAAACATAAGTTTTGTTTGTAGAAATGCTCATGCCACACAGATTCATGGTAAATATTAATTTATTAATATAATAGAATCATGGACTGTTTGGGTTGGACAGGACCTCTGGAGAACATCTAGTCCAACCCCTCTTTCTAGAGCAGGCTCACCTCAAGCAGGTTGCACAGGATCACATACAGGTGGGTTTTGAGTAACTCCAGGCAAAGAGACCCTACAGCCTCTCTATGCAGCCTATTCCAGTGCTCTGTCACACTCAAAGAAGTTCTTCTTCATGTTCAGATGGAACTCCCTGTGTTTCAGTTTGTGTCCATTGTCCCTTGTCCTGCCACTGGGCACCACTGGAAAGAATCTGGTCTCATCTGCTTGACATCTGTCCTTAAGATATTTGTGTGCATTGGTAAGATCCCCTCTCAGTCATGTCTTCTCCAGGATGAACAGGCCCAGATCATGTACAGCTCATATACAGCCTATATTCTCCTTAAATCAATGTACAGGATTGCCTGTATAGTGATTCAAATTCATTGAAACCAGTCAGAGTCTTTGGTTTACTGAAACTGAGTTTGAATCATGCTCTTAAGAACTCCTTATCACTCTTAAAATCTATCACTGGAACAACAGGGCAGAAACCAACAACTATTATACACATTTATACTATAAATATATGAAACCTTCTCTATGAAACAACTGCCCCTCAAAGCCCTGAATTTTTAAACACGAAAATTTCATTAAAAAACATATATGAAATGTATATATGTGATACACACTATATATACAAAATCTCTCTCCTTCCTTTCCTCTGCCTCGCTAGATCCCAGTGCCAGATCTGGAAAACAGAAGTGGTCATTCAACAAACAGGCTGCTTTGACAAAAGTAATTTATAACAATGCCAGTCTCACACTTGTTTCAGTTTAAATTACTTGTATAAATTTTAATGAATCATCACTGAAAGTTCAATTCAGAAATTACATTTAAAAATCTAGCTTGAAAAGGCCTGACATTTCTAAACAATCTGCCCCAGGTGCAGTTATGTTCTCAGTAATGACTGAAGAAATGCAAAGCTATTCAGTCACTTTTAAATAAACAGCTGAAATACAAATATTTAAATATCTTAGTTCCAAAGACAAAAATAGTTCTGAAGTGTTAAACACGAATGAGTACAGCCCCTGTATGAGGTCTCATACGAGCCTTACACATAGCTCACATGTAAATTTTCAGCAATGCAATCATCAGCTTGTTTTAACAAATATTTTGTTTGATAAATACAATTATTTTTGGACAACAATTCTCTTTATTAATTCTCAGGCACTTCTGTGAACAGTAACATGTACTTAAAGGCACCAAAATACAAGACATGATGTTATAACTTCAACTACTTAGCTGTATTAACCTTTGAAAGTGACCGAAATTGCAGTATTTAGCAAAGTATAATGAATCTGGCTTCAATTCAAATTCAACACTGGCTGATATCAGCATAGAAAACTATTTTTTCATCTTTGGTTTCTCTCTTTTTTCCCCCTTTTGTCCCTAGCGTGCAGAATCAAAAAACCCTGCTTTTAATAAATTTTGTACCAGGTACTGTTGCATATTTACATATCATGGACCTGACATAGTGGCTCTCCCATTAATAATCTGCACTTTTACTTGAGAATCTATTTTAATTTGACTGCTGCATACAGTGGTAAGCAAAATTTAGAGAGAAGTGGAATTGCAGTGGAAATATCTGGTCTAACATTTAAAGATGATCAGTGGTAGACTTGAAAATGAGTTTTTACAGTTTCCTTTTATTCAAAAACTTGTAAGTTGCACATGTGGAATTTCAAAACTGGGGAAAAAAATACAAAATGTGGCTAGCAGTAAAAGGCTATAGAACAGAAAATTAAAAGTATGAAGACTTCACAGTAACTTAAGCCTTTGACCACTAAAGTATTTTAACAGGCCATAGAGCACACTATCTGAAAAATTAGCTGCTTTAAATTATTCCTAACATCCTAATAAAGATATGTGACCAGCAATCTGTACTCTAACGGTTGTAGCTTTTAATAATAATAGAATTATTTTAACATTAATGTTATTAAGTAATAGTTAGACTCCTCCAACTCTTGTGGAAAAACAAAGGCCATACACAAATGGATTCAGTTGCGGTAATTCCACCAGTTTAGTAAAAATGAAGTAAAAATAAGTCACAAAGCACACACCACCCCAACCACCATCCATATGTGCCTAAGTGCTTCCAAAATATTGACCTCCAGTTACAACTTTCAGATGAACGACAATCATAGTTATAAAATTATCGTGAGCTGAACAAAATGTGCAGAGCAATCACAGCTTAGAGATGTCTTAAAAGATTCTATTTATATACGCACACACTCTGTTCATATATTTAGAAAGAGTAGGAATCCTGTTTTGAAGAAATAAGATCATTGTGTGAGACTGATGTCTGTTCAGTCCAAGTCCACAGTGATTAGCCACAGACAATAATAAAATAACTGGTCAATAGAAAGTTTTTTTTCTAATGCCAGTGATCCTCAAGCCAGAGGTGGGTCTAGCAAGCACATTGCTTGGCTTCAGGAGCTTCACAGCCAACTTCACTTGCATTTTTAATTACTTAGTGAGAGAGTTAGTGACAAGTTCCATAGGTTAACTGGAAAGATGTAGCTTTCCCACCATATATCTTCTAGATGTTTCTATTCTCTAGCATGTAGCAGGCACTCTGCTGCCACTGCAGAAGTTGAGGAATTTCTGATTGCTACAAGCAACATTCCTTTTAATCTTGTCAATCTTGCTTGTAAGATTTTTTATGTTATGTCTGTTTTGGCATGACATGGGAGAGTCACAGAAAGCAATTAATTTATTAGGAAACACTTTTTTGCATGACATGTAATGTACCTTAAGAGCTTACAGAGATACAGGACAACGGCTTAGGGGGATTCCGTAAGACACTATATATTTATGTGAGTAATAAGGGTTAGAATAGGGAGCAGGCACTGACTCGGATAACAAGGATTCAATATCTAAGGCTTGCAAACTTCTCGACTGACTTCCAGAACTTAATGTATATATTTCTCTCAGTTCCTCACCTATGAAATGGAGATAATTCCTGACTTCAGAAGCCGCTATAGGATAAATTAATTCTGTTAGCTAACCAAGCCATACAGATCAAGAGTGAAGAAATATTTTAATATTCTTTGTAATGTCCAAAGAAGCCAACCAGGCCTCAGAAGCTATTCTTTTAGGCACCATGTATTCACAGGACACAGACCATGTTCAAAAGAATCTTATATATATATATATATGTATGACAAGACCAATAAACAAAGATGAAATGCAAGCAATCGATTTCAAAGTGAACAAATACAATTTAAGATAGGCAGATTTTAAGAGGTGGAGAAATGAATTAAATGATACCTCAGCAACAAGTGCACTAGTGCTCTCAGAGCTAGTAACAAAATCTAATAATGTCCTCCCAGGACACCTATAAACAGAGAGATTGCATTCATATGTTTTCATTCCATTTATTGCTACTGAGTCATGTGGTTTAATTGGTCAGATGAAAGGTAATCATCACTTGGAGAGAGGGGAGGTTTTGCTAAGCAAACCTCAAGTTATAACTTATTTATTTGCTAGTCTTTAAAAGCTGGAATGCCTAGAATAATCGCTGTGTTTAATAACATATGCTTGCCAAGTTTATTTTGCATTAGAAAATTTCTCTGCATCTCAGGATGCCTAAGAGTTACCTGCACTAAAAGTCCTACCTTTTCACTACGCTGTGAAAATATATTGCTGAGAGATGGCAACAAATTTCAAACAATTGACTCTAATATGTTAAAGAAAAATAATGTTACTTTGATCTGCTCTCAGCCAAGAATGATAAGGATACAGAACATGCAAACTGTTCAGTGCACTGAACTGTGACATAAGCACAAACTAATGCCTTAGTGGTTCTGCTATGGCATACAATGTCAAAGAAAGCAAAGATGGAAGTGATATGTACTTTCAAAAAACTGTTGTGCACATTCCTTTTCAAACCTGTGTTCAGTGTTGATCATTAAAAGGGAGCCAAGAAATTACTGAGTTTATGTTTTGAAAATATTATGAATGTGATACAAAATAGTTCCTTCTTCAGAAGTAATTACCAAGACCAAATAGTTTTCATTACATAGAAAAATGTTCAGAAATCTTTTAAATTTCAAAGCTATCTTTCTTAGGCAGAGGTAAAATCTGGCAGCCTGCACTAATACACCTCAGATGCAAAGATTTTAGATGTGAAAGTAATGCAACAAAATTAAAAGATTGCTGATGTTTAGTAGTCACCAGAGTAATTTCTTCTAAAGTAACTGGAACAGAGGAAATAATCACACTTCATATTTAGAATCACCTTAAAGTTCAGTTTCACTTCAATGAGTAATTTGCAAAGGTGACTCTCAGACTTTAAAGGCAAGAATGACAGGCTTTATGATTTCATCAGAACTAAATAACAAAGTCTAATAACTTTTGATTGAGATTAATTTATGTCTTTTAAAAAGATGACACATCAAGGAACCAGGAATCTGTTCTATCTGCAGACCTGTCTTTTGCCTTAGCAATTTAGGGATTCAGGTCTAGAGTTTGAGACTTACAAGATTTGTGGATTAAAAAGGACAAAAAGGAAAATAAATGTTTCTAAAAATGTGAAGCAGCTATTTCTTTGAGGCATGTAAACGACAGGCGTAGATAAGTGTCTATTGGCCAGAACAGCTGTAGGCATTGCTCCTTAAGCTTAACATCCCATGCGCTGTGGAAACTGGAGTTTGACCTTTTGCTCTATCTCTTCTGGGCAAATGTTTTTGCATGATTTAATAGAATGGTTATTTTTTATGCAGATGACTGTTAGCCATGCTCTGAGAGGCAAAGAGAAATTTCTGGTAGAAAAGAGCTCTATCAGCATGGTTGAATAAGCAGAAGGATCTTCCAGCTATCCTAGTTTTAGACACTTAAATACATTTTTAAAAAATCATAAAATTATATTTGTTCAATGCATATTTGTTTTCATTCCTATATTGTTACTATAATTACTATTAATATGATTAATAAAATCATGAATAAGCCATGTTTGTAGGTGTTGATGGAGAGCTTTAGGAGATTTAGAATCAGCTCTGAGAGATTTACTGGAATCTCTCTGAATCTCTTTTGAATTTTTCATAGAAAACCTCTTGATTTTCTCACAGACATATAACTGAAAGTTTGTGCCACTGAAAAATGTGGGGTTTTTTTGAAAATGTAAACTTAGAAAAATCCTATGAATTTCAGCAGTTAAAAGTCTATTGTCTTTGACTTACTGTGGCATTTTATTGTGATATATGTGAGATATTATCGTATCTCACTTTCATTGTACTGTTCACAGAAGATACAGAAGATCAAATCTTGCTTTGCCAATGAGCTTTACCACTAAGGTGTAACTGTCATAAACCTACAGATTAAAGAAGTGAAACTGTGATAGACTGTAGAAGGATTAAGATTACAGAATATAAAACAGAATAAAAATTTCTCTGTGAGAGAGAAAATATTCTTTAAAATGGAGCTGAAATGCATGCTTCTTACCAGTACACTTTTAACTAAATTGTTACTCTACTGCTAAGAATTATACACGTAATAATAGTTCATACAATCTCCAAATTTCTTGTAACAGTATCTCACTTCTAATAGTTCAGATTTTATTAATTCAAACTAGATAGATAGATAGATAGATAGATAGATAGATAGATAGACAGACAGTTAGACAGACAGATGAACGGAGGGATAGACAGACCAAAAGTTCTTGTGTGGCTTATGAAGTAAGCTAGATTAGTATTTGAAACTTTAATGCTACATATTCCAATGAAATTATTGTTGTACATTCAAGTGACTTGAGAATTAGGCTTAGAATATCAGCTTCACCATTTAAAGTTTGAAGTAGGCCTATGTTCATTCACAGTGCATTTTCATGTTTATACAAAGTTGTCAAAGTATATTCCAAGGTATTTCCTGCTGCGTTCCTCCGGCCGCGCTTCAGCACCGCGGACAGCGCTCACTGCGGGCAACGCGGGCGGCCCTTCGCAGGAAATCCTCCACAAGGTATAAATATTGGTTTTGCATAAAATAGTATTCTATAGATAAAAAAAAATCCTTAAAACAAAGTCAGTCTAAATTGTATTTTTTTGTGTGACAATAGGATTTTTAAGACACTTAGTCCATGCTCACGCAATAGGTGTTCTGACCTACTATTATCATTACTTGAACTATTTTAGTACTTGGGAGTTCTTCATGGTCCAAGATCTCATTGTAGGGATTGAACAAACACAGAAAGGGATCATTTTCCTGAAGACACTCCAAGGTTTTGTGAGAACTGTGATGAATGGTTTAAGCTGACATAACTATGGGTTGCTACTCAGAGGGACTGTCTCTCCAGCCACCTCCCTGTGTTGACATGAGTGATTTTTGTAATGAGGTAGACCATGGATCCTAATTAAAAATTCCATGGTCTTCATCTAGATTCATTCCTAGTTAACTCTTGCATTTTTTCCTGCCCCAAACCCCACGTTTTGGTGTGATTAAATTTTCCTCCACAGCTGAGAGCTGTTGAGCCAACCCCGCATGCAGGTGGCTGCTGTGTGATGTGACAGAGCAGGTGCACGTGATAGAAATAGAAGATAAAAGTAGAAACTCAGCTACACAGCATTCCAGTATAAGGTATCCTTTGGCAACAGTAAATCCAACACTGCTATTATGGGAATTGCGGCGAGACACAACTGGGGTGAGCCAGTCAACTTGTATATTAGTCTTGTACAACTAATAGTATCGAGAGTATCAAAGATAGGTTTCAAGATGCTATAAAATGCAATAAAGCCTTGGATTAAAATAAGCAAAACAGAGCACCCTAAAAACCCTTTATTGAGCAATAACGTAATAGTCTTGTTGAAATCCAAGCATCCATTCCTTCTGTCTTACATAATGATCTTTATTCCTCTGTCTTTCAATGAGGATAAAAACGTAATTTAGATTTTGCAGAATTAATAATCAAAGAGAAAATAGCAGGCACTCCTATTTTCTACTATTTTGTAGTGGGCGGTTCTGAATAAAGATTGACTTCTTTATTTCTAAACACACTGCGTTAGTACACAGTAAATTAAGGACATGTGGCAGAAACTTGAGTTTTCTGCAATTATTTGTATATTGATGTATATACTTCAATGCTAACAAAAAAAAAAAAAAAGAGCAAAAAAAGTTGTGCAGTTTTAACCTCAGAGCAGTGTTCAGACAGTGGTAAGCATTCATGACTCTTGCTTTATTTCAGAGCAGTGCAGTGAGGGGCTGGCCGCGCCCCCCCCGCCCCCGGGCGGCTGGGCAGGCTGTGCGGGCTGTGCGGGCTGTGCGCATCCCGCGGGCTCGCTCGGTGCCGGTAGGTGGAGCCAGCACAGAACCCGCGGCCGCCTTGTTTCCTCCCCCTCCGCTCTTCTCCCCCTCCCTCCCCCCTGCTCATTTCCCCCACAACCAATTTTCTGATCGATGCTGGGATTCAAGGAGTGAATCTCAGAACAGGAAGCAGGCGAAGGGACTACAGAATACTGCAGAGGTTCCTTTGTTGCTTTTATGGGGAGGTTCGTTATTTCTTTCCTTTTTCATTTCAGTGAAATTAAGAGTTTACAAGCTTCTTTGCCCAGGAACCTGTACCTGCAGTAGAACGAGCCTCTCATCATCTATCTACAAGTGTATGGATATTTCTTATGCTATGATTTTTAATTCTCTTTTAATCAGGTAAGACACTATTATATTTCTTTGGAATGCTTTAGGCAACAAATTCCAGTTGTTTTATACCAAGATTCTTCTCTTGTGCTGCCACACCTAGTTTTCAATTAATATTAATAGAGCAAGAGGAGAGGAAATCATAGCCATCTTTGCCACTGCATGGATTTTTCACAGCATTTAATTAGGTCTTAACACAATAATAAAAATGTTGTTGCTCTTGGGAGTTTTCTGGTCCTATCTTTTTTTTAAGCTTGCATGCTTATAATAAGAATTGCTTTTGAGTTTGCTTTTTTCGTTCTGATTCTGGTAATTTGTTGCTGTTGTTTTGAGGTGGTCATCCACAAGTGTTTTCTTTTTCTGCTGGAGGCTATACTGTGCTGTATTCAGAATACAAATTGGAGTGTATTTTAAAGCACACAAATGCATCCATAGGATTGCACAATTTTGATGCACAAATGTGCTGTTGCTTCTTTATACCATCTTCAGACTGAGGCTTTCTTTACTTCCTAAATTCATCATTTTGTTTCTGTGAGGCATGGGAGATTTACAGGATTCTCCCCTCCCTCATCTCCCAAAACAGCCTCTCCCTGATGGAAGACAGAATGGAGGACTTAGTCTGTGACTAAACATGGTTTTGCACTGCTGCATATACCATATGAAACACATATGTTTTGTGAATTGTTTTACATACATAAGAATGGAATTTTTATTGTAAAAGGATCAATCCATATTGCATGACAGAAAAATCATTCCTTTCATTATTTTTTTAGAATCATGATACACACTGGGAGAGACAGCAGAATGACTCAGGAGGTGGGAAGCTCATGCAGCACCCCCTGACTCTTCTTTCAAACCTTCTGGTCTTTTTTCTTACCTTCCTCGAATTACACCAATAACATATTTAGTTGGGAAAAACAACACAGAAATGCATTGACTTACACAGTCACAGATCAGAGCTCAATAGCCAATTTATGAAAAAAATAAAGAATGTGCACTTAATTTAAATGCATTCTGCTTTTGATTATAAGGTGGTAAGTAGCACTTAATCAAAATTTGCACACATCTGTGTATAGGTAAACTTTTTTCTTTTAGTGGTGATTAGTGAAGCAACGGAAAATTGCCTGTTGGGATGTGAATGCTGGATGCTGCATTGGGTTTAGCCGATTCCATAGATACACGTGAAATGTTGAGAAGGTTCACACGCGTTCTCGCCATCTGTGCAGGTTGCCTGCTTGGCTGTATTTTTGTGATTGATGTTTACTATATGTATATCTGGGTATGGCTCAGCCACTGTAGTGTCTGAAGATCACTAGATGGTAAAGGATTCTCCATTCTTGGAGAGATCTGGAGAAACGATGAATAATCCTGTCCAAATGATCTGCAATTTCCTCCAGTGACAAATGCATAAAATAAATGATGCTCTCATATGTCTATAGGCCCCACTTCAACAACAAACAGGCATGTCAATGGGATGACTCACATTCTTAATATTAGGCAAGAGGATAAGTACCTGGCTCCGTTCTCTTGATTTTTAGACTGCACCAATTTTCAGGAAAAGAATAACTTTTGTAATCTCAAAAATTTTGCAGTGTTCATAAAATGCAGTTAGTAGGCCAAATGAGCTTCAAAGATAAACTATAGATTAACTTTTATGTTTAAAAAATAAAAAGAAAATCCATAGAGTTCTTACAGGCCTTAAAGGAAAATACTGAAGCTGAATTCTTACAGGTTTTGAGTACATTCATTGTGAGCATTAGGTCTTGGGAAATAAGAGGCACATATTATATCAAAGCATGATCCAGTTACCTTTAGGGAGGAATGAAGTTCGATATTTTTGGAAGAGTTCAAGCAAAACTTGACCCTAAGAGAAAGCTGACCCTCCCTACCTTTTGTGAAACTTAGTTTTAGGGAATATTAAAGCCCTCTTGCTATTTTTGTTCATCTGAATTACTCCAATTGAAGTGTACTCCATACTCATACAAGCATCAGATCTCTACAGCAGAGACCAGCATACCTGCTCTGCAGCCAGAGGAAGAGCCCAGCATCAGTTATGCTGCCAGTGCTGCTTGCTGATGATTGCTTCATCACAGACCTCCATCAGTGGGTACCTGCAGCCCTGCTCTACCTCTGAGTAGCCCTTAAACTCTCCCACCGCGGGATGGAGAGGACACTGAAATCTCATCTAGTCTATCTGCCTGAATGCTACTTGGTAGCAAGAAATGCAACCATAATCCCCTCTTCTGCGTGCAGCCCTTGGCTGGAGCACAAAAATCTCAAACAAGCTTTTTACTGTGTTGCTTCTAATGTTTTTAAGCCATGCAGATGCTCACACCAGGTTCTCCAGAGCACAGTGTGGCTCCTTTGCAGCCACAGACCCTGGTCGTGTACTCCCCCCGAGTGGGCGCAGCCTCTCACCCATCAGAGCCCTCCTGTTCCTCTCTCTTTGCCCTCAGCCCCAGCTTGCCAAGCAGGCGTCAGGAATCCCAGGGCCTCCTTTCTAGAGGCTTCCTGAAGTCACTCGAATAAATCCCTTCCTTGTGCCTCCTCTGGTCTCACTGACACCCACCAGTCTCAGAAATGCTGAGTTAAAAGACATTTCTGCCAGTGGTGGCCTGAATCTTCTGTTACGGTCTTTGAAAGACAAATAATGTACCTGATTTCCAAGACGTGTTAATGATGGGAGGCAAATGATGTTGTGAATTACTGAATATCAGAAGGATAAAAAACAAATAAACAAAAAAGCTAAGGAGGAAATTAATAATTGTGTACTCGCTGCATGTTTGGGATGATACGAAGTGAAGGAGGTTTGAGACCAAAATACTGAAAGAGCACAATTTAGAGAAACATTGAATAACTATATTCATTGTTATTCAGTTCAAATTCCAAGTTTGCAACTTTACCTCTCTTATTTCTGCTCCTGAACCTACTATTGTTCCTTTTCCATCCCTTACTTCCAAGTGAAGTTATGCTGCTTCCTCTTTCTGCCTCTGACTGGGTTGGGACCAGAAGGGCTTTGCTTCCAGTCCTGGTTTCCATGTTTGATGCCTCAGCAGCTATGACTATCAATGTTGCTGAAGGGGCTGCTAATGCTAGGCAGAAACACAGTCAACATGTGGCAGCTCTGTAAGTATTTATTGCAAGCTGCTAAGAAGCTTTTTTCTGAGCATATTTAGAAATTAGAGAAGTGCTGAATGGTCAGATTTCAATAAATTTAAACAGGAGCAATAAAATTAAAACTCTTACATTGCCTGAGCAGCCTACTTGACACGATCCAGAGTAAACAAATTGTAGCAAAAGTTCTCAAAAAAAATGGCTAGAAATACATTTTAATGATGCAGCATTACCATCATGCTCATTAAATAATTAGAAAAATAATCTTTAATGTCCCTATTAAAAAAATGATCATAGGGTCATCATTCTTGTGTACTGGTTTTTAAACTTGTAGATTAATCAAATAATACTTTCAAACTTTTTCCAATAAGCAGACTACAAATGTACTTTTCCTATTAAATGGCGAAGATTTTGTTATTATAAGAATTCAAAATTAAAGAAATAAGAAATACCATGAGGATACATGAATATGCATTGTCAAGTTAAGCTTTTTTTTCTGACTTCATTGAAAGAAGTATTTCACAATTTATAGTGTCATTAAAGAAATAAATCCAGTCTCAACAACTAATGTTTGGGAAAGCTGAAGGCAGTATGAAGAGATTAACATGATGAAAACTATTAACCAAACAAAACTGTCAGCTCTGTTCATACTATATGGGGAAAAAAAGTAAAAAAATCAGCAATAACTTATTTTTTAGGTCTCTCTAGGTGAAGTTTTCATAAATTTGTGTAATTGCGATTCCACTTGCTGCTTGATTCTTAGTTTGGCTTCCCTTAAATGTGGGCAGAATCTGATTTTGGCCAGATGAATTGTTCTTGAACTGCTAATGTTAGTTGGTTCTCACTCATCTTTCTGGAGATCCTCACAGGTCCTTCCCATTATGCATTAAAAGAGCAAACTTCACCTACCAAGAAAGAGGATCATGTTCAGTCAGATAATTATTGCTCTATGCAGGGTGTAGTTACCTTACCTGCACAAACTGATAACATACAGCATGAGCAGGCATGCATTTTAAGATGATGGATGTCCAGGTTTTCAACATACAGCAAGTGGTCTTCTCATCCTCTAAAGTGGCCTTGTCATATCACAGGAGGTGCCTGATTTTTATGGTATATGGTGCTGCTTGTCTGGTCTTGAATGGAATTGTAACATACAGTTTTTGAGTAATTTAGAAAATGTCACATGACTCACTCTAGCCAAAGAAATTGGGTACCATTCAACCCTGCAGTAAAAAGCATGCTGGCAGTAGGTCTAGCCAGCTCTCGGCTCAGGACTTTGGTTTCAAAGGCAGTGTTTGTGATGTATGCAACTTGTACAAACCCACCTGATTATTTTAGCCTGCTAACTTACCACTCTGTAGCTTTCTGGTTGCTGGTACTGAGCTAACTTAAAGCTACAATATTTTGAGATCTAGTGCTGTCATTCCTCTGACAGCAGGGTGAATTTTGCTTTAGAGGAATTATTACCAGCAGGCTTTCACAGTGGGGTAGAAACAGTCTTTCTGTCTGAAAGGGTGTTATTTATACATTATTTTTTTCTATACCATCCTCACCATGTCTCACCATCCTCAGTGTAACTGAAAAATCCTCCACAGACTTTGACCCCAATGTAGTTTTGTTTGATGATAAATGTAAATGACTCACTCTGAAATTAGGATTCTGACTCAAGTTCTCTAAAGCAATACACTGTGTTCTAGACTCACCCATTTGTCTCAGTAGGATCACAGATACATTAGGAGCCAGATTCCATACATGTATACAAAATGGAGTCAGATGCATGCAGAAAAATTTGACAGTCTGTGAACTTGATAGAAATAGTGGCTGGAGTTTAATGCATCATAAACTGCATGGAGCAATGTTAGAAACACATGTCCTTTGCCCAGACACTGGGATCAGAATTTGCTGTTTAAGATGAATTCCATAAACAGGTGCAAACAAAAACAAAGTTGAAGTAGCACCTGAGTATCTAAACAGACCATGTGCTTATAAGGAATTGTATGGCAAATTTCTATACACACTCTATTATGAAACAAGAACTCTGCCCAGGGTAGTTGAAATTTGACAGCCTATCTCTATGTATACTCATTGTATTTTGTTTATTAGTAAATATTTGTACCAAGCGAAAACCAGTGGAAAATCCTACCTCTTGGGCCGTAAGGCCAGCTTTGTTAGATCAGTTTTCCCTACTGGAAGTCTGTGACAAGGTTATTTTAACTGAGACTGTGGCTCGCAAGGTCATATCACAAGAGTATAACAGGTGTATTTGTAGAGTGTGTGAGCTCCATGTGTTTTCTCTTTGCTGAGAGTCAATAATGCAACCATGGAAACTAAAAGATAACTACTGACACCAGGCAGAACGAAAAAATCTTCCATCTGTAGTTGTGTTAACCTGAAAGCAGACATGGGGCAAACACTGCATGGTTGTTTGCAGATTGAGACTTGGGCGCTGGCTGCGCAAACACCCTGTGCAGAGGCGCTGGCACAGGTGAGGCTGTGCGGTGCAGAGGCTGGTTTCCATTTTGTAGAATGGGAAGCACGGCGGCCGGGCTGACAGTAGACGGCTCCCGAGGTACCGCCCTGATACTACTGAAAAATCCTCCTAGTGAGCCAGTGAGAATGTGCTTTGAAAATACTGGGGTGCAGGCTGAGCTAATGTTTTATTTTCATTTGGCTTCCAGAAAATACTGATAGACAAAACAGAAAGCACACAATTCTACTGTCAGAAGCAATGGGAAGATGCAAATTTTAAAAGTTATTAAGGAAATCGATTTGATTAGAAAGCAATAGACTGTAAATGTTACCGGGCCATACTTATAAGAGTCACTTTTCAACAGAATAACATTTTACAACTTGCAAGCAGTTTGCTTTTGTAGTTATGTTGGCTAAACACATGCAACAGTCAGAATATTTTCAAGATTTATTGCTTCAAATTAATTTTTTTACAGTCTTTCAGTTAGAGTTAACATTTAAAGCACTTCACAGCCTTTACTTTAGTGGCTCTAAAAAGATATTTGTGCTTTTGCCAGCTGAAGTTTTCATGTATTACATGATCTTTGATCTGAAGCAAAGCCAAGCTGAAGGCAGGCTAGTCTCACAGAAAGGGGGAAAAAAAAAATGAACGTAAGCCTCAGGGCATGATGATGATGGTGATGACCTTTAATGTTACATAGGACACTTGGGTGCTATTACTCATGCTGATATCTTGCTCCATGGAGTGGCAGAGCCTGGGAACCCAGATGCGTTCTCCATTGCCGAGAAAGGGATTATATAGCTTTTCTCAGTATTGACCTCACTTCCAAATTAGTTTAAGGATTCACATATTCTCAAAATAAGCTGTCCTTAGTGAGAAAGATGATGGATATGATGCAGAAATTTAGTGAGCTGGTATAAATATTGCAAGGATAGGCAAATATCTCTGGAATTGTGATAAGGAAAGGAAATATCCCCTGGGAATCTAGAGAAGAGAGACTGATGGGAGGAAAGCAGTCAAATGTAAGAGGGGGAAGAGAAATTTTAGGAGGGTACATAAATTCAGTTTATATGAGAAAAAAGCAGAATACATTGTAAAGGAAATCTTGGCATGTGTGTCCATGGAAGTAAGCATGGTTCCAGTGGGAAAATCTTGCACTGGTAGAGCTCCAAGTCACAGGTGATGCTGTGAGCAAGGAATGCCTGTAAGAACTCTTTGGGGAGCTCTTGGATTCCATCCAATCAGAACCTGTTTTGCTGGCTCAAATGCAGTAGGAAACGAAAAACTCTCCTGAGGAGGTTTTCAACATCTGCTCCCTTGCTTTATTCACATGTACCAACAAATGCAAATGGAATATACTCTAAGAAAAATTACAGTTAGGAAATTATTCTGAACTGGAGAAAACTATCAAACTGCATGGAAAAAATCCCAGTTCCAAGTCACCCAGTTATAATGAGCTGCAGTTGTATTTTAGCCTAGAATTTTGTAGATTATCCTCAGAAATCCTTCTTTTCCCTGTAGTTACAAAATACTATAATGAACAAGCCTCCACTCTTTTTTTTAGTTTTGTTTTGGTTTGTTTCAGGTTTTTTTTAAAGTTACCTTGAAAATGAATCTGTATTTTTAAAGAAAGTGATGGAACTTTAGAACTCTTGATTGTTTTACCCCTCTTATGGAAAAAAAAAAATAAAATCAGGCGCTATAAAAAATTAGTTTTGGACAGATATATCAATTAACTGTCCAACTTTCCATTTCTGGCATATTTCCATACTTAAAAGAAGAAATGGTACAGAAGTTTTGTTAGTATCACTACCCAGGAAAGTGATGTCTAAGTATAAAACAAGGCACCCATGTTATTGCAATAATACTTTGCCATCAGGTAATTTCCCAAGGGATTCTCATGAATTTGGTGTGTTCCATCTGAGGCAAATTTTACATCAAGGGACTGGTATAATCCATACTGTGCAGAATGTCAGAATAAACACACTCATAACCATCTCCTCTAATCCTACATTTATGAATCTGTGTTGTTTCCTCAGGCCTTTCAAGTTTCTTGATGAAATACTGATACCACCTTTCTGCTCTCACTTAACTGTATGCATCTGCCATATGCATTTTGTCCCTCAGGATAGCTTGATCCATAAACATGTTTTTATATTGTTCAGAATATTCTCAGTTTATGTCTTGATATGACAGGTTATCAGGACACAATAACAGACAAACAGAAACTGGGTCTGGCACATTGTCTCAGGGTTTTTTCATGGCATTTCTATTTAATTGTGGGCCAATTAACTACCCTGCTTCCTTTCAGATAAAAAAAAATCTTCTAAATTTAATAGAGACCTGTTTAATGCTTTCTAATGTTATATATCTGACCGAGCTTTTAATTAACCAGAGAAACAAACGTGCTGGTCAGGTCACCAGGGAGCAGGGGTGATGTTTGCTGTCTTCCTTTGCATGGGAGGGATGAAGCTGCAGCTCTGAAGTTTTGTAATGGTTCCTGTATGATGGTCTGAGAAATGCTATATAACCACTCAGCTGTTCTGCAAAAGCCACCAACCATATTACTCATCCTAGGATCTAATTTCATGCTGTTTGGTTTAATTTTTCCTTTTTGGGTGCCAAATTTTGAATATACATCCAGCCTTATGTGTCTCACACTGGTGACTTCTTCATTTAAAAGATGCAGTTACTCAGCTTTAGAAATGCCTGTAGTGTGAAGTTTTGGACAGTTGGCAGAACTGTAATACATAGTAACTATTAAAATTACAGTAATTAATATATATCGTTAAGTACAACAGTGGGTATATTCAATTCTCACCCTGCCCCTCTTAATGGGTATCAGTACACAAACCACATATCTTTTCATATGTCATTCTGGTTCCAAAACCACACATGGTTCTGCTTCTCAAAATGCAAAGTGGGAATAATAGTAATAGGGGCCAAATAAGTGGCTGGTATTTAAGAAAGAGATGTGGAAGTAAGAGGATCTACTAAATATTTCGTATTTTAAAAATCACATTAAAAGTACGTTATTAAGTGGCAGAGTCAAGCAGTCAGTTGTGGAACATTGAATTAAGGCTGCCTTTACATTCTGGAAATTACACATATGATTTGTAGCCACCTGTGAAAATAGCAGTTTGAGTGAATTGCCTGCCATCAAGCAGTACTGAGTAGGATTCATCTCATCTCTCTCCCTTTTCAGTCAGTCGAGAGAGACAGGCACTTCTAGGGCACAACTTGCCTCATCTTAAGGTAGATACCTGAAATAGGTCAGAAGAATTGCCTTTTAAAGGACCCATTTTTCTTCAGTGAATATGAAAGGAGTTCAGATTGGCTTAGATGGGGATGCCTACAGATACAGGCATCTGATGCCAGGGAAGGTGAGTCCTGCTTCATGACACAGGCAGAGGTGGCACCCAGCACACAGACCTTGCACAAAGGACAGTACTTTTTGCCCACATAGTTATCATTCTTTTTTCACTTTCCTGCTAGTCACTTCTCCCAATCCCTGTGCAGCACCAATGAATCAAGGAAGTCTCCTCAAAATCAATCTCACTGCTTGTGAGTGCTCGTTCATGTTGTATACTACAGAAGACAGTGAACGTCGCATTACAGTATCTACTGCAAATGCACCAAGAGTAAAGCAATCTCAATTCTAGCAAATGGTGTCATTTGAGTTCTTCTTCCTGCAGTAGTGTTTTTTTATTGGAGTGTTTCTACACAATTTTAGGGAGACCATATTGATACCCGTATGAATGATCAGGAGTTATTGAATGTACATTTACACGTACTTCACAGAGCTCTGAACTTGTCATCTTTATAGTTCTTTATTAACTCATTTTCTCATCTTCTTGTCCATCCTTGCAATTAATTCCAGTCCAGTTATCTCAGCTTTTTATTCCCTCTTGCCCATTCATCCCAAGCTGTTTTGCTTTGTTCTGTCTCAGCTTACCCCCTTATACTGGCTCCCCGGCCCGGCTTCCCTTTTCTGTGACTTTTTCCCAGCCTGGTCTCCTTTGAGGTCAAACTGATCAACCTACATGAATTTCTAGATCACAGAAATCTACAAGACTTTGAGCTTTTCATGTCTCTCCAGCCAGCCTCCAGGACTACTGCATCTAATTTTCAGAGAGAGTCTTTATCCAGGCAGACAGTTCTTACACGTATCATTTTCCCTGAAGGTTTTCTTTGCTGCCTGTCTTCAATCTCAGTTCTTCCTAAATTCCCCCTTTTCCTTTTGTATTTAATTCTGGATTTTATGGGGTTTTTCTTGTTTATTTGGTTTAGTTTTTTTTTAATAATCAACATATAGGGTGCTTTAGAACACAAAGATGAAAGCATTCCCACTCTTCACACCTTTATACCTCTGGGGTGTTCTTCCAAATATGTGCAAACTAATTTTTCAAAAATTTTTTAACTCTGGGCAAGATATCATTCCAAAAGAAAAAGTCCAAAATTCAGAATGCTGTTTTGCAAAAATTTCTGCATGACTTCATATTCATGCTTTGAAAATTTGCACCTATAAAATTTTAAGGGGAAATACATATAGGTAGCTTTTTCTTGGAAATGGTTGCATCATTTGAGTTAAAGCTCTCCAAAAATCGGTCTGAGGCAAAAATGGAAAATTTTAACACCAACACTTCAAGTTTGGCAGAACAGAGCAAGGGGGGAACAAAAAAAAAAAAAAGAATGAAAAAAG
Source organism: Scytalopus superciliaris (assembly GCA_013400415.1). Classification (NCBI taxonomy): domain Eukaryota; kingdom Metazoa; phylum Chordata; class Aves; order Passeriformes; family Rhinocryptidae; genus Scytalopus; species Scytalopus superciliaris. The sequence goes on from VXBX01005472.1 coordinate 514,668, forward strand.
GACAGGTCAAGCATCTCAGTAATAAACAGTACCATCAGCCTCATCTGCAATTATCATGAAACATGACAACCTGTAACTAGTAGCTGGCTTGGACCCATCTGCACTCTGTCCCTAAGGATATAACAACTGCTAACCCATAAACCGTCATAAGACTAAAAAAATATTTTTAAAGTAAATACGGGACCTCATCTGTGACTTAATTTCCAGAATCACTGAAACCACTTTGCTTCTGGCTTATTTGAACTGGCACTTTCCTGAAACAAAGCCAGTTCTTCCATTCCAGTGGCAAAGGGAATCTGGTGGAGACCATGCATGAGGAAGGGAGCTGTGGTTTGCAGTTGAGCTGTTTTGTGTTTCTAATCTGCTTTGGAGACCTTCCTATGTTTCCAGGTGCAACTGCATCGTAGGGGCATGAGTAGTGCTTATGAGGAAACATTTTGTGGCATCCTGCCCTTGCAGGCTGATAGCTATCCAGGGAGTTAATGCTTCTTTCAAGCTGCATTAACCCCTGCAGGATCCCCTTGGCAGCTGGTGCTGGGCAGCTGTAGGGAGCCTGTCAGCGTCAGTTCAGTTCCCGGGGGGGAAATTCTCATCTGTTATCCATGGAGATATTTGCTTCCCCCATGTGGGATAGCCCTGATGCTTTCCCTATCTGTTGTGCTTTGGGTTTGGAAGTGAGTAGTTTCTCAAGAGGCAGTTGTGTTTGTTACCACTGAGCAGTCTGCGATTGCAGGCCCTTTAGATCCAGATTCCCTTTGTTTATTTTGCAAAGTTACAAACTGGGTATGTACCTTCTTCATGCCCTCTCACAGATACCAAAGGGAGAACCCATGGGGTTTGGACATGTAGGGAAGGTCAGGTTTTTTCCTAAAAATATGCCAACAGCTTGAAGTGAGTGGCGATGATGTAAGACCTGTCCCAGCGCCCCACTCCCCATGTCTGTTTCTATGGTTTTGCAGTCACCGTTTCCTATTTAAAACCCCCGCAGCACTGCCCCCAGCCTCGAGCACAACTGGCTGGCTGCGGGCAGCGAGCAGCATGGCTGACTCGCTGTGTCCAACGCAGGCTGCTCACAAATTTCACGGGAGGAGGGCGGCGATGCCCCTGGTGATAAAGCGAAGCCTGAATTTGGCTGCACCGCTGCTCAGCTCAGCTTGTGGGGCCGAGGGGAGTGTCCTCCCCCAGCCGGGCTCCGGGGCCTCGGCCGTCCCTCGATGGCGACTCGTGCAGGGCGGGTTCTCCCGGGCGCGGTGCGGTCAGGCGGGGCCGCTCTCCCCGCGGCCAGGGCGCGGTGCGGAGGGTGTTTCTCGGAGGGTGTGTGTTTCTCTGAGGGTGTTTCTCTGAGGGTGTTTCTCGGAGGGTTTCTCTCGGAGGGTTTGTCTCTCGGAGCTCCCGCAGCCCGCGGGCGGCGCCGCTCCCCCTGCGCTGCCGCAGCCGCAGCCGCCGGCCCGGTTGCCTGGCAACGCCCCCCGGGCGCAGCGCCATTGCGGAGCGGGCAGTGCCGGCCTGCCCGGCGCTCACGGACACACCGCCCGGCCCGGCCCGGCCCGCCTCCCTCCCTCTGGCAGAGGAAAGGGGGCCGAGGCAGAGGGGCTGCTGCCCCAGCTCGGCTGCCCCACCGGCGCTACCCCTCGGCCGGGCGGGCGGGGCGGTGGCGCCCGGCGGGCCCCGCCCTGGTTTCCCCCAGGCTGTGTGGGCGCTGCGGGGCTGCGGGCGGGCGTGTCTCGGGGGGAGGGCGAGCTGCTCGCAGCAGTTCAGCGCTGCGGAGGGTCGGCCCTCGGCCCCTGTCCCGGGCCTGAGGGGGGCCTGACCCGGGGCGCGACCTGGGCTTATGTAAGCACAGCCTTGTTCACAGGTGGTGTTTGCAATAGAAGACAGTAAGAGGCTATGAAAGTGGAATCACGCACTATTTTCCACAATCACTTGTCAGTAGGTTCAGCATCATGATTTATGTTGTTCATCCAAAACTGCTAGGCAGATGTTAGGGGGATATTAAAATGCCCTATCTACCTGGTGTCTTGTATCCAAAAAGATATAAATTACATAGGAATTTTCTGTAGCCATGCTGTCGTTAAGATTGATGGAGATTTCATTCTAAACATCTTTACATAATGCCCATACTGGGAATGTTGAACTCTGAGTTCTGGTTCGTCAGGAAAGAAATCACAGCATGTTTTATTAACAGCATAAGGAGTCAGCACATTCTCCTATTCAGGCATCTGGAAATATCTAGCTCATCCCATACATATGGCATTTCTGTTATCATTACATCTTTGAATTGTATATTCACTCTCCCCACACAAACACACTAAAAATGGATATATCTCTAGCCTGACACTTACACAAGGCTGTACTTGTGGGGATATGTTTCTCACAATGGATATCCGGGCAAAGACTGATTTGAAGGAAACCCCGCTGCAGCTAGATAGCCAAAAGGCCTTAATCACTTAAACAGCTTCATTAGGGATTTGGTAAATAGCCTTGCATTGTCTTCCCACATTGCTCTTTGTTTTGGAGACAGTATTTCTCTTTTTGTCAAGGGAAACTTGAACTGTTTTGAATCTTTCTTGAGTGTGAATTGGCCTTCATTTTTCCCTCTGGTCGAGGAGCCCAGGAAGAGCTCGCTGGAGTCTGGCAGAAAGTTTATTTCACTGTAACAAAAAAAAAAAAAA
>VXBX01005472.1:517381-642406 GCA_013400415.1 Scytalopus superciliaris
TTTCATCAAGTGAAAAAAACAAATTGTCTAATGCTAGAAGGAAGTATTTAAGGGCCTCTTATCTGCAAAGACAAGTAGCTTTCTGTTCGTGCTCTGACATTTGATAGAAAAGCAGAAATTGTTCAAAGGCCTTTTCTGATAAAAGAGGAAAACTGAGTAACTTTCACAAATGCAAGTCATTGCCAGTTATTGGCTAACAGTAAGTAAAGATAACCATCCACTGCTTTTTACTAATGTGTTTTTCATACTTCTTTGGAGTACACCTTGCCCATAGAACTGTGGGCAGCTTCCCGAAATAAGTTTTAAGGAGAGTAAGAAAACTGATTTGAAGGACCCTGAAACTTTCCCAATAGGGATCTTTGTATATCTGTTTTCACATTAAAAGTTCCTTGCTGAACATTTTGCATACGATGCTGTCCTAATGTCCATGTTGAAAGGCAAAGGATGACCCTGGTCAGATGATCTTGGAAGAGCAGTCCTAAGTCTGCTGTAACTGAATGAGAATGCAATTTGATCTTTAGATTTGCTAGTGTTTGGGAATTTCAATAACCCTTTTTGCTTTTTTATTCTTATACTGGGTTCTGCACTAGGTACAGGATCTGTGCCAATATTTGTTGAATACAGTTGTTAGAGCCCTGTGCTGCTCCTCTATTCAAGAACTGGAAACCCATTCATTCATGCTCTGGCACCTTAAGCCCTTGCACTTAGGAGAAGCACTAAAACTTGGAAGACACCAAAGGTAGTCAGCTAGTCCTTTGCAGTCTAAGAGCAAGGGGATATAATAACCCTCTTAATTTCTTTCCTGAAGTGTGATGGATCAGATCTTCAGTCTGTCTGAAATCTGGCCAGTTATTTACAAGTTTTCAGCCAGACCAGTGAGCTGAGGTGCAGAAATACTCAGGCCAGCACAGTGGGAAATGAGCAGGATAAGAGTGGGTGGAAAATGCGTCTGTCCTTTCTGACAGCACTATCTCATATTGGCTTAAGATTTTCAGTAACTGCATTTTCAAAGGTGACTTGCTAGTTATATATCCATTTAAAATGTTGGAAAATGTGTAGGAAGCTGTATTTTTATATAGCTCTTCTAAGAGCTGTTTGGAAAGATTTGTTGTGCAGGAACACCTACTGTTCAAAGTGCACAATTCAGCACGTCAATATTGTATGAAGGAACCTCTGTCACAACTCTGGCTACTGAACACACAGTGTGGAATTGTATGAAACACACAAGCCTCAAGCATAGGAAAACTGATGGTTATTTGCTGTCTAATTTCATCTGGAGAGTAGTGAGACCATAAATCTTTGCAGAGATACTCCACCAGCTGTAAACCTTCCACCTTCAGACAAGGCGTGTTACACAATCTTTCATGCAGTGCCATGGAGTGCTGACAGATACAGAAGGGTTACAGAGATAATACCCTGTGAGACAGAACATGGTATTTCCAGCATTTATTTTACCCATGTATAACAGTAATGTGAGGTGCAGGTAAGAGAATGGACTAATACAGCTTTTCTAAATTGTTTTAATTTCTTTTTATCAGGCTAGGTGAAAAGGAAAGTACTGGAAGGAGAGAGACATGAGTAAAGAAAAACTGGAGGCAGATCTCTCCTATTCCACACCAGTGCTTCCTTAGGCACTCTCATCCCTTTCGCTCTAAAGAAGTCCTTAGGATTTCTTGCATGTGATATAATTTTCTTCTGTCCTGCACCCCCACTGGCTCTTCAAGAACTTTCTCAGCCCACAGTGACTGAAATCAACCCCCCTTTCTTTTCTGCTTCTCTGGTATATAAACAATAAACTCTTGCTCCCTTGAGGCCTGGAGAAAAAATAACAGATGAAGCAACACAAAACAATGAGAAACCTACACTTATTAAAACTGTAAAACATTGAGGGCCTGTTACAAGTTTCTTGATTCTCATCCTGATCAGTTTTGCTACAAAACTCACATTGATCTTTCTTTTTCCAAGGTCTAGCCTTTCTTAAAGTGCTTGAATGATTGTTACGTGTTTACTCTTTTTTCATTGGTAAACATTTTTCCTAACAACCCCCTCTTGCTTCAGTTTAACCCCACAACCTGTTTGCCTATGTGCTGGATAAAAAGAAAACAAATTTCTCCTCTTCCTCAGAGAAGCTTTCTGGACGTATAAAGACTGTCAATGTGTCTTCAGTCAACCTTTCCAATGTAAAATTAAGACAGGAAGAGCTCAAATCCTACGTTTCCTTGGATGTTTTCTCATAACTTATGTTTTATTGCTGTGGTCTGAATTATTCCCATACTTTTTGAAATGTAATACCCAAGTTGGACATACTGCTCCAAGTAGAAGAGTACAACAGTGCAAAAGTTTATAAATCCAAGTACTTGCCTTTTTTTTTTTTCTTGCAAGACTGACAGTTTTCACTCGTGCTTGGTCTGTGATGTAGTAATTACTCTGGATCTTTTCCTGCAGAGCTATTGGTGGTTTTTTCCTCCGCATCCTGTAATTTTTCAGTTACTTATTCTTGCCTAAATAAAAAAGGTAGACCTTGTATCTCTCGAACTGCATCACTTTTTGAGCCCATTTTGTTGTCAGGGCATTTTAAATTCTAGTAATAGCCTCCTGTTTACCTGTAGCCCTCTCAGTTTCGTGTCATCTCAAAGCTAGCAAACATGTTTTTCAGTCATCTAGATCACCATGAATAATTTAGTAGTATAGTAAGTGTTTTCAGTAGCATGGAGGGAAGAGGTGACAGGAATTTATTAGATTCAGTGTATTTGATTAAATGGATACTATTTATATTAATAGGAAGCTCTGCTTTTCTGCACCTTTTGCTCTTCAATTAAAAAAATACTATTTTATTTTGAAGCATAAACATCAGACTTTTTTAAGATTAAAGTTCTTAGAGCAGTATTAACATATCTTGCAAAGTACAGCAAGTATCACAGTAACCTACACTTTGTTTGAAGTTGCTTGTCACTGTTAAAATTTTGGGACAGATTTTATTTAAAGTTTAATTTATTGTTTCAGCAAAGAAAGTGGAAATATGCCAATGTAATTTGCTCCTATCACAAAGTTGGAAGGCATTGTCAAAGACCGAGCAAGCTATTATACAGAAAGGACTAGATGAGCTTGATGACTGGTGTTCCTGAAATTAGATGAAATTCAGAACTATAAATGAAAAGTCATGCACTTATGGACAATCTAATATAGTACAGGAATACACAGCTGGAGAGTAAAAGGATCACAGAACCACAGAATGATGGCTAGTTGCCAGTTGTACGTTTAAATGCTCCGCTTTACCACTGAACAAAGACAGTTAATTTTTACAGATTCTGAGGAGAAACAGCAACATGTTTTTCTTCTGATTTTATTAATGAGGATTGTCTGTAGATGAAGGGCTCCTAGGCAGCCAGGAAAAGACTCAGAAGTTTCCCTTCACTCTGTCCTGTCAAAAATCATTCACCCTCATACAGAGTTTCTTTACGTATGACACTGGACACTTGTTCATCTCTACCCTTTATATGGGCCATGTGTTTCACCAAGTGATTAAAGGACAAGGTGCACTTCGAAATTTTAGATGTGCCATAGCAGAGGGAGGATGGATACCGCTAATGATAAAATTGTGCATAAAATGTACCCATGGCTGTAGGTGGGAAGCTAGACAGCAGCTGGAAGTTACCTAATACCAGAATTATTATTTCATATTTATATTTTAGGGAAATTTTGACTGTGTTTGAACAATGGTTTTTAAATATTGGTTATGTTGGATTTGGTTTACATTGATATTTTTGATCTGATTTAATAATTTTCCCTTTCTGTCTCTACTAATTTTATCTGTTACATTTACCATAGCTATGTAGTATCTAATTATTTTAATGTATTTTAAGGATTGTTACTAGCTTCTCTGGATGCATTACTGTGGTTTCCTCTTTAGAAGTAGATGTATTTCTCTTTTAAACTACAAAGATTATAGTGGGTTTTCTGTCTACTCTGTTCACTTCTCCTTACAGCCTAGTAAGACTGTAGACCCGAGCACCTAAGGCAGTGGGATACAACGTGCCACTGGCTGTTTCCTTTTGGTCTTCACTTTTCACTGTCCTTCCTAACACTGTGCATGTAGATTTTATAGCACCAGTGGAAATCAAATTGAGATATCAGGTTACTTCAGTCCCATATAATAAGAAACAAATAATCAGGTCTTTTAACTTAATATTCCAGTAATGGAAGAGTGAAGCTCCTTTTCCATATTTCAGGGTTGAGCCCAGCTTTTCAGGTACTTGATTTATTGTAACTTTCATGCATAAACAGCTGCGTAAACACATATATGCATATCACACAAATAAATACTCAAAATGCTTTTGTAGTTAGAAGCTCCTTTACTCCTCCTGTGAATCTGTGCTGTCTCACAGTCCTCTTATTTTGAGTCTTCAGAGCAGGTCGAAGTAAACCATAGTCCTAATTAGAGCCAGCCAGAAGTTTTCATCCAAAGCTTCTTTTTAACAAAAAAAAAAAAAAATGGTTACAAGGAATTGTTTGTAAACTTTTTGTTGATTTCATTGAATCATCTGTGAAATTAGAAAACTGTATCAAATAAAATAGTTTTCTAAAAAATGTTTTTAACATTATTTTAGAATATTGTGTATATTTACATGAATCAAAACCAAATCAATAGTCTGGATGTGTTTGAATTACATTGCTTATTTGGCATATATTTTCTTGGTTGCCGAAGATTTCAAAAACCTTATTTTGATTAAGTCAAACGGTTCATTCTCTCACCACAATTACCAAAGAAACAAATTATCAATATTTTTCCCTCTTTCCATTGTCTGTTTTCCAAAGCCACAGTGGCATTTCTTCAGCTACTGTGTCCTTTTCTTCTCCAACCTCTCTCACTTTAGAATGACCTTTAGCTTTTTGTTACTTTCCACTGCAGTTTTTTGTTCTCTTCACAACTGAAGGAATGGAGATGGCAGGGAGTAAATGACCACCAGAACATCTGAATGTGTAGATACAGCAAGACTTGTGTGCTTGAAAAGTTTGGAAGGAATTTCTGTACATGTGAGAGAAGGAGGGAAGGGCAGAAGGTCCATGGTGAGGTAGGAGAGAGGTAAAAAAGTTTTCTTAATGCAATGGGAGAGAAAGTACGAAAATCAGTAAGTACAGAAAATACAGAGAAAGCAGGAGAGTGGAAGGAAGTAGGGTGGCATCTCGGGGGAGTGGTGCCCAAAGGTGGCATCTTAGTGATTTGCCACACAGAAGAGGCTTACAGGGCTCCTGATCACCTTCTGTAGTAGGGAGCAAGAACATGATTTCTGTAGAGGAACTTGTCAGTGCAGGGAACACTCAAAACTGCCCTCTTCCCTCGCATTACTGGCTTTCCCAGATTTAGAAAGAATACACATCGAAAATATTGTATACATTTATTTTAGAAAATTTACACAAACTGTAGTTTAAAATAATCCAGACTGACAATAGTATGGTTTCAGCAACTGCCAGTGTAACCTCCATTTTTCAATTTCTCTTACTTTGCTATCCCTCCTACTTTCTTTCTGTCTCACCTTCACAGTTTTAACTGCTATGGTCTCCTCAGCAGTAGCTGGTATGCAAAAGAATTTTTGAGAATCCTGAGACTTGGCTGGTTATACAAAATCGTGTATTTTAGTCCCCGAATCTCAGTTTAAGCAAGTCTTCGAGCAAAAATTCTTTAGCATTTCTGACAAGAATTTATGGGTGTATATCACTACCATCTACTGGCAGTAAGAGTTACAGCGCTTAGTAGGCTGGCACAGGAAATGCCAGATTTTACTTCAATAACCAGGATCCTTCAGCAGGAAGTTAGGTGTGGTCTTACAAGGAGACTTTAAAAAAAAAAAAAAAAAGAAAAAAAAAAAAAAAAAAACATGATGGAATTTTAGCTGCAGTCTTCCTTGATGCCATTCCAAACCCACATAAGTGCAAGATTCTTCACTGGTAATGAATTTTTAATTGTTTCCTGCAGTATTAAAACAGAATTATGCTTTTTCAGGTTTTCTTTTCTTTTTCCTTCTGTAATTAAAAATAAAATGTAACAGGATTCTGCTGCAGGACCACTTTCATTTTCCTCATTAACCCTTCTGCTGCTACCAGTCAGTGCAGCTTCCAGCAGCAGTTTGATCCAGACCGTCCATGACAGAATGCACCAGGTGCATTTTCCTGCAGTGGGAGAGCGTGCTCACAGGGAGACCTGCAGGAGTTGGGATGTGTGTGGATGTTTGTGTAGGTGTAAACGGCTGTGTGCATATGGTTGAAAAGGAGGAGAAAGCATCATGTTGCAGCTTTTTTAGCAGCCTTCAAAAAGAGGAGTTTGTTGCGGCTGTGCTGAGTGTGTGTGTTAAGCGAGACAGTAAAATAGGATCCTGCTGATTGTATTCAAACTGTTGTATCATTTTAATTTGATAACTCTTGATGGGTGTATTGTCTCACTCAAAATTTGTTGCTTTATTGCATTTCCTATATTTTTAATGTGCTTACTCAGAAGGACTCTTGAGAAAAATTCTTGTAGGCTACAGCAGACATCCTGTTTGTGATTTCAGATCAAAGTATTTGCATTGGAAATATTTTCCACTTATTCTTTTTAACTAAACTGTCTGGAGACATTAAGAAGAGATGGGTTTGCTCTTACAAATGAAATTTGTGAAAAAATATAAACAGTTGTTATGATATCAGACATAAAAGATCTAAGTGCAGCATGTAATGATTAAAGATCATTTTTATTCAATTCAGCAATTCTTCCAGTGCACAGTGTGTTGCCACGCAGGGGATCTGTATACAGGTGCTGATGCCTGAATCTTGCTTCCTGAGCTGGCAGCTCTGCAAAGGCAGCATATTTGTACCTGAAGAGAAGGAGCATTTCATATTGCTTTCAGCTGATCCCTCTGGCCTTTACATGGCAGTAGTGGATTCTAGGAGTCATTTCTGGGCCATATTGTTAGAGGGAGGGTTGGTCCAAGAATAATAAGGAGGTGCATTGCCTGGAGTCTCATTCCTCAAAACCAAACCAAACACTTCAGAACTGTTGATTCCTCACACTGAATGTAGTAGTAAATATTTCCTACTTTATTGACTGGAATGAATAACATTACCCCAATAAAGGCAAAAAAATGTTATTGTATTGTATGTGAGTTTTTAAATAAGTCTATAGAATTGATAATCTGTTGTCACAAGCACTAAGTGAATTCAAGTGAATTTTAAACTGAATGTTTTATGAATTGATACCTTTGAGACAACTCTAAGAGGCAAGCTGCAATGGAAAATGGTTTGTCTTGAAATAAAAACAAATTTAAAAATTAATTTCACAGCGGCCTCCTCTTGGATGATAATTATTGAATTTAACAACATGTCCCACAGAAAATTCTGTGGGAAGTATGTTGCCTTACATTGTTTGCAGCTGTCTGTGTTGCTCTAAATTTTTTCTGTATTTTTTTTATATTTTTAGCACTTTTTTATGGGAGAGGCCAAACAGTAATTAAGAGGTGCAGGATGAAAAGATGGCACAATCAGTGCTGGTACCACCAGGACCCGACAGCTTCCGCTATTTCACAAGAGAATCACTTGCCGCTATTGAGCAGCGTATCAATGAAGAAAAAGCTCAAAAATCCAAACAAGAACGCAAAGATGATGATGATGAAGATGGCCCAAAGCCAAATAGTGACTTGGAGGCAGGAAAGACACTGCCATTTATATACGGCGACATACCTCCAGGAATGGTGTCCGAGCCCTTGGAAGACCTGGACCCATATTATATCAATAAAAAAGTGAGTGTATTGTGTATTTCTACCAGACTTTAAGAAGACTAAATAACAAAGAACTTTTCACATAGTATTTCTAGTATTTTTGATCCAATCATTGAGTCATTGCATATAATATATTCCCCCAACAGCCAATCTGATTGGCAGGAATCTCCATTGTAAGAACAGAAGTTAGTAATGCAAGTTTGTGGGACCTGGTTTGTCAGTAAAGGTGCATTTAGATTTATTTTATTATACCTGACATTTTACAAAAACCTGTAACTTTAAGGGGTTTACACACAGGAGAATTGAAGAAGTAGGACAGGAGTTATCTTTAGAATTATTACTAATTGCTGTATCATAGATGCAAAAGGAGCAGATCTTCAGTATGAAACCCACCTCAAAGGTAGCTTGTTACTAGATTTCTTCACTCTCATGTGGAAAGTCTAGGTTGCATTTGTTTGGTGCTGGGAAGGATAGGGAAGTATGTAAAGGTAATTTCTCAGGATATGGTCAAGATCATCCTCTTCCATACTGTACTCTATAGAGACATCGTATGTCCAACTTAGATAGTCTGAGTGAAAAAGTTTTGACATTCAGCTTTGTATCTTTTTATGATTGTTTTCAAAGAAGAGGTGTTTAAAGAGGGACATAAATAAAGAGGAGGTAGGAATTGCTCTTGGAGTGTTGACAGAATGTTACATAATTTTAAAGATGTTTTTCTAGAGATGTTAATTAAGGAAAAAAAAGCAAAACACGTATTTTCTGTCTGTTCAAAGTAACAGCAAATGTTGTGGCCAGAACAAAAGTGCTGAACTTTAGAATTGTGTCCAGATGGCCTTGGGTTTCCTCCAGAACTGTGGTCCCTTAGGTTTTGGCATCATATGTATTGCACCATCATTATTCTACCAGTAAAGAAGAAATTAATGAATTTTTTTTTCTGTTTTCATAATTTTTTTCTTGTGCTTTCTTTTCTTTTTCTGTGGAAACTAGCTAGCGAACAAAACCAAGTGAATTAAAAAACCCCAAACAAACAAAAAACATGAAAGCGAAGAAACTGCTTCAAAGAAAAACGAAGAAAAACCCCAAGAATTGTCATGAGTCAAACTTGAACTAAGTGAAAAAATACAAATGAAGATATTTCCTGCAAGAATTAGGGGTATGCCTCATCAGTAATATGTTCGAACAATAGTGATATAGGCATACCATGAGAAGCCAAACATAACACCTCAAAAAAAAAATCAGCTGGGCCTGAAATGTTCATTGCAGAATTACTAAAACTGGATTCACATATGGAGAATCATGAGTTAAATTTGAAAACAAGGTTTTCAATTAAATGTCATGTTCTGCTCCCTTTACTCAAGTGATTTACCCTGTTGAAGTCTGGAAGGCAAATATAATTTGGGTCAAAATACTGATTTCTTTCCATCCTTCTTTACTTGTTCTGTAGTAGTAAAAATCTAAATTCACTACCAGAAATCCCAAAGTTAAAGCACATGTTATCAGGCTATGGAAAATGGAAAAGTAATGCTGCAATTAAGTGTGGACGTGAAGTAAAATCCTTCTTAATTGCTTGTTCCTGATTGAGAAATGCATAGCAGTTGTCTTGATCTTTTTGAAAAGCATAGTTCTAATAGGAGATGCAAGACTTCAAGCTATATGTTGCAATCATAATTCCTCCTATTATTTTTCCTGGTGTTCCTTGCATATCTTTGAATATCCTTGATTGGGTCAGGCTCCATTTTCACTTTTTAATATATCTTGATGAGTCAGCATCATACAAACGATCTTCATCAGGGGTTTTGTCAGAGTAAAGAGAACAGAAAACACAAGAACTCTGATTATTAGAGGTCATATTTTCATGGACTCCAGGAACAATAGTAAGTTGAAAAATGGTGCTAGTCAACAGCACATTACAGACCAAACCTTTCTCCTCTAGAGTAGAGCACCAAAGTATGGCTTGATGATCAATAGTTATGTGAGAATGCAAATATGCTCAGTTTGGAAGTGCTGAAATTTATTACTTCAGGCAGGGAGAGGCACTGTGTTTCCAGGATTTCAGCTGCTCTATTTGCCACACCTGCTCAGAAAGTATAGCATAATCTTTCCGAATGCTGCCTTCTGATTCCAGGTGAGGCGGATCATCAGTACTGGCACCGTGCCAGGTCTGCGTGGTTTATGTGCCCTATGGACTTTCTAGGACTGCCACAATGCTAGCTAGATCCACTTCCTTTTGATAAGCACACACTTAGACCCATGTGTAGAAAGAAAAGATGATAGAAATAGATAGGAATTTCCCCAAATACGCGGGAATCAAAGTAATTTTATAAAAACTTAAATCAAGGCTTTATTCTTCTATGTTTCCCAGTGTTTAAGAAGACTATTACATTCAGAAATGCTTTTTAAAATGTTGGTAATACACGAGTTCTTGCTGAAACTGTGGAGAGACAGTGAAAATATAGGGATTAGTGAGTTCTGTATTAGGTAAAACATGACAGAAGAGAAATAGAATTACAGGTATAAAGCTACTACAAGCAGTAGTTGAAAGGGGAAGTAATACTTTACTCTCGCAGTACAGCAAAAGCTATTGAGTACATTTGTGTTATGTTGCAAAAATCATTATTGAACACACTTAATTTCCATATTTTCATGATCACTCTTGAACTTTAGATCACTTTGAGGTACTATTGTCTTATGATGTCTATATAAACTTATTCAAATGTTTTTATTTGATAATATTTATAGCAATATGGCTGGACTCTATGATGTTTGAACTGGACAAGGCAATTGTGTAAATAAAAGAGCATATTGACCAAATACAATTAATGGTTAAGTGAAAATTACTCTGAGTTGTAACTTGGTATCTTGTAAATGCTATTTTTCATTCTGTTTTTCTTTTTCCAGACCTTTATAGTATTGAATAAAGGAAAGGCAATATTCCGATTCAGTGCCACCTCTGCCCTGTACATGTTAACTCCTTTCAATCCTCTTAGAAAAATAGCTATTAAGATTTTGGTACATTCATATCCTTTTCAAGTGGTTAGTCTAAAACTGTAATGAATGAGATGTTACTTAGTATTTAAATAATTCTCTGGCACATGTCCCAGGATCAATATGATCTGTAGTGCTTTGTCCCTTTTCTCTCTACTATTTTTGTCTTCTGTTCTTTTTCCCATTCTCTTTTTACATTTGTGTTCATTGCTGGATCCTAATATAGTAATACCAGAAGCCAGACAACCAGTCATCGTCCTTTACAATTTCTTTCTCTGTCTTCTTTCTTCCCCCACATATTTTTTTCCTTCCCTCTTATTTTTCCTGTAATCATCACATCTTTTTTTCATCTTTTCCCCTCCTCCACAGTTTTCATAAGCTGCAGATATATTGCTCAAAATACTTTCAGTTCTTCACTGACACTGTGTGTTAAAATCAGATCTTTGATCTCAGGTCTGTGCTTGCATGAATATTTAGTGGAAATATGATTTCATTATTCCTTTTCATATTCTGATTCAGATAACAATTGCAGAAAGATAGATTCATGAAACAGCCTAGGTTTCTTTTTTTTGTTACATATTCTCAGTCCTATATGTATTTCACCTGTCTGTTTTATTTCTTGATCATTATTGCATTATGCACTCATAATCTGTTCCTGTTTTAATTTTAGTGTTCAAGTAGGTATTGAGATTTCTACATTGCAAGTAGAAATTTGAAAAGTTAAATTATTATCATTACTTACCTATTATTTTGATTTTTCAGTGTAGTGGTAGCTGACTGTAGTAGGCATCCCATTGGCCTGATCCTCAAAAGAGCAATGAGGGCATTGACTTCAGAAAATCTGCTTGCTTAAGAGCAAATACAAATATTTGCACACTTGCATCTTACAAAAATCTAACATAAGCAGACTGAAAGTAGTTCTGTGTGTAGCATTGCATATAGGGATCTTAGGATAATGTGGAATAAATCTGGAAAGCATTTCTTTCAATCTTGATATAATGGAAGTCAGATAATTAGAATAGTTGTTATGTGTTGCATGTTATCAATGGCTAGCCTAAAAATAACTTCATAATCAATCATGATACTAAAAGCCTTGAGTTTTGAATTTTCTTGCTACAGATGCCACTACAAGTAATTATTTTTCCATTATATGACACTTCTTACCATGTTCTGGAGCATTATTCAGTTATGTGAAATAATAGAAGATTGTGGGACTGAGATGGTGGTGTAGAGCTAGTCACTAAAGTCTGAATGTTAGAAAATGTGGTTTAAACTTGTGGGAAGGCGTATTATAGGTATTTCTCCACTGATGAAAGAATAGTGAGGATTTGCAACTCAGAGGACATTTCATCAAAAAGGATTTTGAAAGCCTATGTAGAATACAGGCTTGGGAAACATTCATAACGTGGGGTTTTATGTTTTTAAGAATATATTCCTTCCCCTTATGTTCATATATTAATTACATAACAAGAAGCTAGTGCCTGAGTAAAGGATTTAAAATATATTTACTGAGCAGAAAACCCAAAGAATTGTAGAATGTAATGCCACAGTTGTTCCACAGTTCAGAAGGCAGAGGTACTTATTGTCACTTGAAGGTTTTTTAATTAATATAGACCCGGAAAGAAAACTTTGTGAGGGAAACCTCACAGTACTTCTCTCCCCATTATATTCAGATTTCTATTTAGGAGCACCACATGAACCTGCAGCTAAAGCTCTTCTCAAAATCGAGCTTTGTCCTCTCTCTAGGTTTGGCTGATGGTGCCATCATGTGGACATTTTGTGATTCACCTTCGTGGTTTTCATTTTTGTGGTTGTATTTTCGTATCTTAGAAGGATGTCAGCAGTTCTGAGAGTGAAAAGTCGTAGACCTAGAGCAGTTCCGTTAAAGTAAATGAAATTATTTATGACTTGGACCTGTTCAGAAATTCTTTTTAAATTTCTTTTTTTTTTTCTTTTTTTTTTGAGAAGAACCCATGCCTTTCCTTCCAACAGCATGTATGTTACAAGTCATATAGAAAGCAAACAGCAATAAAATACTTTTCTTGCAAAGATTTCCCTATGTTGTCTCATACTATGTCACAGCTAGCTTTCAATAGATGTATCATAATGACAAGCAAAGATGTTGATACATGACAAATTTTACGGTGAAGCATAAAAGTGAAGAAAAAGTTTTTTCATTATCGTGTATGCATGAAGTATATCAGATTTGTCTAGATCATCTAAAAGTAATGCTTTTTGTATTATTCCAATAAATTAGAAGCTAATACTTCAAATTTTAACAATTTTATTCAAAAAGAAAAAAATAAGATCTTCCTAAAATTAAGAGTTGGGTCTTTTCTTTTACTATCTTCCAGATTTTCTAATTTTTAGTCTATGAGTGTTCTCTTTTAGCTATAAAGCAGTGACCGTGAAAGCGTTAACATATTCAGGCCTTTTCCTTAGCTAATAAAAGGGCTGTGGAGGGATAAATAGCTCCTGAAAGTGAAAATCTACCAAAGCAGTGTGTTATTTGATACTCTTTTTATGAGATTTTCTGGCTTACATTCCTTAACTCTTAACCTACATTATTCAGCATGCTTATCATGTGCACTATTTTGACCAACTGCGTATTTATGACCATGAGTAACCCTCCAGACTGGACAAAGAATGTAGAGTAAGTTAAATGGATTTTCTCTTAATAATATTCAGTAACCACAAATAAACTGCTGTAAATTATTTTATATTAGGATGGCATCCACTGGCAGCAGCTACCTTGTTGGCATATCCTTTGAACATCTATTCTGGTGCTAGTTTCTTTCCTATAACATTGTATATGTACAGTTGTCTCATGACAAGTTGTTTAATGTCCATCTTCTTTTTGCAGTAGTAGATGGGGGGGTGTAAGAAGGAAAGCTAGTCTTATGAGCATATAGAAAAAGTGGATTATAAATATTTTTTATTGTGTTCTATGTTGCATCTGGGCAAGAATGCAGGAAATGCACTCTTTCATCTCCATTGCAGTAACCATTAACAGATAAAGGGATCATCTTACGGATGCCTGTGTTCACCATACTGCAGCTTTCTTTTACCAAAGCCAGTGTAACAATGGAAAGCATGGATACAAAATAAGCTATTAAAAAAGTAATTAAATGATTAGCTAATCGGTGGTCCAATATGATGTTGACTAATTAGTCCAGTATGATGTCAGCTACATGATGCCAATGGACAGTGACATTTCCAAGGCATTAGACCACGGAGTGAAACACTGCTCTTCGTGGTGTTTGGTTTTTGCAGTAGTATTCCATGCTTCTACTGCTTGTTCATTCCCTAGGGCTTGGGATGGCACATACCTGTTTAATCTCCAGTAATCAAATGTGAGCTCATAGAGCAATTAGAGTTCTTATTTTGAGTTCATTGTGAATGTATATGTATGCAGAATGTCTAGCATGTAGTAAATATTTGTGATAGAGATCAGTTGCTTGAATATTTCTTCATGTCTTTGTATTGTTAAGTAAAGTTGTGCAGGAAAGAAATCTTTTAGTAATTGGACTGAAAACATTTACGTTGGAAAACTGCTTTCAGGTTGGCTCAGTCAGAGTAAGCTTTCTAACCACTTTAATTTGAATTCTTTTTCATTAAAGATATAAAGTAAACTGAATTTCAAGATAGCATCATGTGAACACAGAAGATTGAAATGACTCAAAATGCCAGAATTACATATTTTTAAATTTACATTTCAACTACATTTTTTAGTCAAAATGAGTAGCTGAATTTAATTGGCATTCATAAATATATTTGGTTGTTCTCACACATATTTCTGCATCTAAACCTACTTGCTTCATTCCAGTAGTATGTCTTGATGGAGGTGAAGTACTGGATATACCTATTCTGTAATCAGTTAGGGCTGATGAAGGTTGGCATTTGCCAGCTCATGGTACTAAGCAACATTTCAGCATAAAAATAACATTGAAGAAATTTTTAGTCCGGAAGCAACTGTGAAATCCTAATGTAATTCATCTGTGTGTTTTGTTATGGATTGAAACTGCACATAAACATGCACGACTGAAGTAACTGGGAATTTTGTATCTCTCTTTTTGGTATAGATTACAGAATTTGAATTTAAGCGATGGGTTGTCATTTAGTTTTTTAATCCTAATTTCATTCCTCCTTTTTTATGGTATAAATTATACATGTGATTGAAGTTAGTTGTAACTGCCATTAAATTGTTATGCCACTTAAAGAGAAGAAATTAAAATAAAGGAACTAGAGGGCATAAACTGTGAAGATAATGTGTGTGCCTATAAACTCTGTCTTGCATATTTTCTTCAGATACACATTCACTGGAATTTATACCTTTGAATCACTTATTAAAATTCTTGCAAGGGGCTTCTGTTTAGAAGATTTTACATTTCTTCGAGACCCATGGAATTGGCTAGATTTCACCGTCATAACATTTGCGTAAGTCTTCTACTTTTTTTTTTTAATAAAAATTCTTTCTGATAGCATGAGATTAGTGACTAAAAATTGCCTCGTATTTTGTCAGCCAGAACATTTGGAGCCTGGACTTCCTGCGGTTTCAATATGTTTCTTCTACCTCTTTTACACATTTTAGTATTTCTAACCAAGCATGTGCTGCAGAGGCCAGCATGGTGTGCCAGCCCATTAGGATTGTGAATGCCATCAGCCTGAGCTGTTCATATCCTGTCTCCTTTCTGCATACCAGAATTAAAAGGAATCCTCTTGACTTCCTGCTAGTAGCTGACCAAATTAGGTTTCAAACATCAAGTCAATGTGGTTTATTTTGATAAAAATTTAATTTTATGGTCAGAAGTATATTTATAAACACAGGCAAAATACAGTGAACGATCAAGAGGTCTTGATCAAAGACCCAAGCAAATAGGGTAAAATCTGCCTCAATTCTGAGTAACTGTGATTTAATCCTACAGGTATGTAACAGAATTTGTAAACCTAGGCAATGTTTCAGCTCTTCGAACTTTCAGAGTATTGAGAGCTTTGAAAACTATTTCTGTAATTCCAGGTAAGAAGAAGTTGGTGTAAGGTGTTAGGCCCCTCGTATCTCCAACTGTTATTTGTGTGCTGTCATTGTGTTTGTGTGTGAACTCCCCTATTACAGATATGTGACAGAGTTTGTGGACCTGGGCAATGTCTCAGCGTTGAGAACATTCAGAGTTCTCCGAGCTTTGAAAACAATATCAGTCATTCCAGGTGAGAGCGAGGTTAAACACTGAGGCTGACTTTTGTTCTGCAGAGGCTGTATTCATATATTTTAAAGCACATGCCTTGTTTGCTACACATTGTCAACAAAAAAAAAGCAGGAATCAAGACATGTAATTTTATTTAAATTGATTCATGCTTGTATTAGTTGTATTTTCTTTTTTTAAAAAATCAGCCTTTGAGTTTAACAAATTCTTGCATGGGATATTTGCAGTAAACAGCCTATGTGATTTGCATCTTATGACATCAAGCTTTCCTTTACATGTTTTTAATATAAGTTAATTTTAAGCTTTCATAGTGATGCAAATTTTATCATTTATTGAAAGCACTTGATGCAGCAACTTAGTTCAGTTTTACGTCATGTATGAAAAATTAAACTCTAAAAGATAGCATGGGCCATGCATGGGGTATTATTTTAAAGATGTCTTTCTTCTCCAAACCATCAGCCCGCTTATATTGTATGAAGACTATTATGACATCATTTGAATATGCACTTGTAATGTCTATATAATGGGTTTACTAACATAGACTACATTACAAAACGTTCATGTAAGAAAGGTTTGGGCAAGAAGCATCAGCAAAAGCTAACAGTGCTATTCTATGTAGGGTTGAAATACAGCATGGATAATAAAAGCACTTGTTTTGGCAGAAACAATGTGTTTGGAATTATCTACTTTTTATTTCTGTATTCTATAAAATAAACATAAACTTACATCTTTTCATTCATCTTCACAAGTAATAATGCTTTCATTAAAGTTATTATATCACAAATATTGGAGTAATTCACTAGTCTTTTTGCATGAAATCTTTATCAGGAAAAAAATCACATGATCTTTTTTGTGTGTTTAGTATCTATTTAACATCATAATAAAAATCTTTTCTCTTTGTAGGCTTGAAAACTATCGTGGGAGCCCTAATTCAGTCTGTGAAGAAGCTCTCAGATGTGATGATCCTGACAGTGTTTTGCCTGAGTGTATTTGCACTAATAGGGCTGCAGCTGTTCATGGGCAACTTGAGGAATAAATGCCTGCAGTGGCCTCCAGACAATTCTACTTTTGAAACAACTGTTATTGCCATCTTTAATAGCTCTATAGGTGAAAATGGTACATTTATTAATACAACAATGACAACATTTAACTGGGATGAGTACATCGAAGATCAAAGTAAGAGTCAAATGTATCATCTGCTGCACTGATTTTCTGGAATTTATTTAAATAAACACAGGAACATCTGTATCTTTCCCTTGCCTTTAAAAGTGTGTAGCCTGACCAATAGACTTAAGAGTACTCATTTTCTCTCGTAAATAAAAGACCAGTCATAATGTAGTTTAACATACTCATAATACCATACTGGTAGCAAAATATGTTTTTACCTTTTACCGGATATGACTTCTAGAGTAAAATCACATTGCTGTTTAAACCAGGAATCTCCATGCTAGCTTCAAGCCTCCTGAAATAGTGTGACAGCCCTAATATGGGATTTGAAATGTAATAGCTAGATTAGTGCAAGATAGTGCCCAATATCATAAGCCCACATTTGAACCATCAGTTAGCCCATGAATCCTGCCATAGCATGTAAATGCAGCTGTGTTGTTTCTTCTGGAACTTGGTGTCTCTGCATCACACTCCCTTGCACAGCACAGACAGGCCTTTATGACAGTACTGGTGATTTATCCCATGCTTCTCATTCTTGCAAAACAAGAACTAGATTCCAAATTTCTGCCTTTTAATTTGCTTTTTATCTTTGGAAAATCAAGAAATTAGCATTTTGGTCTCCTCTGTACCTCATAACGGAGTATTTCCATAATTTTATGTAGTTAATGCCACTACTGTTCTAAACAAAATTGTTTTAAAGTTCAGATAGAACAACTCTGAACATATCTATAGTGGATTGTTATTTTGTCTTTTATAATGGTAGTGTCAGTCTCTTCTATTTATCTTTTCAGTTCCTTCTATTTATATATGGTATTTAGTGTTTCAACTTCATAATTAGGCATAGTCCTAGTTTTTTTGTAAAGTCTGTATAAATGTCATAACTGCTGACTATATCACTGAAAGTTAGGAAACCTCAGTTTAAGAAGTAAAGATCTTTGGATCCAGGTCTCATTGCCTGATAATCTTTTAATATACTTATCATATCAGCATGCTTGTAGTATACAAGTGTCATGGAGAAATTTGGAATGATAAACTATTTTTAAATCCAGTCTGAAGAACAGATTCCATTCCATTCCCCTTTTGTTGTTTCTGGTACCACATCACACAAATAGATTATTTTTTTTCGTAAATATCTGACCTACATTTTCCTAATTCCAGATTGAATATATTGCTACTTCTCCTGTGAAATTAGAAATAAGATAATCATAGACTGCTTTATATTAGTCTTTATGATGTTGAAAAACTCTTATCTTCTTTATTTCTTTTCTTTCCTAAGCCAAGCAATGCTGTTTTCTGGTTTGCATTTTCTATACTCATTTTCACTTTCCTTTTTTCTGTTTTGAACTCTTTCCAGTTAGTCTGGGAATTTTTTTTCTTGTTGTTGTTTCTCTGTTGCCTTTTTTTATTATGGAATTTTTTGGTTGGGGTTTTTAATGAGGTGCTCAAATTGGGTATTTACTCCTCTAATGATTACTTCTAATTTGTATCTTTATCTCATGTGCCACGTATGCAACATTCTTACTAACATGTTTCAAAATTACCTCAGTTTTATGTCAGCCCTGTATTGTTGATTCGCCATCAACTATGATAGTCACTGCATCTTTTTGTGCTGCGGTGGCTGTGGCCACATCCTGTCTATTCTGCACTTACTTATTTGATTTTGCCGTGTCAAGTATAGCATTATCCACTTGTCTCTGTTGGAATAAATCCAATTGCTTTTGGACCAACTCGTCCATTTGTAAAAGTCATTCTAAATTTCACTTATCTTCTCCCCTAGCTTGATGTCTTCAGAATACTTTGTATTTTTTCTAATGTTTCGTGTCTTGAGTTGGTAATTAAACTTGTTATGAAAACCATGTCTAACACAGATCCCTGGAGGATCTTCAGAGAGATGCCCTTAAGAATTGACACGGGATCATTGGTGACTGCCCTCTGAGAATTTTTTTCAAGTATTTTGTGATACTTCCAGCCAGAACATATCTCCTTTATTTGCATATGGAAGTGTCATGTAGAACTTGCACGCATGATTGTTGTCCGCATGATTAAGTTGTCAGGAGACAGGAATAGTTTTATATATGGCATATTTTTTGCAAACTCATACTGACTATTACTTTATCATTTTTGTATTAAAAAAAAAACCCCAACCAAACCTTATTTAACTGTTTTCCAAAATAGTGGGCTGAGAGTTGAGCTGATTGGATGGTTTGACTGTATCCTCTGCTTTCCAGAGGAGGAACTGTGCCACGTAAGAATGTGAATTAGGCCCACAGACAATTTGGAAAGTCCCACTTGGAGCCTATTTGCATCTTTAAACTTCTTAAACTTTTCAAGTACGGGTTAGATCTCTCACTGGGTCTGACTATGTGATCGCCAGAATGTCTAAAAATCCACTGATTTCTTACCTGATGCATAGAATCTATAATCTCTCTCTGTTTGAAACAAGCAGATTTGATGCTGCCTGTATCGTATACAGGTGGTAGAAGCAGTCAATAGGAACTGGTTGCAATTCCCTGCTTGTCTCTTTAGCATTAGCCCTCAGTTAGTTCATGCCAGCTAAGCTAGTCTGTGCCAGCTGGCACTGAATCTCATGGAACCATCTGCTTCCTGGGAACAGCCAGAACATACCTAATTCTGGCAACTTTAGCTTAATACGCCACCTGACCCAAAAATCTCCACTAGAGATTCCCATTTTGCCGTAAGAATCCCAAACTGGGAATTGATGGCAAATTGTCTTTGCCTTTCTTCCACAAAGCAGAACAAAGAAAATAAAATTATGTGCCAGGGGCTTTTAAGACTCCCATCTCTTTAAATTATATTTTACCTCATTTTAGTAATTAGCCAGTTAAAAAATACATATAGATAATTCAAGTACATTCCTCTGCTATAGAATTTAGTGTAGTAATTTTGTGTAATGGACAATAAAAACTTGGTATCTCCCCCAGCTGCTCAAATCAAGATCTAGTTAGCAATTTCCTGAGCATGTTGTGTTCTGTTTTCATGCTGCAAAATTTCAATATTTTTCAAGGAATACTTGGATCAAATAATATGTAATGAAAAATTAATAATACTAAGTGTTCTGTATCTAAATGCACTAACAAAGGCAGAGAGTTGCCCTCATACCTTGCCTGGTTCTCCTCCTATTTTTCCATTTACTGACATATACAATTTGTATTCCACCCATGTTATTAATTTGGTTAGATTGCTGAGAATTAACTGTACAACTACCTTTCCATTTTCTAAAGAACGACCAACCTTAAGACTCCATAGAAAGTAATTTTCCTGTCAAAACAGTATTTTCCATGCTTTTTTCAGTCCCTAACCATTATATATTGCAGTTAAAAAGTTTGTTAGCTCTGCTAATTTCTTTGAAGTCTAAAAGTCTATGTAACTGCTGAATTTCCATTGGGCATAAATGTTATCTTTCTTATCACCTTTTTGATTTTATTTTTTTTAATCAGGTCATTTCTACTTCTTGGAAGGACAAAATGATGCTCTGCTGTGTGGCAACAGCTCAGATGCAGGGTAAGAAAATTATTGTCATTTTTCATTATGCATCAAGGAAAAATAATTAGCTGCTTAAAATAGCTCAGGTGGTCAACTTTAATATCAGCAGTACAGTAGAATTGCAAATGACCGATGTTTTGCATTTGAAGCTTTACCTAAATAAAGTCATTTATGTGATTTGAGTTTACACAGGCACTTCCATCAGCATCTTAGGCTAGTTTCGTAAAGGTAACCACATGAATGCTGTGTGCAGAAATGTTGCTGCCAGCTTGCTGCCAGCTGTTTGTCATCAGCCATGCTACTTGATGTTCTCGTGTCCTGGTGCAGATGTGTTATTATGACAACTGGTGGGGAAGGGTAGAATAATACCAGTTATATTATTAAAGCATTGAAATACCATTAGGAAATTGAGTTAAAAATTGAAAAACAATAAGATAGATATTTTTATCTTAGGTGTGTAGAATAAAATTTTACTTGTTCATAGTTTTGTTAGCAACTGATACTCCTGAACAATATTGTTTTACTACAGTATATCGTAATATAGAGTAGTTGTTAAAAATAGCATTTCCTCTTCTTTTGTAGTCAATGTCCAGAAGGATATATATGTGTGAAAGCTGGTAGAAACCCCAACTATGGCTACACAAGTTTTGATACATTCAGTTGGGCATTCTTGTCACTGTTTCGATTGATGACTCAGGACTTTTGGGAGAATCTTTACCAGCTGGTGAGGACTTCTTAAAATAAATGGCACCATCACCAATACCATTATTACATAGTAATTGCATAGTTATTTTCATTCACATGTCCTTAAGGCCTTTGGAACAGAAATCATCTTTAATTTCATATATGTAAGCTATTGTCTTAAACAGTAAGACCCTTATTCATGATACAGGTTCCCATGTGCTACTTAAATACATAATAAGGAATAGCTGCTATTTTATGAAGGTGGTTAAACATTATTGTTTGTTTTCCTAAATGAGTAAATGAACTTAAGTTGTTAAAGTTTCTTACCCACACATGCTGTAAATAAATGCTAGTTAAATTGATTTGCAGTCTAGTACAAATATGTTCTGTTTGAAAAGGTTACATCTTGTCCCTGAACTACATATATCCTTAATGTGAAGGACTGTAATTTTGTCCACTGTGACATTTTGTATCCTGCACGGTCTTTGTGGCAGTGTAGTTTGGGACTGATGAGACAAGAAGGTAAGATGCTGATTAGTGGCCCCACTACTGTTAAATTTGAAGGCTGTAACATAGATGTATAGATTCTTATTGGTATAAGTTCTGAAGTATTCAGAATCTGATTTACCTTGGCATTAGTAGACACAAAAATTAGATTTCTGCATATGTATCCAGGATATAATATTAGTTCTGTATGGAAAAGGTAACTAAATAATCTTGTGCTAACACAAAGCAATCTTGCAACATTTATCGATTATAACACAGAGGCTACTGCATTATGTAACAGTATTTAAAGTCTGCTAAAATATGTATTATCTCTTTTTCTCCAGACTCTGCGTGCTGCTGGGAAAACATACATGATATTTTTTGTTTTGGTCATTTTCCTGGGTTCTTTCTACCTGATCAACTTGATCCTGGCTGTGGTTGCCATGGCCTATGAAGAACAGAATCAAGCAACCTTGGAAGAAGCGGAACAGAAAGAAGCAGAATTTCAGCAAATGCTGGAACAGCTGAAAAAGCAACAGGAAGAAGCTCAGGTATCGCTCTAAGTAAAATTTCTTCTTCCATTCATGATTGTGATCAGATGCTTTATGTCCACAGATGAGAATACTTTTACTCTCCTATTCCTAACAATGTCTTACTTTGACTCATAAATTCCTTCCTATTGCAAACAGTCTTTAATGTTTTCCATTGCACTGTTTCTGCTGGCTCGAGTGAACTTGTTAATTTGTGACAAAAATGATAACCAACAAGCTAAAACACTGGATTTTCAAATTGGAGGTGGAAATCAGCTGTTTAAGTGAGCACTTCAAGAAGTTTCCCAGAGTGCTTGTGGAGATAATCAAAAGCTGCCTGGGTATGGTCTTTGGGCTGCCTGTTTTAGGTGACCCTGTTTGTACTGAGGAGTTGGACACAATGACTTCCAGAGATTTCCTTCCAGCCTCATTCTGTGATTGTCTGGAATGGAGATGGAGATGTGGGAAAAAAAACCCCAACAGTAATTCTGTTTATATCAGAATCAAAACTATTATAGGTGCTGTAGGAGAAACATTTTGCTTCAGCAATATTTGGCTTTTTCTACTCCCTCCCATCTCTCACAGCAGAAAGCTGTAGTGTTCCAGTTTTAAAGAAAACTGGAGAAAGTGAAGAAACTGAAGAAAACACTTCTGTGGTACACATGTAATGATAACATCCTGCTTTGAAATTACTTTTCATTTTTTGAAGACTCTCAAATCTTTAATAATTGGTAATGTCTGCTTGGCATGTGGCCACAGACAGCAGAAGTTGAACTATGCCTTCCATATAAGCACATGACTAAAGTCAGCAATCAGGGTATTTTGTTTCATTGGTTAGTTGCTCTTTGTTGGGCTTTTTTGTTTTGGTTTGGGTTTTTTCTTACCACAGCTTGTAATAAATGTTAATAAAATGCTCCACATATTTTGAAAATCAAACAGCAACAGGTTTCTAAGTCTTTAGTTTAACTCAAATCTCTGATAATGATTTGCAAAACTGAGATGTCAGTGTCACACTAGATTTTTAATAGAGTAGAGAGTATTCAAAATTCATAAAAATGTTGTAAGAAAGTGTTGCTTCCTGTTAACAGGGGTCTTACCAGTTGTTTGAGCCTTGATTGCTTATTTCTACATAGTACTTCAGATGAAAAATTCATTGCAGCGTGTTGCTCCAGTCTAAAACAGATGCTTGTTAACTTGTTTATCTGACAGCACAGCTTTCCCATGGGTTCCTCTAATTCCCAGTTTATGGAGCAGTGGAAAAATTACCGTTCTTGTGGTGTTTCACAAATTATGATATGCTGGGTTCAGTGAAATGGAATCATTGCTTTTATTTCAAAATAATATTTCTTTTAAGAATGGCAATAAATTTAAAGTAGTGGTATGTGTGTATAAATGTTGTAAATTGCATATGTGCTTGTATGTATAGGCGGCAGCAGCAGCTGCAGCAGCTGACTCGAGAGATTATAGTGGAGTAGGTGGAATAGGTGGATTCTCCGAAAGTTCTTCTGAGGCATCAAAACTGAGCTCAAAGAGTGCTAAAGAGAGAAGGAATAGAAGAAAGAAAAAAAAGCAAAAAGAACAATCTGAAGGCGAGGAGAAGGATGGGGAAGAATTTCACAAGTCTGGATCAGAGGACAGCATCAAAAAGAAAGGTTTCCGATTTTCCATTGAGGGGAATAGACTGACATACGAAAAGAGATTCTCTTCCCCACACCAGGTACCATAGTATTATTACCTCTTAAACACCTTTGTTGTCTACTGATCATATAAACAAACCCCTGTAAAGTAGTTTGGTTAATTCTTGCAAGAATCATTAGCATCTTAAATTATGACCAAGTTAAAACTTGCAACCAGATATGAAAATAAAAGAATTTGAGAGATTTTCTGTTTATTCTAAATTTATGTGTGAAAAAATAAGATTTTTTTGTATTAATTAACCTGAGGTGTATTTTAAGTTTCTTAGTGAAAATGGACCTATCTCCCCATCAAGCTGGATGTGTTCAGCATGATCAGTGGCTTTAAAATATGGTGTACACATAGAAAGAAATGTAATGTTTCAAATGAGAAAAGCACTAAAATGCGGGATGCAAAAAGCTCAGTAGAAATTACCTAAATGTTCATATGAAATTTGAAAAATTAATTGATGTGAGACATTAATTGTGTTACCTTAAAGAAGGTAGAAATATGTGTGGTGATGTGTCCTTGCATGTGTTCTCTTACATTGAAACACCAGTGATTCAGAGTATCATCCGCATCTCCCACCCAGGCATTTATTTCCTTTGATACTTTTGTTATGTTATCCCTTCTACAGATTTCAAAGCTCCTCTTCATTTTCCCACCTCTCACTCTCCCCTCATCACTTCAAGTCCAGATCTTGCATACATTCTCTCCTTCCTCTGCCTCTTTTTGTGCCTCAATATGCTTCTTCCTTTTATCCCCACCTTCTCAATTCTCCCTGGTCTTTATGACTTGTTTTCTCCCACTTTTTAGTCATTATTACTAAACTCATTCCTGTCTTTTTTAATCCACTTCTATTACTGTCTCTGGAAAGCCTGTTTCATCCCTTAATAGGCCATGAGCATTCATATTCTCTTCATGTATCATGTTCTCCAGCTCCCATTCTCAAAGAAGTTCAAACTTCTTCATCCAATGTTTTCTTATTAAGGACTATCTTTCTTAGATCAGACTGTGCTGGGAATATAATGTTTCCAGCTTTCTATTTCTGCCACTCCTTCCACTCACTTCCTAATGTACTTCCTTTTCCAATAGTCCTGCATCCTTTCCCCCATCTCACCTCCTTGGTCTGCCACCATTTTATGTTGACTGTCTGACTAATGTCTGTAAGACTTCATTGCTGAATTTAGTTAGTTCATGATTCATTCTGTTTCTTATACAAATTTTCACACCTGTATCAATTGACTTCAACTTCGTGTTGAAGACCCATCTGATCCCTTAGGTGCATATTCTTGCTTGTGTCTTCATTCAGACTGCAGCCTTATTCAGCTGCAGCTCAATTCATCCATCTTGTGAGAAATGAAGCATTCCTCATACAACTTGCTCTTCTAACCTTTTCATCTACCAGGTTCATTTACAGCTATTTGACTATGACAGCCTAGAAATCTCCTCCCCTCTGGTTTTCCAACTGTAGTTCCTTTTCACTCTGGATTCTAACCACTAAACAAAAGTTCCTCTCACCACTTTTTAACAACCCTTTCCTAGAGAAAACGCAGGTTTATATCTCATCTTTGACTTTTTCCTCGATATTTCATTTTCTTTCAATGTAAATGACCATTTTATTCCTCTTGAAATCTTATTCTTCCTAACATTCATGATTTTGTCTCCTCTGAATTCTCCTGGTTTAGTTGTGCTTAAGAAGATCCTTTTACCCCTTCTACAGTTTTCTAAGGGATTTCCACAAGTACTTTTGCTAGTTCCTTTCTCTTTCTCTCTCTTCTTCTTTTTCTGCTTTTCCTTTTTTTTCTTTTTTTTTTTTTTTTTTTTTTTTTTTTTTTTTTTTTTTTTTTCTATTCTGGACCCACAACTGTGAATCATGTCTAACTTGGACCTCTTTCCATGTCCCAGTTACTGCTGTATTCATTAAGAATGTTGTTGCAAAGAGCACTAACCTATCCCATTGCTTTTATCTAATCTGCTAGTAAACATATTTACCTAAAGAATTTTTTTTTAATACCATTAAACATTTTGTACCTAAGGTTCCTCCCAATTCACCTTGTCTACTTAGAGTAAACAAGTCAAGTCCCAGCTTTGACTGCCCCATGCCAGCATCCATAACCTCCTGTTAAATTTTCAAACTAGTTTCTTTGAGCTCTTTCTGTTATGCTGCCCCTCATGCTTGGAAGAAGCTCCCATGAGTTTTCACAGAACACTTCATTGCTTTCCTCAAATCCCTCTTTAAAACTCTCTTTTACCATGCTGCCTACAGAAAGCTTGACAGGGAAGTGACTTCAGGTGAGCTAAGACAACTGTTTATCATACTCATCAATTTTGCCTCCTTGTATTCCCTCTCTTTTTGTATCCATCTGTTGTGTTACACTTAGATGATAAGTTCTTTACAGAGTGCCTTTTTGTTCTGCATTTTGCAGTACCTAGAACAATGGGGCTCAGGTGAACAAAGATAAGTTTCAGAAGAGAAACAAAGACACTGCTTTGTTATGTATTATCTCTGCTGTTCAGAGAAGATGAGGGTGAAATCAGGTGCTAATGCTAATCAATAAAGTCAAGGCAATTACTGATATGAATTAAAACTAAGAACATGCATAATTATTTGTAAGATTAGAGCATTATTTTTACTCTGATCCTGAAAAGATTCTCGCATTGCAGAACATTTACTCACATGAGTAAACTGATTAAGATTAGCAAAGCTGTTTATACAAAATTACAGGCATATCTTTGCATATTCAGGATAGCTAAGATTTTGAAAAAGAAGTAAAAACCTTATTATGGCCTACTTGGCTAGTATCTAAAAAGATATGTAGTTTTTTTTAAACTACGCTGTATTTGAGAGATACCTCTGTGTGCAGACTGAGTCACAGGAAATTTGCCTAAAATTTTATTTACTCAGCCTGTCAGACTAATGTCAACCTGGGGTAAAAAATGTCTAGATACACTTACTCAGCTTATGAACAGTTGATAATAACACAGGCAGAATAGCAGAGGAAACAATTCTGTAAAGCAGTTTCTTTTACTCTAATTAAACCGGTTGATTTCATATATCCAAAGTAGTAAAATAACTAGTCTTTGTCTGTCACTTATGTGCTCTTTGTTTACTACCCAAAAGGGAATGTATTAGGGGGGGACTGTACCAGTTCATTTCTTTGTAGATGACCTTACCCTTTATGGCATTGTGGGTTTTTCCTCTGTATGAAAATGTTGTATTTCAGAGCATTTTCATGTGATAATAATTGTTTTTATTTGCCTACAGTCTTTGCTGAGCATTCGTGGCTCCCTGTTCTCCCCAAGGCGGAACAGCAGAACAAGTCTTTTCAGCTTCAGAGGTCGAGCAAAGGATGTAGGATCAGAAAATGACTTTGCTGATGATGAGCACAGCACTTTTGAAGACAATGAGAGCAGAAGAGATTCTCTCTTTGTTCCTCATAGACACGGTGAACGGCGCAACAGTAACATTAGTCAGGCCAGTAGGTCATCCAGAACAGTACCTGCACTTCCAGCAAATGGGAAGATGCACAGCACCGTGGATTGCAACGGAGTAGTGTCTTTAGTCGGTGGGCCACCAGCTCTCACGTCGCCGACTGGACAGCTCCTGCCAGAGGTGATGATTGATAAAGCAGCCACTGCTAGCAATGTAAGGAAGTCTGCCACAGCTCAGGCATGATGTTCTCTCCCTGTAGGATTAGTTGCTGTTTGTACCAAATTTAGTTATTTGGCAATGATTACCTTTCTGGCCAAGCTGTGAATGCTCCTTTCATATATTCCAGTTAGAAGCTAAATAAGAAACTGAAATTGTCTAGCTGTCGTTGACTAAATATGTGAAAATACATGCTAATTTACTGGGAATTAACAGAACAGCATAAATTTAGTCTATGTTGATTCATTACTCTTAGACTTAACTGGAAGGTTCTGTACTTCAACATTTATAAAAATGGAAAAAAATTAATTAAATTTATCACATATACAATATAATATTTTTATATATTTAATATAATAGCTATAAATATGTATTTGTTTTATATATCTCTATAATAATTATATTTACTTAATGGAATATATTAAATGAGTATTCAACTTACTGCTGACCATACACGAAACCTTTGATGTAACCGTGATAGTACAATTTACATGGGTTGTAACACAGTTAATTTTTCTGTGGGTTTTTTTTGTTTCAACATTACTAAATATTTTTCTTTTTTTTTGTTTGAAAAATATGCTAGGAAATCGATAATTTATTCTAAATTCAGAGTTATCTTAAAACGGACTTACTCTTTGTTCTTTTACTGCTAGCTGTGTGGGCTGTGCATTTTCAAGTTTAGAAAAATACTTCACTGCCTAATTAGGAAGATATTTATGGCAGAGCTCATTGCAAACATTATGAAAAATTTATAGTCTAAAAATTGTTCATAGTCTAAAATCTGTTTTAATGTCTCAGCCCTGTTTCAGCAAAATACTTAAAAACATATTCTTTAGGCACAAGAACAATCGTACTGCGGTGTTTGACTATTTGTTCTATACAGAATTAGGCATACTTTAGTCTATTGCAAAGCCACAACATAAATGGAGCATGGTATGGGACAGCAGTATTTGAAACAGTATATTTCTACACTAACTTGGGGTGTTATTAAATGAACATTATCTATTTTATTGGTGTTTTATTTTCAGGGCACTACTACAGAAACTGACTTAAGAAAGAGGCGATCTAGTTCTTACCATGTTCCTATGGACTACCTAACAGATCCTAGTGCAAGGCAAAGAGCAATGAGTATAGCCAGCATGCTTACAAACACAATGGAAGGTATGGAACACAGACTTTTTTGTATGACAGTGCCTTAAAGTGCTATTAAATGTGTGATACATTAAGCAGCAGTGGTTTGTTAAGGCAGCCATTTCAGCCTAAAGGGGTTAAGCTTGCAGTATACAGATAGGTTTGAGATGGAAGCAGCAAGCTTCCAATTTAAATGCAAGTGAAGGTGATTGTTCAGCATAGTCTTTCTCTAGTAAACTTACGTTTTGGGATAAAAGCTCTCTTTAGGTTCCTGAGAAGGCTGTGCTTCTTGCAGTAGAACATTCCCCTTCTACCAGTTTAGCAGACGTGCTGTTTCACATTCAAGGAAGGGTCACGTTTCTGTAAGGCTAAATACAATGAATGTGAATCATGGAATTAAGCAACCATTTTAAAGAAAAGGCAAAACATTACCTTGAGGCTTAAATGACTGTGTAGATTGCAAAGTAATAATGAGAAGTTGTGCACATGTGGACGTCTGACTTCAGGTTTGTTCTAAAATGTTTATCTTTCATGAGGAAAGTCTGAAGTATTTTGTTGGAAGAGACCTTAAAGATCATCTAGTTTCAACCCCCCTGCCATGGGCAGGGATACCTCTCACTGGACCAGATTGCTCAAAGCCCCATCCAACCTGGCCTTGAACACTTCCAGCGAGGGGGCATCCACAGGTGCTCTGGGCACCCTATACCAGTGCCTCAACATCCTCACAGTAAAGAATCTTTTTCCTCATATCTAATCTGAATCTGCCTTTTTTCTGTTTAAAACTGTTACCCTTGTCCCATCGCTCTACTCGCTGATAAAGAGTCTCACTCCATCTTCCCTGCAGGTCCCCTTTAAATACTGGAAGGCTGCACTGTAAGGTCTCCTTGGAGCCTTCTCTTCTCTAGGATGAATAACCCCAGCTTCCTCAGCCTATTCTCATAGGAGAGGTGCTCCAGCCCCTGATCTCTGTGGCCTCATCTGAACCTGCTCTAAGAGTTCCAAATCTTTTTTTATGCTGGGAACTGTAGGGCTGAACACAGCACTCCAAGTGGGGTCTTACCAGAGTGGAGTAGAAGGGGAGAATCTCCTCCCTCAGTCTGCTGACCACGCTGATTTTGATGCTGCCCAGGAGGGGATTGGCTTTGTGGGCTATGACCAACATTGTTGGGTCATACTCGATTTTTCATCCTCCAAGACCCCCAGGTCTTTCTCCACTGGGCTGCTCTCAATCTCGTCATCACCCAGCCTGTATGAGAGATTTCTAAGAAATATTTCTCTTTTGCATCCTGTGTAGCATTAGCTTGTGAATGGTTCTTTTATCTATTGAATCTTTAGTATTCTTTTTGAAATTCTACAAATTACAAATGAAATTGTAATTTCTTTTGACTGACAGCAGTCTTCGTTTCAAAATATCAACACAGTTTATCACCAGTACCTTGGAAAACAGCAATTAGGCTTCAAGGAAATACCCAGGTGATGCTGGAATAGAGAAATATACTTAAAATGTTATTTTCATTTTTTTCTGTAGAACTGGAAGAATCCAGACAGAAATGCCCACCATGCTGGTATAAATTTGCTAACACTTGCTTGATTTGGGACTGCTGTACTCCCTGGCTGAAAGTCAAACATATTGTAAATCTCATTGTGATGGACCCATTTGTTGATCTGGCCATTACTATCTGCATCGTCCTAAACACCCTGTTCATGGCCATGGAGCACTATCCAATGACAGAACAGTTCAGTGGTGTGCTTTCAGTAGGAAACCTTGTAAGTCTTTCATGGTGTTTCATGTATGTGAAATGCATTTTTATTTAATTCTTCTGTGACCTATGCACATGAGTGTAAAAGAAAATGCTGACTACGAATTTATAGGCTTGGGGTGGTTGAATTTAAATTTAAGCTGTTAACATTTGTGGATTTCACCATTCTTGCTTTACAGAGCAAAAGATAGTAAGATTTATTGAGTCGATATGCATTTTGATTTTTAAAACCTTAAGCTTTTGTCATAGAAGTTGATTAAAGGATTTATTTTTTTCTTTTTGATGGATAGTTACAAATCATAAGAACTTTCAGTTCCATTCCCACACCTGTTCTGCTCCTCACTAGCACCTCCTGAGGTTCTGGGTATTCAGGGAATTGTAGAGGGGAAAGACCCAGAAGCATGGCAGATTTACTGCAACTCTGCAGGAAATGGAGAAATGGAATGACAGTGCCTTCCACAGGTCATCCTGAAGAAGAACAGTTCTCAACTTCCAGTATAATTTTTTTTCCTAATAAAATAATTGTCCCTATCATAAACTTATCTTTATCCCTAGAAGCGAAAAGATGGCCTAAGGACAAAGATGACATTAGCATTAAAATCAGAAGAGATGCTCTGGGTTGGCATACATGCATGTTAGCAGGCTAGCTAAAATCTGTATTTTCCCTTTTACCTCTCTGTCTTTGGAAACCAAACATTGTGATGCATATGTAAGCTTCAGATCTGAATTTTATTCCTAACCCCAATGTATGGCAATGTAAAGAAGCTATTCAGATTTATCAGGAATTGCTGGCTGAAAATGAAACGTACCAAAAGTTGATGCCATTAGTTTTACTTTTTAAATATTTTTTCATTAAACTGGACTGAGATACTGTATCTTCCTTGCAGGTGTTTACTGGAATTTTCACAGCAGAAATGTTTCTCAAGATAATTGCAATGGATCCTTACTATTATTTCCAGGAAGGCTGGAATATTTTTGATGGTTTTATTGTGAGTCTTAGTTTAATGGAACTTGGCCTTGCAAATGTGGAAGGATTGTCTGTCCTTCGATCATTCCGATTGGTAAATATACTAAATAAAATATATTTCTATGTTATATTTTTGTATTTGTGCATATGTATTTTGTGCCTTTTTCATTTGTACATTATATATTTGGCTAAGACATAAGAACTTATCAGCATTTACAAAACACTAAATTGCATACCCACTAGATGGCATGTATCTATTATGTCAAGTTTGTTTTACGTATCATCTTAGTAACATCTGTTTCTCCTTCAACACATTGTCAACATCAATTCTATTTTTGCAGTAACTGTGCTTTAAAGATTAACTTTTTTTAATAGAAGTATCTCTCAGAGCCCTCTCCCTAGATGAGGGAGTAAAAAAAGCAAGAGCCACAGGCCCTCACTACCTATGACTGAAGATTACAAGTAAATAACTTAGTAAATAATGGGTTAGTTAATAGAAGTTTTATTGATAGTTTTATCTTACAGACTGCCAATACCAAATGACTTGCATGGTTAGTTTTAAAATAGGGTAGTGTTAAGATATGTTTTGCATAGGAGTCTTTCATCACTACCAGCCATCTTGCCATCCTCTGCAAGGGTCCATCTGCTGTCTTACAGCTTTTCTGTTCAGAAGTCACTACAGTATCTCTGTCTGTTATTAGATATTCTCTTTCATGAACAGGAACTTGAAAAACCTTGGTCTTGCTGCAGACTAGGCTAGCATGCAAGTAGATGTCCAAATCCTCTTCTGAAAAGACCTACACAGTAAGAGACATGAAGCTAGAGTTCCTAGACATCAAACTCAACTTTTGCCTTAAATGAAGCAAAAAAAATTTAATTTTAAATAAAAGTTAAATAAATCCCATTTTTAAAAGGAGGGGGTTTAAATGTCTGTTTTCTGGTTCTCTGTATAGCATTATACTGCACCTTGCCTAAAATCTGTCTGGATTGACTTCTCTCGCAGTAGTAGAATTCTTTTTTAAATCTGCATATATATATTTTGTTTGTATCTCATTCCATGAAATAATATTTAGTTTTAGATTCACTTTAGTATTCTCCTCTTTCAATTGTCTGAACATTTGCTGTAATTTTTTTTCACTTTCCAATAATTTCATTTTTGTCTGTTTCTAGTTGTACTTAAAAAATCTCTTTTGTTTTTCTCAAACTTTGTAAGACACATTACATTTATTTTAAATGACAGAAAAGATATTGTTAAAGATACTTGTGAGTAATTTGTATGTCTGACATTAACAACTCTAGCTTGTTTCTCCTTCTAGGAAAATATTTCTTCCATCTCACTGCCATTTAAGATGAAAGAGATCTGGAAGTGTCTATACACTTATGATCCTGTTAAACTGATCACATTTCATATGTACTCATTTATTTTTAGTAATATTCTCTTAGAGTTGACTAAAGGAGAAAGAGTGTTTTGTCCAACTTGTCCAACAAGTACAACTTGTTTATAAGTATCTAAAGTCACAAAAGAGTCAAAGTCTGAATTGGAGTGACAATTGTGATACTTCCGATGTAATTTAAATGAGCATAGAGAGAGTATTTTTGATTTCTTATCATTTGAATCAGGACTAAAGTCTGCTGATGTACAGTACCGTACAAAGAGCTGGAAACAAATTTTGTGACTAAAGTTTCTAAAGGTTCCGTGAAACATGATTTAAACACAGGGCAGCTTAAATGTGAAATGTACAACAGTGATTTCATTACAATCAGTAGCATGAATAACTGTATACCATTCTTCTGTTTTGCAGCTTCGTGTTTTCAAGTTGGCAAAATCTTGGCCGACTCTAAATATGCTGATTAAGATTATTGGCAACTCAGTGGGGGCTCTGGGGAATCTGACCCTGGTGCTGGCCATCATTGTGTTCATTTTCGCTGTGGTTGGGATGCAGCTCTTTGGGAAAAGCTACAAGGAATGTGTCTGCAAGATCTCCAGTGACTGTGAACTTCCACGCTGGCACATGCATGACTTTTTCCACTCTTTCCTGATTGTATTCCGAGTGCTGTGTGGAGAATGGATAGAAACGATGTGGGACTGCATGGAGGTTGCTGGCCAAACCATGTGCCTTACTGTCTTCATGATGGTCATGGTGATTGGAAACCTGGTGGTACGTAATCAGTGGGGATTTTTTATTAAAACTCTTAGAACATATTTCCTGTTTCTTACGATTTAGAAATCAGATAAGACTGGAGGATGACTTCAGGAGATCATGTAATTCATTTGCCTTTTCTCTAAATCAGGTTCAAATACACCTTGATAATTTATGAAAAATATTTTTCTATGTTTTCTTTTCAGTCTCAGTAAGTTTATAACCTCTTTAGTAAGATCAGTGCTGAATTATGTGTATAGTTAAAAATACCTTTTAAAAAACACTCTAACTTAAGTTACCTTTTACAGCTAATTAAACGAACTGGTCACAATAGTGATAGAAAACTGTTCGACTTTGTGGCAACATTTATAATACTTAAAGGCTTACTGTTTCCAGTTTCAGTCTTTTCTTTTTGAAACTAAACAAGCTGAGCTCTTCAATTTTTTCTCATAGGTGATGACTTGTAAACTGTTTATCCCTTTTGCTACTGGCTTCTGAATTCCTCTTAGGCAGCATTTTGACTAGAGACCCAAGTACTGAATAATGTGGAATAATTATCCTTGCATTTCTTACACCCAACATTGCTTGTGGTACATCCCCAAAGGACATGAAATTTCTGTACCAGCACTGCTTTCCTGATGAAGCCTCTACGCCCTTTTCTATTGCTTCCACCTTGTGGGTTTTCACACTTTCCCTATACATACTTTTCAGCTTCTCTAAACAATCATTTCCACACTAGTACTTCAGAACTAAATGCCATATTGATTTTCAATCATTTCACCAATTTACTATGGTTATACTTAATTGTAGTTCTTGTTGAGTACTAGTATCCCTTCTCTTCTTGGTGTACTTCACAAACTTTATAAATATGCTTATCTACAGGCATAAATATCAACTCTTACCAGACTGATGTGAGACTCCTGTGGTATACCTTCTGAAATATTCTGCAAATTTGAACAGGAAGAATTGATAAATATAATTTAAATTAACTGATTTTTAATCAGTTTTGCACAGTCTGTCATAATTGCATGCAATCCAAATTTCTCTTGTATGTTTGTAGAATGTCATGCAGATAATTCTGAAATAGTTTCCTGAAATTGAGGTGTATTACATCTGAGGACTCCTTATCACCTAGCTAGTTTTCCTGCTCAAGACCAAAATAGACTCATGTATTCTTGCCAGACATAAGTTTATTATATTCTGAATTTGAGACACTGACCCTATGGTCTACTGAACTATAGAAGACGGCCTGCATTCCCCTGGCCAATGAACACTGCCGTGGACATAGCTTGCATAGATTACTGTATCATGTTGTATCCTGCCTACTTAGGTCATTCTCTGTTTTGAGGAGCAGGTCTGCACTACCACAGTGAAGGAGAAAGTCAAGGAACAGCTCTGATTTTCACTTACGTTAGTGAAGTTAAACCAGCTAAAAATGTTTTTGGCAAGATAATAAAATGTAGGGGACAAGTGTTATGGATGGGAAAAAATATCAGGAAAGTGGGTTGAAATAAAATACTGTGAAATAAAATTTATATCATATTAACTCATAACAGAATTACTTTTATGGCTTAAAAATAAGAGATCCAATATACTTTTTCCTTACTGTCTTTTAGGTACTCAACCTCTTTCTGGCCTTGCTGCTGAGCTCATTTAGTTCAGACAACCTTGCTGCTACAGATGATGATAATGAAATGAACAATCTCCAGATTGCTGTGGCAAGGATTCAGAAAGGCATAGATTATGTGAAGAGAAAAGTGCGTGAATTCATCCAAAAAGCCTTTGTTAGAAAACAGAAGGTTTTAGATGAAATCAAACCTCTTGAAGACCTAAACAATAAAAAAGACAGCTGTATTTCCAACCATACAATTGTAGACATAGGTAAAAACCTTGCCTATCTTAAAGAAGGGAATGGAACTACCAGTGGCATAGGCAGCAGTGTGGAAAAGTATGTTGTTGATGAAAGTGATTACATGTCATTCATAAACAACCCAAGTCTCACCGTGACAGTGCCCATTGCTGTCGGGGAATCAGATTTTGAAAACTTAAATACAGAGGAGTTCAGCAGTGAGTCAGACCTGGAAGAAAGCAAAGAGGTAAGTTTATTTCTAGAGTTAAAATACTGTGATGCTTTTCTTTTTTTTCCAGAAGTTACTAGTGTTGAGTTCAAATATCTCTTTAATTCCTTTGTAACAGCATATACAAACTTGTAATGTTACTTAAGATGAATTTCTGTAAGGTTACAAGTTTTGAGTGAGATGGTGGTACAATATTGCATTTATAGTAATCAAGATGCATAAGACAAATCTTTAGAAAATTAGTATCTTTTTTTTTCTATTTTATTTACTTAAATCTTTAACAAGCAAAGGGACCAGTTTAATAGCCCTGAATACCAGAAGTCATACAAAGTATGTGTGGCTGCTGCAAATTTCTCTGTGCTTATTTAATCAGTGCAGTTTATTTATCTGCTTTCTGGAGTGCCTGCTGTTAACAGTTCATTCTGATATTTTTATCCTTTTTTATATAGTCAGAATATATCTAAATACATCATAGATAGGTACATTTGAATACTGGACCAGCATCACTAAGCAATTTCATATAAATCATAGTAGCAGAACCACTGCAGAAGTGATGGCCTTATGGTAAAAAAAGCTTTGTATCTCAGTATAAGATTCTTTCATTTGACTGCCCATTGTTATTTTCAAAGCTTTAAGATATTTGAATCTACTGAATCTACCTGCTCTGATAAAGTGTACCTCTTTCTGGCACAATGTGGTGCCAAGTGAATAAATCCAAGTTAACACTGAAAGAGTTACAGTGGATGCTGAAGCATTATTATTGTGTTTAACCCAGTGCTCTGTCCTGCACAACTGAAAGTGGTGGAGGCACATCACCCCAAGTGGAGTAAGTCTACACAATGCTTAGTAGTGATGCTATTCGTTTGGCATTAGTATGGGCATTTTTAACAAGTATTGCATGCTGTGGGGTAGATATAAACTAACATAAAGGTTTTCATAAGGGATTTTCTCATGCTTGAATCTGAGGGTATATAAATACGGGTAAGATTCTAGTAATTTTCAACCTGAGATCCTTTTTTGTACAAACAGTATCACACATTTAGTCATATTTTCTTTTTTCTTGTCACAAATGTCTTTATTGTACTTTTAAAAATATTTCTTTTTTCAGATTGATTATATCGGTATTTATCTTACTGTTCATGACTTGGGTGTAGAAAAAAATCAGAGGTTGTTGTAGTTTAACCTCTAATTGTTCTGTGTCATGAAGAGGGTGATTATATGGAAGTTTCTCAATCTTTGTGTATAAGAAAAGGAATCTTCTTCAGGCACCTTTAAGCCACATAGAGCACTGTTCTGTCCTATTGTTCTGCTGTTCCATTGTTCTATTGTCCCATTGCTAACCATTTCAAAACTTACTGCTGCCAAAGGAGCAGCAAATTCTCTTGATGATCTGGTGAAATTTCACCCATCAGTGAAATCATCCATAACAACTGCATGTGACAGTAATGACACAGGTAATTTTTCTGTCTTTTTGTGACTTACTTTCTTAGTATAGGCCTGCTTCTTCTGGGTTTATTCATCTTTCCAAGTCCTTCTACCACTTTCAGCCTTTTCCCTCCTTAGCAACTAGCCCAAGGATGTCCTGCAAGTTTGGGAATAGAGTGTTTTCAGCTCAAGTTCAGTACTAGGAAACATAATACTTTGTATTTCTCCATCACAAAATACTTATTGCTGTCTTGGTGGAATAAGAAATACCTATCTATTGAGCTGTATTAGTCTGTAAGGTTAGTATAGTATTTTTATTGGTGCTATCAATCTAAATCTATCAGTTTTCCTAAGACACTTTAAATGCCTAAATTGGAAAGTGTG
Source organism: Scytalopus superciliaris (assembly GCA_013400415.1). Taxonomy (NCBI): domain Eukaryota; kingdom Metazoa; phylum Chordata; class Aves; order Passeriformes; family Rhinocryptidae; genus Scytalopus; species Scytalopus superciliaris. The sequence goes on from VXBX01005472.1 coordinate 554,899, forward strand.
AAGAAGATACTTTTATTCTGCAGATACCTTGTAAAGGATGTTTCCGATGATATTACTGTATGAATGACATTAAAAATACAGTGAGATGTTGACTGTGAAATTCCAGTACAATCAGACGTATGCACCCAAGAAAACTGTTCTCTCTTTGCTGCTTATTTTGTGCTTCCACCCACATCAGATTAATTCTGATAATGTTGCGGATTCTGATATTACTACTGCTTATGGTAGTAGTAAACCATGTTTAAATTGTCCTCTGTACTTTTCATATGCTTGATCTCTTTAAAGTGATGAAGTTATGTACATATTAGCTGAAATTTTATCAGAATAGATCATAGCTCTGATAATTTTTAATCGGCAAGTTCTCTGCAAAAGGTAATTTGGCAATGTCATTGGATTCTACCAATTTAAATACTGTATGTCATTAAAATGACTGAAAAGTAATTTTAAATATTTTCATTAGTGATTATTAGATTAATAAGTTGCTGAAGTCTGTTTTAAATAATGCAGTCACAGGACTCTTCTGTACTGGTGGGGTATTCTCCATTTCTTTTGCTGAAACTACAATTGTTGTGCAGAAAATAATTTGTGTTTCACTGAACAGTGGTAGCAGAAGGAACTTGTCTAATGCATAAAGTATCTGCTTTAAGAACGAAATCTTTTCCTGCTACAAAATCTATTTATACTTTGTTTTAACAGTTAGTAGTCAGTCGCTAAAATACCTTGAAATTGTGACCAGACCCAGATGAAGTCCCTGGTCACCAACATTTTCCAATTTGCTTCTTTTTGCTCCCAGCTTATTCTTTAAGTCTTTGCTGCACAAGAACATAATGTCAGTAGAAGAGATGGAGGATGCACGTTAAACAAACCTCTGTGTTTGTGGTTAGCAGAGCTGAGTATGCCACAATAATGGTGCATCTCATTGTGTAACAGGATGGTATGACTGCTGACTGTTTTCTATAGCCAAATCATTCCTTTCTTCCAGTGGAAGGAGCCTAACTGAGTTATTCTACAAGGTGACAAAAGTACAGAATTCCTATAGGGAAAATTTTGAAGTGGATTATCCCACATTTGAGACATGAGTTCATGTCATTAAGCTTCTACCATAAAAAAAGACTTTCTACTCCACATACTGTCTTTAGAAGAAAACAGTGTCCTCATTGCATTCTTGGAAGCTACAAAGGGATTTTTGTTTAAGGCTTCCCCCTTTTCCATGCTATAATGTGCCCTATATTTCTGCCCTCTCCTATTTTCCCATGTATGTAATACTGTTGTTGCCAAGTTGATCTGCAAGTTACTTCATTGCTTACACCACAAATTAAAAGGATGGGAGTTAGAAATTGCCACCAAGCTGTGTTCAGCTAGCAGTATCCCAAAGGAAAGGCATCCTGGGCATCCAGGTACTGTGAGGACACTGCACAGGACAGCCAGAGGCTAACACAGAGTATGGATGTCTGTATGCTTCTGCTTGCCTCTCTGTATACACATGAATACACGTGCTATAGGGCAATAAGCTGAATTCCAACAAAGTAGTTGTGTTTTATTAGCAAGTTTTAATTAAGTATATTAATGTTTGTTTAATTCTTTATTATAGCTCACATATCTTCCAGTATTTTAATAGAAATGTTAAGTAGATCATGCCTTTCTAGAAACAATACACACCATGTTTTCCATGCTTAGTAGGTATGAATGAACATGGAATTTTAAAGAAAATTGCCTGAAACCTAAAATAAAATTAGTTATAAGAACATTGTGTCCATAAGAGCAACAGTGGATGAATACAGTGTAATAAGGGAATTTAGAGAACAAATACTAAATAAAACTTTACCATGAAAGTAGGGCCATTAGTAAATGTGGGGCCACTGTGCTGGGTCCGTTGTCCTGTACATAAAGGTCCATGGATCTGAGCTGCATTACTGCTATCCAGTGTAGAAAGTATAAAGATAATGTTGCCATTTTGAGTCCTTAAGTACTATGGGGGTGGTTGATATAGAAAATTTTGTAATAAATGTATGACTGTGTAATAATTAGTTAAAATAATAATAATAGCTGATAATAATTAATTTATGGTAAATGTATCTTTTAGGCCAGTAATTACACCAAGATATACCAATTATAAGATATTTTTAAATGTTTGGGGAAAAATGGAATCTCCTAATGCTATTGAAGACACATTAATAATGTATATTTTACTTTAAGCAATATTCAGTGCAACAAAACCACAGGTGCTGTGATCTGAACTTCATTTCCTACCGTTCTTACTTCTCACAGGAGTAGAACCAAGCTGGATCAGTCAAGCGGGCAGCTCTGGTGCCTTTTAGCGAGGCAGAGCATCGTGTCACCAATTTTACACAGGTTACCTAAGCAAGTTATACATCTATCTGTATATCCTATTTAATCACTTTTTAGCGGGTATGGACTGGCCTGCATGCTCCTCAGCTATGACCCTGCCCCATCCATTGCAATAAGTGCCAACATGCACAGCTGCTCTCTGCCGAGTCACGGGACTCACATCACAGCATGGTCAGGCAAGATCGGCAGCCCCAGTATTTCTGTGGTACAGATGCTATACTTTCCATGAGATTTTAATAGTACTTCGCAGTGCATGCTATGAACCTGTCCCAGTCTTGATGATACAGTTTTCAGGATTCTGTTCTTGAAGGGTTTTCTTTTGTTTTGAAGGAGGACAGAATATGTAACACATGTGTTTCTCATCAGAAGCTTGTATAAGTCCATTTGTAAATCGTGTTAATAATGAAAAGCTGCTGGTTGTTTTAGAAAACATTCATACTATTGTATTTTTGCTTATAATGGAGGTAACTTGCAAACTCATAATAGTCATGTTTTTCTTTTTCTTTTTTTCTTTAGAACCGCTTTTCTTTAGTACTTGTATAAGCATTTAATTATTTTGGAGATTAATATGCAGTACTTGAAGCACCATTAAGCATGAAATTAACTTAATTTCTGTAGTCAAAGCATGTGACCATAATTTGGTTGAAAGAATTCATACAAAACTGGTATTTGGCTGGTCAAACATTCAGAGATCAGTTCTGCTCTTACTTACACCCACACTTACAGGTGTAGAGGTGCAAAGAGAAAACTGATAGCAAGATCTGGCCCAATTTAGTCTTACGATAGCCCTTTAATTTATAGTCACAAATTAATTACCTCCCAAAAGGTCTAAAATTTTCTGCCCTGAGAAACTTGAACTTATTCTCATCTAATCAATAATAAATAAAGTTCAACAGTCTAGTAAAGAAGCTACTGAGTTTGGATCAAAGGTCCACAGCTTTAGTGTGATTTATATCTCACCTATTAAACATTGCTATAATATTTACATCACTGTTGTATGATGCTTCTTTCAGTTTGGTATATCAGTGAATTAAAATATACTTGTTGCAGTGTTTTTTCTCTTATATTTTGTAAGGAATAATTTATCAGATAAGTTGTGTTTTGATTTAAAAGTATTCATTATTCAAAGTCCTTTGATAGTCTGAAGAATTTAGGATTTGTACTGTTTGTGAGTTGGTCACATTGTATTGGCATATTGTGATTCATAGTGGATAATAATAAGGTCTTAATGTTAAAATTAATTGGAGTTTACTTAATTAGTCTCTGCAAACACCAGTCCCTTCCTATGTTTCAGAAATATCCTTTCACTATTGCTTGTATGAATTAAAGAGCCTTTTATGTAGCTTCCTGTGGGAGAGCTTTTTCCCCCTGGAGCATATTTTCACTGCTACTTATGATGCTTTTGCTTTCATACAACTTTTTTGCAAATATTTGCATTGATGAAATGCTCATAAATAAGTAGATTGAAGGAATTATGAATATCAGTAAGTAGAAAGTGGATTATAAATTAGGGATCCTGCGTTTTTGCACTATTTGCAACCAATAATCATCACAAAATGGCTTTACTTTGATGTACAGTGTTCTGGTTTTTTATCTGGTACCGATAGTATGCCTGACTGTATAAGAACTAGAAAGAGTGACATCCAGATTCCACTTAATTCTACCAGTGAAATCACAATGATATTTACCACTGGTAAATTGGTTTTAATAGGTGATAGAGCTGTACTGAAAAAAGACTGGACAGTTTGGATATAATATTACCATTTAAATCACAGAACATATCATTTTCATACTAACATCCACACAGCACCAAGAAAATAAAAACAATGTAATTTCCATTATATACATTTTCACAGGTATTTGGGAGGAAAGGAAATTGAAAGCAAAACCAAAATGGTTGTTTCTCTTAGTGCCATCTTCCTGCTTATGTCTGTTGTGCTCTTTGCTCCTTCAGTCCCCTAAATTATGATTTCATCAGCTATTAGTGGCATCCTGGCCAATCATGAAATTTCAGGCTTTGTTAAAAATGTTACGCTGAGCTGTTCAGCTACTCTCAGATAATCATCTTTGAACCAAAGAAAAAAAGGAATGTTTTAAGTTAAAAGTGGCCTGGCTGTAAGTGAAGCAGAATTGTATGAATCTATGAGATGTTGTCAAGGTTCAGAAAGTAATTATGTAAAAAACTTCCTGACCTAATCTTGGCTGCTGCTTTTTGCAATGCTGCTCTGATAGGCAAGCTGCTTTCCTATCTTGAAAGCTAATCTAAAATCTGTATCTCATACTGTACTGTATTGCTGACTAAAGCATGACTGGTAAGGCTGTTGGTACATGTGATATAAAAGATATATAAATCTCTTTGATAATCATACTTTAGAAACATGTAAGTACTTTTGTTCCCTTACTGTCTTCCATGTAAAGAAGATGGAGTATGTACATTCTAAGGTGTTGAAAACCTGATTTCTCTGAGAATAATTTTCTTAGCATACTATTCAGAAAAAAGTCTATTATCATAACTTTTGCAGTGTCTAGTGCTTGATCCTGATAATCTCTTATGATCTGCGTGATTGAATACTTTTGAAATCTAGAGCCATGGGATAGCAAAATGCTTAAAAGGGGTTTACTATTAGTTCAAAGCTGACAGCTGGGTTCATTATTATCTTGTTTCTACAGGTTGTTTTTTTTAAAAAAGCTGCATGCATGTTAAGTATAGAGCCATTGCCTAAATCCAGTTTTTGTAATGCAGATGAGCAGAGAACAATGTACCAGGTACAAAGGTAACTTTCAGATATGTTAAGGTAAAGATCTGGGATATATGTCAAATACCTAACATATCAGGGTCTGCAGTTAGGGGTAGTCTAGCTGCCCAGCGGATTCCATGTGTGAACACTGGCAAGTCACAGTAACTAGTAGAAAAAGTCTTCCTATGTATTAAAGCATATGGGCAAAACATAATCAGCAATAGTATGGTCCATTCCCAGGTGATGTTGTGTTGAATGCATAGAAATTAGTACAACATCCCTGGCTCAGTTGCTTTATGCCAGAACACAGGTTTGCTGTGGAAATATGTAATTGCTACTGAAAAGTTTTCCTGGCATACTGAACTTCATTGAGTCAGTAAAATCTTAAGATTTTGTATCATAAAACCTTCCTAGCTGTTTGTAATGCGTACTGAATTTTATAAATAATATATAGAATGCCATACAGTAAATTTAATGACATGACAGAGAAAAATGAAAGAAATAATTATATCAGTTGAAATTTTCTAATGTTCTTTTCTTCCCCAAGTGATACTGAATTATTACAGATAGAATGTATTGAGTAACTTTTATAATATTCCTCTTTCTGTACTGATCCAGTTGGGGCTAAATTCAGGTATAATAGAGCAGCATGCTAAGGAAATACTCTGTTACATCAGCAGAAATGTAAGTGAAATCTCAGTGGGATAAGGCATTTAATTGTTGCATTTAAAGTATCAACTGCTGTTGCTTCAATTTAGAGTTTTTCCGTTCATCTTAACTCCTGGGATTATTGCTACAGCTCTGTAAAAGAAGCATATCAGATTTTTAGTGAAAAGAGAACGTGTAAGATACAACTTCACCATGCATAGTGCCCCACATAAATAAAGTGGTCTTTTTTATATTCCTGATAATTGACAGTTCTACTGATACTTTTCTACCTTTTCTGTGTGATCTTTTTGATCTCTCTTTGCAGTAGATATCTCAAGTCTTCCATGTTGAGTTAACTGTTAGTCTTACGCAAAGTTCAGTAATAGGAATTCATTACCCTTTGTGCTTATTAAACTAACTTCATAATTCTCAGTTACTAAACTCTTCATTTTCTTTTAAAAGAATGGACAGTAGGTTTTCAAACTTATCATTTAGCCAGTTCATAGTTTTTGTTTGCTCTGCTACTACTACAGCATTCTGCTAGAAATGCTGTCCAAATTGGAATGATGCAAGCAACATTTTAAGAAAACACTGCGTAATACACCAGATAGTGACTTCTCAGTTTAAAAATTATTCACTGTATTGTATTAATAAATGGTAATTTTTAACATCATATATAAATTTCTTGGGACTGTACCTTGCATTTACGGTATTTCTGGCCTTTCTTCAAACTGATGATTGCCTTCCACTAATGTTTAAATGCTGTGGTCCTTACTTGAGGACTACAGTATTTATTCCATACTTTCCAGTTTCTCAGTTTTAGAGGCAGTATTCCACAGTGACCAAACTGCCATGCATTATCCATAATTTGAACATATTACAGTGGGAAATTTGTAAATAATAATCTGCAGAAAATTGTGCATCCATATCTCTGTACATTGGATCTGACCTCATAGACACTAAAACTCGTGCACAAACATGAGACATGAATATGTAAGCTGGGATTTTCAAAAAAACCAGAGGAAATGGGTGTGCAGATATCACTGAAATTAAGTGCATAATACACCCTACAATAAATGTTTCCATTTGTTTGGCCTTCCTCTAAAATATGGTGCACCATGGTACACAAAAATCAGAGTTAAGCCTATGTCACAATCACAAAACAATCTATTGTCAGTGTGATTCAATAGAATCAGAGTGGGAGAGAAAGGAATAAATCTTTTTTTTGTTTGAAGAACATACTGAATATTTTCTGCAATGCAAAATTCTATTAAAGTCTTAAGTTACTTTCTGTATCTATACACTAATATTGCTTACGTTTCCTTTGCAAAAGACTGCACAGAATTTGAAGCTTCTCAAGGATGTTTTAAAGGAATAATGCCTCTAACTTCAGATTTAAGCGTCAGCAAAATATATATCTTAATGTTACCATAGACCCTCTCTGTCTAGTATTAATTCCCTGTAGACTATTCTAAATCTGCTTACATCATTCCCTGTATAAGATTAGCTACTTATCAATGCAGCCATTTTACTGATGTTATACTCTACATAGTGATAACATTAGAAAAGTCATAGAATGCTGTGATCAAACTACTTTTACTTACTATAGTACTCATATTTGTCTTGCCAACATAATGTGATGGTGTGAAAGAATAATTTTTAAGGATTGGATTATAAATACAATTTATTGGTGCAGTGTTATGACGGTATTATTTTAAAAGCATTTGTTTTCACTTTAGTCTTCTAAAGATTTTTTTTTGGCCTTTTATAGTGATTGGACATCTATGTGTACTGTACCAAAGTAATAAGTAGTTTCAAAATGCACCAAAAAAATCAGAAAATGCATTGGCAAGTGAGAATGCAAAGTATCAGCTACTGCTCCTAAAGTAATGTGCTGCTCTTTTGGAAATAGAGAGAATTAAACTATCCTATACAACTCGTAACATGTGTTTTCATGTCAATGGTAATGAAAAGTTTATGTTGAAACTTTTTAGATTTAGATTTTTACAGACTTGATAGAATAACATTTAGTTGAGACATGAAAATACATCTGTGCAGCTTGCTGTTGGTTTGGTCATGACGTTGGAAATTTACTTGTATTAACACATGCTCTCTGAAGTGTAATCTCAAATGCAGCCACATGATTGGAATAATTAAGCAGTACAAAGTGTGGAAGGCACCCATACCTTACTCACTGAAATTTCACTTCAAAATTCTTATGTGTGGCTCAGAATAGCAGTCTACTAATTTCAGCAATTCCTTATATGAAAATATTAAAATATTTTCAGTTGGGAAAATGCACATGATGTAGTTTCTAATCTTGTGACCTCACCTGTAGTAGAGCAGTTTGGCATTATAGATTGTAGATAAGAAATTATTTTAATGTGAGAGCACTGAATACATGCAAGATATTTTGATATGCATTTTAAACGTTACTTTCTATTCAAAATAATTGAAATTGAAAAAAAATAATTATGTGGGGTTTCATTCACAGAAATTAAATGCATCCAGTTCATCAGAAGGCAGCACAGTTGATATTGGACTGCCTCCAGAGGGTGAACAGCCAGAAGCAGAACCTGAAGAAGTTCTGGAGCCAGAAGCTTGTTTTACAGAAGGTAGGCAAATGCAAGATAAACAGACCTGATGCTATTGACTTGGGCTGGATTCTGTTTGTATTCAAAATCAAAAAGAAGCTTTGTGATTATAGTTGTAATTTCTGTTTGTATTAGTAACTCCTTCAGAGTTACTGCCATAGATTTACTGTTCTTGTGTGTGCTCTCTTTCTCCTTGGAAGGTATTATAAAAGGTACAAAGCTTCAACTTCAAATACTGAAACAAAAATGCTTATACTTATTTACAAGCATCTGTAGCAGTAGCACTGAAATAAGTCAAGTGACTAAGGTTCATTGTGATTCCTAATAAATATTTACCTTATTCTGACATCTCAAAATTTATTATCACTTTTAGGGTGTGTACGGAGATTCAAATGCTGTCAAGTCAGTGTAGAAGATGGAAAAGGGAAAATCTGGTGGAATCTTAGGAAAACCTGCTATAAGATTGTTGAACACAACTGGTTTGAGACCTTCATAGTCTTCATGATTCTTCTCAGCAGCGGTGCTCTGGTAAATTAAGTGTGGAACTATTGTGACTATTTTAAGCAGCAAATATTTAGAAATACAGTTAATGATATAGATGCAGGTAACAGAACAGAATTTGATATCCAATTCATAAATGTTATAATATAAACATGTATCAGCAAATATTTGGCATATATTGTAGGATACACAAGAGTTTGCTCACAGGCTATGAAACAATTGTTTGGCAAGTTCAAAATTTAGAGCTGATGGAAATAATAAATAGTTTTATGAGACTGGTGTTTACATGTGTTCATATTGATGATAATAGCTTTTTTTTAATATACACGTTTAAATAAAAACACAGCTGAGCTAGGAACTTATCAACAGCAACTTGAATTGTCAAACTGAGATGTAAGGTGCCAACATGATTCTGTCAGGTATTTTACAGATTGGTGTTAAATCAGGTGCACTGACTAAGTACTGAAGTAATTAGTTCCTCATAGCAGGAGCAAAATATAATATTCTTGCTACACTTGGCTCAATGCACAGTGATTCACTGTCATTGTAGACATTTTCTTTTGACAAAATGTTCTGTCTCTTTAGGTTTGCTTTGTGGGTTAGCATGCAGTGTTTGGTTTCAATTATTCCTCAAAAACACTGTGTCACAGTCATTTTTAAATCAATTTTAAATTTTGATATAAAGTTGTAGCTGCCACAAAGGAAATTCTTATGTCAGTAACCCATTGCTATCTGAATAGTGGGTTGATGCCAGGCACCAACCAAAGCTGCTCTATCACTCCCCTCCACAACTGGACAAGGAAGAGAAAATATAACGAAGCGTTCATGAGTTCAGATAAAGGACAGGGGTAGATCACTCACCAGTTACTGTCATGGGCAAAACAGACTCAAATTGGGAGTATTAATTGAATTTATTGCTAACAAAATCAGAGCAGGATTATGAGAACTAAACTAAATCTTAAAAACACTACTCTGTCCTTCCTGAGCTCTGTGTCCTCCCCCTGAGCAGTGCAGGGAGATGGGGAATGGAGGTTACAGTCACTTCATCACAGGTTGTTCCTCCTGCTGCTCAGGGAGAGGAGTCCTTTCCCTGCTCCAGCATGAGGTCCCTCCCACAGGAGACAGTCCTCCACGAATTTCTCCAACCCCAGTCCATCCCACAGGCAACAGCTCTCTATGAACTGCTACAGTATGGGTCACTTTTCCGTGGGGTGCAGTCCTTCAGGCAAGCCTGCTCCAGTGTGGGTCCACCAGAGGGCCACAAGTCCTACCAGGAAACCTGCTCCAGCGCGGGCTCCTCTCTCCATGGGTCTGCAGCTCTGGGCCAGGATCCTGCTGTGACATGAGTTTCCCACAGGTTCACAGCCCTCTTTTGGGCACCCACCTGCTCCAGTGTGGGTCTCTTCCATGGGCTTCAGGTGGATCTCTGCATCCCATTGACATCCATGGGCTGCAGGGGCTCAGCTTCCTCACCATGCTCTGCACCATGGGCTACAGGGGAACCTCAGCTCTGGTACCTGAAACGCTTTCTGCCTCTCTTTCTCCACTGACCTCAGTGTCTGAAAGGGCTGTTCTCTCACGTGGTTTCACTCCATCTTCTCTGGCTGTAATTACATCTGCACAGTAATGTTTTATTTCCTTCTCAAGTATGTTACCATGGAGGTGTCACAATCACTCCTTGGCCAGTGGTGGGTCCGCCCCGGAACCGCCTGGCATTGGTTCTGATGGACATGCGGGGAAGCTTCTGGCAGCTTCTCACAGAAGCCATTCCTGTACCCCCCACCTGCTACCAAAACGTGGCCATACAAACCCAATATACTATCAATGGAAATGCAAGTTAAAATGAAGTTTGGAGAGTGGTGTTAGAGTAAGTTTTGTGTGTTGTTGTTCAGTTTGGCTGAAAGCTGAGTATTGTATTTGGACCCAGCTTCACGAAAAGTATGAAATGAAAGCCAAAGTTATACTTGAGGGAAGGATATATGCATTATCACGTATTTTTTCAATTCAAATTCTTTCGTGGCCATTATATATCACACTGTGAATTGTGAAGATATTTAATTATATCTTCAAAAATCTTTTTCACAGGCATTTGAAGATATCTACATAGAGCAACGTAAAACTATCAAGACCATGCTGGAATATGCTGACAAAGTTTTCACTTACATCTTCATTCTGGAAATGCTTTTAAAATGGGTGGCTTATGGCTTTCAAACCTATTTCACTAATGCATGGTGCTGGCTGGACTTCCTGATTGTTGATGTATGTATACTTTTTCATGTCCTGTATCATAGGCCCTAAAAATCAGAATATTGTGTTTTCAGGATATGACTTCTATTCAATGAAAACTCTATTTTAACTGTTGTTGTGGTATGGTTTATAATTCCATTCAGAGAGGAGAAAATATTTGGATACACGTGTTGCTCTGTTTTATTGAAATTCTCTAGTTTTATGAAGTTGTAATGCTTTATTGAAATAATGTTTTTTGCTATCCCTTTTTTGTGGTATGGAGAGGATGCTGTTCATCCTCTTCAGTTTTTCCTGTACATGGAAGCAATTTCTTTAAAGGTTTATAATATTCTAATCGATTACTGTAAGTGTCTTATCACTTTGTGCAATATGAAGGGAAAATACTGCTAAGAATTCTCAGTTCCACTGTACTATTCAGTACGCTTGCACTTTTCACTGTATCGTGGGTGATGTCAGAGCTGCTTTGGAGAACCATAAATGAGCCCCCTTAGAACAGGTTCTCAAATGATTTTCAGAAGGCTGCACTACCAAGGAGCAGATACACATTATCTGAAGGAGACGTAGTGAGAAGAGCATTGTGATTTCAAGTCTACATGCTCAACAATGTCTGCACAGTACTGGGTAGCAAAAATGGAAAACTACAGATCTTCTACCGTATAGCACATACTCATTTCCCTTCCATCCCCAATTGCCTGACTGTGCCAATTGGCATCTCTCAGTTCCACAGATGTAATTCCCACGGAATGCTAACTAAGGATGTGTTTGAATCACTTACTTGCTCGTTTTGAAAAGCAGCAGAATTCTATAGAAATGGCTATGTATCTCCCTAAAACTACAATGATATGACAGATCGTGAAGTGTTTACTATACAAAGCCTGGAAAACATAACTTTTAAATCCATACCAGCATTGCAAATGCTATGCTAAAACATGCCTATATGCTCATTTAGTATTCTGTGATTGAGTTGGTACCTTTGTAAAACATGTATTGGCTCAATTATCAGGTGTATAAGTTGCCATGACCACTAGAGCTTGTATTTATCAACAAATATTTTATTCATATGAAAGAATTGGTGGTTTAGTTATTTCTGTGAACTTTATAAATAACTTCATTAGTTTTTCATGTCAAACTTACCCTGGTGCAATTTTTTTCATGAAAAAAATAACCATTCTTTTTAATCTATAGTCAGGGGATTGAGATAAAGAAGTGAAAATATCAAATTGGAGATGAATGATTTGAGAGAAGGGAAGGGCATGAAATTGGAGGGAAATTAGGGGGTGATTTGGTTTATTTTTTCTTTATTAGGGCCACTCTTTCCCAATGGCTATTATAGATACATTTCCAAGGATTATTGATGAAAGATAATTGTATTATTTATTTTACAGCTATTCTAGTTTATTTACTCATCTGCCTGCAGACCAGACCAGCGTTATGCAAGCCAGAATTGATGAAGTGGTTAAAGGAATCACAGGGAATGTAATGAAGTGTGGATATGCCTAACAATGAAGCTTCTACCATTGTCTAACAAACAGTTGGTTCTCAGTCTTGATTAGTCTGGTTAAATCTGAACAGCACTTGTAGCTATGGCTATTGAATAAGATTTTCTGGACACTAGAAAGTTACATTTGACCAAAGGCCAGGTCTGGATATGGTTTTGGAGAGCTTTTACATTCTCATCAAGTTCTGAAGATATCACGGGAAGTCCTGACCTAAATTGGCCATTCCAATTCACCCAACTCTTGAGAGTTTTCTTTTTGCATGTGACTGCATTTTTCTTTAAATACCACCAAATGTTGACTGGTTTATGTGAATTTAGAAGGCATTCTTTTATACCATTCTACCAACATGATTTCATCAACAGGTACCTAGAATATACTTTTATTCTCCTTTGTCTGACTTGAAAGATTTTTCTGAATTATAGAGGAATTCCTGGAGAAAGAGGTCCAGCCTTGAATCTTCATGAGAAGTTCAGGGCACACATCATTCCCACCATATGTCTCAAAAGAATATACAAGATGAATGAGCAATATTGCCTTTCTGTTTTTGTGTAGGTCTCTTTGGTTAGCTTAACAGCTAATGCCTTGGGCTACTCAGAACTTGGTGCGATTAAATCCCTTAGGACACTAAGAGCTTTGAGACCTCTGAGAGCCTTGTCGCGATTTGAAGGGATGAGGGTAAGACAACGTGAAAGAATCTGAAATGATGCATGCATACACAGAACCAATGCATGCAGAGTAATCAGCAGCAAATCCATGCAGAAACGCTGCACTATCATTCTATGTATTTCACATTTATCACTAACATATAAGCAAAAGGCTTCATCTGCTTATATGAATTCATGTGTTATTGCACACATTTTACACTTACTTAGGCTCCTTGGCCTTTCATCCTATTTCATATTTTCATGGATGGCCCAAGGATTTATTAACTGCATGGATCTAAGCACTATTACTACAAAACTGAATTTATCCCATAAAAATACATCCTGCTATAGTCAGAATGGTTTAAAAGCAATACGTCCTCTTAAAAGTGTGTGCACATACACCCATGTATATATGCACATGTGTGTTTCTTACAAGTATAGGGTATCACAGATAGTCTATCAGCTATCTTTAAACCTACTATTCTGTATATCTTGGGAATGTGTTACAACTAAAAGTTTTGTAATGAAGTTGTATGCTAATAAGTATATTGGCACTGTTAAAATACCTTCTCTCTTTCCTATTAGAACTATTGCATCCTATTTAAGAAAACTTTTCTAGCATATCAGAGATTGAGCTAGTTTTATGTTTTCTGGTTGCTTACTGCTTTCCATACTGATTTTAAAATGTTGATTATAATCTATAGAGCACTAAGAAATCTGAAAACATATCAGACTTTTGCTGTCAGATTTGGGTATATTTGAGAATAATGTGTCCCCAGCTGTTCATTAGCACTGTATCAGTCACCACAGCTGAGACCCTCAGCTGCCCAATGGGGCATGCTCAGTCTATTCCAGTGCAAATGGACCTTGATTAGTTTAGATAATTTCTTTAGTGCTCTGAAATGGACAAAGAGCTCATGCTGTGACTTGAAAGCTCTAGAAATATTTCTCTTAGGGGTAGTAGTGCACAACTGGAGATGGTAAAGATTTGTAGCTATTTGTAGCTCCAGCCACAGGAGGATATCTGATTTACACCTTCAGGGTCCACCTGCCTCTCCTGGACATACTGCCATAGGCCTACCAGCAGATGGACCTGAACTGGAACCCTATTGCTGTAATTAAAAGGGGTCCTTGTGTGAGCTCTCTGCTGTGAACACAGATCTTTGGCACTCCAGGTTATAAGAGGATTAACAAATTTGTAAATCAACTACAAATTGATGACCTTCTGAAGAAAATGTGATGTTCTGTGTGTGTGTAAATTAAGAGAAGAGACTTCAGCCAAAAAAAAAAAATGGACCTTGGTGAAACATTCTAAGTCCAAATAGGAAATACCATTTCCTTGTCTCTTACAAATTTCTGGAGCTTTGTCATGAAGGTTCATGGGTAATTGTCAATCCCATGACTTCTGTATTGGTGTAAACTTTACCTACAGATCCTAATCTGCCAACTGTATCTCTTTGTAAAATGGACAGATACAGAGGAGATTTATGACTTCAGCAAAAGATATAATAAAAGTATTGAATGAAGTTAGATAACTTCACACTAGAAATGTGATCTATATTTTTATTAGTTAAGCAACTAACTATTGAAATTTTCCTATAGGTGAAATTAATTTTGCCTTCTTTAAAGTAATTAATTCCAGGTTTGGTGTCTTTAAAGTTACAATAGCTCAAGCTGATGAAGGAATTAGTATGAGAACCTTTTAAGGTCTGAGATACGGAAATTCAAGATATCTGTTCATAACATAAAAATTTCATTGGTGTTTAACATGTATGACCTGAAAATATGACAATATAGTATGATGCATATATTTGCATAGGCACTTAAAATTACTTCCAGTGAGGATTATACCTCCAATATAAAAGCAGGAAATTCCATTCTACACATATAAAATTTTTAATTCACTGCACTATTCTCTAGGATCAGGACTGGAACCTGCCCAAATTAATAATTAATAGAAAAAAATTGCCCCTATAAAAAACATGATCCACTCCCTCCATCTTCCCACCGCTATTATTGCTAGGGAAAATACACTTTAATTTGCATTTGGTACTTCATAAAAATAGCCTGTGAGAATATAATTAGTCTGTCTGTGCTCTGTCCCAGACAGTATCATTTACTGCTATATGGTGCTAGGCACATAATACCTTTTTTCAACCAAAAAACAGTGCTTCTAATGTCTTTCTAATGCTTCCCCTACTTTTACCTGCTGTCAGGCCTTGCCCTCTTTTCTCACACCCTTACTACCTACCAGTGGAAGCTGGGAGGTGTTTGGATCAGTGTTTCCACTGATGCTCAGCTGTACATTTTGAGTGTCTCCTAATGATTCGTGTTACAAGTCAGTCCTCTATAGCTTCAGACTCAGAGTAAAACCAGTAACATGGCTGGAACTGCAGCTGTAGCAGAAAGAGGAACAGAATTCTTGGGTGTACTGAGACTGAAAGCTTGAGGACAAAATATTTTTACTTCATTAACTATGTCTTTATATCTCAGTCATTATTCCTGATGGATGATATTACTACATTTAAGAAATCAAACATTTATTTTTTTAATTAGAAAAATTCAGATAACTTTAACTAAAATTAATTTAAAAGTAATAACTAATATATTTGGAAAATATTCCCAAATTGGGAAAAAATGATCCTGCCATTTATTATTCCCATCAAACTTGCCACTAAAATCAGTGAGTTCATGAATTTCCAATTTAAACTAATTCAGCATTTTATTAGACTACTCATTTGATTAGGTCAAACAACTCCTTATAGCCTTCCACAGTCACATCATTGACAATGCTGAGTACAAGCCTCTCTGTAACATAGCACTGTTGAAATAGCCAGAAGAGATTTATCCATTAGTCAGGGAATCCTCTCTACCCAGCTGCTGAGTTATAAAATGCTATATTATTTTTGCTTATTGATTTATTATAGGTATTGTTAAGGAGATATTTAGTATGATTAGGAAACTATTCGTATTTTTTTTACTTTCTCCACTAGAAATAACCACTTACTGAAACGTGCTTTAAAGTATGTGAGGTGGAAACAAGAACCAAAACCGCAAACAAACAGACAAAAGCATGGGAGATCTGGACTTCATGCACCATTCTGTGCTTTAATAGAGTCATGGAGTAATTTACATTGAAAGGAACCTTGTATGGCCCAGCTCCTAAATTTAACATAACAATTTCATTGAAGTCCTATAGGATCTCAAATGTTGTCCAAGTATGTATCATCCAGAGGAGATAGTGCTTTGTCAGGAATGGAGCCCTGAAAGTAAATCAGATATTCCTCCTTTCCTTCAGCCCAATTTGACTTTACAGTACACATGATGGTGGTTCATTGCCTACCCTGACATACAAAGGTTTTGTTTTCTCTCCTGTAAAATGGCAGGGAATGAAAGGTGATCTACCTGGATTACTAATTTTATAATTAATTGATTCTATGGATGCTGTTAATTGTAGATATAATTGCAATACCAAAATACTTTACAGGCTTAAACTACATATTTGTATTTCAAACAGAAACAATTAGCTTAGTATGCTAAAGGACCATCCCAAGTGCCTACATGATATAGACTAAATTAATTATAAACAATCCTATCGATGTAACAGCTAGTGTTCTGCATTTTAAAAAAAATATCTTCACTGGGTTCTAAGAAACTGATTCAGTTGTTTCGGCAAAGCTGGCAGCAGTGCTCCACAGTTACTAAATTGTATATTCTTAGAGTTATTTACAGAAAGATTTGAAATAGGAATTAACTAATTTAGAGGTTCATCTATTCCATCATTAAATTAATAATTCTCTATCATAATGGACCTACTTTCTCCCTAATTTTATTTTCCTTACTGTTTTATTTTTATTCTGGAATGTTTTTAATCACTGTCCATCATCACACATAAACTCATTTTCACATTTTTCTTTCCTGAAGCCTGGTTTTTCCCAAAATTCATTTGCAAATTAAATCAAGTCTCCAAGTTTTATCTGCCACTTGTCTGAACACCAGCAGCTTTGGTATGTTCAGATACTCAGCAGGTTTCCTGGTTTGAACATTTCTGCTTTTCTATTTATATGTAACCATCCAAATTAACATGCACAGGTCACTGCGTTTTATTTTTAAAAAGACTGAAAATTAATTTCAATAAAAAATTTGCTCAGTAATAAATTTGAACAGTTTATCTAGTAAACATGTAATAAAAAAAAATTATCTGTTTGAGTCAATTAGTGCTTATAATTATTATGGACCTGGTTTTGCACACATGCATTATGTAAATATTCTAAAAAGAATTAATAAATGCTTTTTTTCTGTTTGTTTTTTTGTTTGTTTGTTTTACCGATTTGTTCTGATTTTCCCCATTCTTTAAAGCTACCATTTGCTACTGTTTGTATTTTTAGCTTCTCTTTATGTTGACATTTTATCTTTGCTCTATGCTGCTTTTCTGATTTGTTACTGTCAACAATTAAAGAAGTGTGAAACAGATATTAGAATTACGGTAGAGTTACATTTAAGAAAGGCTGATGATGCACTGGTGAGATCCTGATGTCTGTGTTCTTAGAGTGTCTCTGGTTTCATTTGTCCTCTAGGTGGTTGTGAATGCCCTGCTGGGAGCAATTCCATCTATTATGAATGTGCTTCTTGTTTGCCTTATATTCTGGCTCATTTTCAGTATCATGGGAGTAAATCTATTTGCTGGGAAATTCTACTACTGTGTTAACACCACAACTGATGAGAGATTTGATATCAGCCAAATCAACAACTACAGTCAATGTGAGGAGCTCATACAAAACAACGAAACTGCCCGGTGGAAGAATGTGAAGGTTAACTTTGATAACGTGGGCCTTGGTTATCTTTCTCTGCTTCAAGTGGTAAGTCTGTTTCTCTTTCTATATCTCTCTTGTTTACTTGTAACAGTAAAAAGGTATTCTTCATTGTTTTTTTTTATTTAGAAATTCTGTCTCTCACTTCTTGGTCTGTATTATTAAGTGTGGGATAAATCCATGACTCTCCAGAAATAACAGAAGGCCTACAGGCTATGCTGACTGTGAGAAAAAAATACGTAATTCAAGCCTAATACACCTCAGCTGCATTTTTAAAAAATAACCTGAAAAAACCCAAAACTTTTGCTTCAGATATTACTCCTAATAGATGAAAATTCTTGATAGTCCTCTATAGTCAGAGATTAGGATATGCTTGCAATTTTTGTGCATGAATAAAACATACAGTAGAAGGCAAGACACATAGTCTTCAGCTCTTACACAATGTTTCTGACAAGCCATTTTCCAGGAAGAGTGTGATGTAAACACTGGTGTTCGTTTTCTAGGCTACATTTAAGGGATGGATGGATATCATGTATGCAGCTGTGGATTCTCGTAATGTAAGTATAGTCCCTTGACTCCATTTATTTTGACTGTATGAGTGCCAAGATTTGAGACTGTAATTTTAACATCTTTCAGAAATAACAGTAAAAATGAGAGAATAAGGACTTCCTATAATTTTGTAGTCAAAGAAAGTGAAAACCACAGGAAAAATACAAGAGATGGGGAAAGAAGAGGAGCAATCCTAAAGGATTCCATGTTCTCAGTGGAATGATTGGACCAAAATTCCTCAGTCCCACAACAGGCTTAATTATCACCTGAAATGCCATTTCCTCTTCTTATTGTGCATTGAGAAATTATTTATATTTGAAAACAGGCACTGATACAGAGAGAGGTTTTATTGTAATACTGATCTTTTTTTTAAAGCTAAGACTTTCACTGTGCTCTCCAAGTGACCTGACTCCTTCCTTAAGGGCACAGTGCCTATTTTTAATTCGGCCTGTGAATCCTCTTACCCTTTTGCCTCCCCCTTGCTCCCTTGGTGCAAGTTTTCCTGTAGTTCTAAGTAGACAAGTGAATAAACTATACCGGTAAAGCTCCAGCTACACTCACAGCAGGCCTGTTGTAGTATAGTAAATGTGCATAGCTATAGCAGTGAAAGCTCCACCTGCCCACACCAGGGGCCTCCCACAAGATTTACAGAAAACTCTGAGGATTTACACGCTGGTGTTTCTGGTTGTCTGCAGACTCAGACAGAAGGAACTTAACTAGTTTAAACTAAACATGTCTTCAGTATTTATTCTACATTGATACAGGCTAGTTACATTTTTTAAAATGAAATACCAAGTTTAATAGCAAAGTTCTTTTTCAAGAATGTAACTTAATAGATTGAAAGTCAGTGGAATGGATATGTCAGAACTTGACCATAAGAAGCAAAGATAAGAGTGGTAGAGTCCTAAATTCTGTGTAGCAGATATTTTATGCTCACTGTTAAACTAACATTTAGTTTCTATGCCTTTTTTGCAGGTTTTGGATCAGCCTAAGTATGAAGATAACCTGTACATGTATCTTTACTTTGTCATCTTTATCATATTTGGATCATTTTTTACCTTGAACCTTTTTATTGGTGTCATCATAGACAATTTCAACCAGCAGAAAAAGAAGATAAGTACTTCACTATTATTCTGAAAAGAAAGCAAAAAAAAGCTTATTTTTGGTCTACTCATGACAATTATTTTTTATTTTATGATAATATGAGTTATGCATACTAAATGCATTAAATTATTAATTTCTGAGGGTGTGATGGACTAATGACAATATATGTCTGTCCATGGTTAGTGAAACCATTGAGTATTAGTGAAATACTCAATATAATTTTTTAAATTTGTGGATTGGGAGCTGAAGTCCACAGTTGACTCATAAAAAGGCTATCCAGTGAAATAGCAAAGTGTAGCTATAAAAACTCATTGCTATACAACATCATGTCACAGAGCTCAGCAGTGTATATTTACTTTAATAATGAACTTGGTATTATCTTTCTTTATGCTCTTTAGTCCTTGTGTTTTGTCAACACTGTGTCAAAAGATATCAGTGTTTCAGCTGCAGAACTTAACTCTTTGTGTAGCTTACTACTTAATTTATAAAAATTATAAGAGAGGATTTTTATATATGTCCTAAATTTTCCTACAGATGAAAATGAGAACCAGAGTGATTATTACTATTATGTTTCAGTAATCAATAAAGATACGTGATTGTAACCAGTTTTTGTCTCTTTGGTTTACTTTGGAGGTCAAGACATTTTTATGACAGAAGAACAGAAGAAATACTACAACGCAATGAAAAAATTGGGTTCGAAGAAGCCACAAAAGCCTATACCTCGACCAGCAGTAAGAATAAAAATACTTTCCAGTATTTTTACATCTGTTTGAAAATTGGATTTTTTCAATTATGCCTTAGGCTGAAATAAGTTGTAAGCTAAAACAAGAGGGAGTATAAGAAAAGCCTTATTTATCTGAAATACTTTTCTTTTTCTCTTCCCACCCCCCTTCCCCCAACAGAACAAATTCCAAGGCATGGTCTTTGATTTTGTAACAAAACAAGCATTTGATATCAGCATCATGATACTTATCTGCCTTAACATGGTCACAATGATGGTAGAAACAGATGATCAGAGTGAAGACATGGAAAACATTTTATATTGGATTAACCTCGTGTTTATCGTACTTTTTACTGGAGAATTTGTCCTGAAATTGATTTCACTTCGCCATTACTACTTTACCATAGGTTGGAACATTTTTGATTTTGTGGTTGTCATTCTCTCCATAGTAGGTAAGAGCAATTAATTTTTATGAAATGGCTATTTCGGTAAAAACAGAAACATTTTTGGCATATAAAGCCTATTATATTTTAGTCCATCTTTGTCACTAGAAAGTCTTATCCATAAGATTACTGAAAATTGTATAGTGAGAAATTTTTTCACAAGAAGTTTCACACACTTCTACTTTTTATTAGCTGAAATGAGATCTTTATTCTGAATTCAGTAGAGATTCGTACACATACACGAAGGGTAATTTTGATATAGACCTATAGTGGCAGTTGCAGGTAAAGAGTCCAGCAATCCAAAATCCAAGAGCAAAATCTGTGTGGGACTATTACTGGCTGGTGTGCACACACCCCAGACAGCAGAACTAAACCCCTGGCTTAGTTCAGAGGTTTGTTTGATCCTGAGAGGGTTTATGCCTGAGCTGGAGCGAGCAAGTGGAGAAGCAGAGTTGAAGCAGATCTAGTAACAAGAAATGGGTCCACTAATCTTTGCTTTATCTAGAGCAGCAAACCTGAAAGAATTTGAGCAAAAACTGTGTTATTTTAACTTTTCAGAACTCCTTAATATGCAAATCAGTTTTGCTCTTTTTATATCAAAATAGGATTTAGTTAGTTTTCTGCTTTGATGCACATAATAAAATGCTCAGTTCTTTACTCTTCAATGAGTTCTAAGAAACCTTTTTATTATCAGTTTGTTTATGTTTGAATTGCTGTCTCATTAACAATAAACTTGTGTTCATGTTATGTTATGTATGATTAAGAAGTTGCAGTTCTCTACAATAAAAGATATATTATGTGGCATTTTAATACTCCTGTACATATGATCTTTCTTCAGATTAACTGTGATTATTTTTATTACAATTAAACAGAATAGTATTCCTCTGGTCTCAGCATTTTCTAATATACATACACTAGTTATTGCTTTGTCCTTAAAAAAGATTGATTTTGTATAGTTGTCTGTCTGTTCACGTACATACTCATACAATTAATACTCAGAAACATCATTGATGCAAATTACTTCAGATTTTCTAGTGGGATTTATGAGCTTCCAAAGCACACCAAACTATAAAGGCTTTGTAAAAGCAATTGAACGGCCAATTTCTAAAAATCTAGTTAAATATCCTATTCTTATCAAAGTTCTACAATGCTTGTAGAATATTTCTTTAGCAGTGGTTTTTACATGTAATAATATTCTCTACTGGTATGTTTTTCTCTAGGTATGTTCTTAGCTGAGATGATTGAGAAGTACTTTGTGTCCCCCACACTATTCAGAGTCATCCGACTTGCCAGAATCGGTCGAATCCTGCGCCTCATCAAAGGCGCCAAGGGAATCCGCACTCTGCTTTTTGCTTTGATGATGTCTCTTCCTGCTCTGTTCAACATTGGGCTGCTGCTCTTCCTGGTCATGTTCATCTATGCCATATTTGGCATGTCCAACTTTGCCTATGTTAAGAGGGAAGTTGGGATTGATGACATGTTCAACTTTGAAACATTTGGCAACAGCATGATCTGCCTGTTTCAGATCACCACGTCTGCTGGCTGGGACGGTTTGCTCGCCCCAATCCTGAACAGTGGGGAGCCCGACTGTGACCCCCATAAAGATCATCCAGGGAGCTCTGTGAAAGGTGACTGTGGCAACCCTTCTGTTGGGATTTTCTTCTTTGTCAGCTACATCATCATCTCCTTTCTGGTAGTGGTGAACATGTACATTGCTGTGATTTTGGAGAACTTCAGTGTTGCTACTGAAGAAAGTGCTGAACCCTTGAGTGAGGATGACTTTGAGATGTTCTATGAAGTTTGGGAGAAATTTGATCCTGATGCAACACAATTCATAGAGTTCAGTAAATTATCAGATTTTGCAGCTTCGTTAGATCCACCTCTTCTCATCGCAAAACCGAACAAAGTCCAGCTCATTGCAATGGATCTGCCCATGGTGAGCGGGGACAGAATTCACTGCCTTGACATCCTGTTTGCTTTCACAAAGCGTGTGTTGGGGGAAAGTGGGGAGATGGATGCCCTCAGAATACAGATGGAAGATCGATTTATGGCAGCCAATCCTTCTAAAGTCTCCTATGAACCAATTACAACCACGTTGAAACGAAAGCAGGAGGAGGTGTCTGCTGTCATCATTCAGCGTGCTTATAGACGTCATCTTTTAAGGCAGAAGTTCAAAAAAGTGTCGTGTATGTTTAGTCAAGATAAAGGCAAAGAGGAGGACGACCTGCCCATGAAAGAAGATATGATTATGGATAAACTAAATGAGAACTCTACTCCAGAAAAAACAGATATGACCCCATCCACAACCTCCCCACCTTCTTATGACAGTGTAACAAAGCCAGACAAGGATAAATACGAAAAAGACAAATCAGAAAAAGAAGATAAAGGTAAAGACAGCAAGGAAAGTAAAAAGTAAACAGAATGCTGTTTGTGATAAACTGTTTACAGCCTGAAAAAGTGTGTATTTGTGTCAACAGGACTCCTGTAGGAGGTACATACCAAACTGTCAGTTTTTACATATATAGATATATATATAATTATATATATATAAGGTCAGTGCCTATAACAAGACAGTGACCCCTCGTCATCAAACTGCAACTCTGTAAAACAGGGTAACATCTTGACAAGAGGTTGTTGTTTTTAGTACCAGCTGACACTGCTGAAGAGATGATAAAATGGCCAATCAGATGGTAGGGACCAGTTTATAAAAAAGGTGCAAACCTATGAATCTCTGTGTTTAACATGAAACACACAGTACAAAAATTGTATCCACTGTTAGCATTTCAACAGTCACATTTGCCATATTTTTACAAAAATCAGTGTTGGTGAACTTATCATTTTTTAATTCACAGGTTGTTTACTATTATATGTGACTATTTTTGTAAATGGGTTTTATGTTGGGGAAGGGGGTATGAGGACCAGGTGTTCTACTCTCGGATTCTCTCTAATGTACAGCCAGAAGTGATTTGCATGAAGGCATGCTGCACTTGTAGTTCATGCATGGAAAAACATGACGTCGCACAAAGCAGCAGTCTGACTACTTCCATGTTTCAGGGTGGCTCTATATTTTGAGGTGCTTAATAACAGTATCCATCTAGTATCTCATCCAGACAAATCTTAATGTGCCTGTAAAGTCCCATAGAGTCTACAATATTAGAACAGATGTTTTATTTTTTCATAAGTCATTTAACCGTAGTTGAACAAACTCTGCGTAAAAATTTTGCCGAGAGACATAAAAGTCCACTTTTAAGTATTCTTCTGCTGAAAGCTGCCTAACTGACCTTGGGAAATTGAGTTTACCAAAAACCCGCAAAACTTAATTATGAAGTTGTTCTGCTTCACCCTGCAGTATCATTTAGCCATCTTCTGCTCTCAGCAAGGTTGACATTATATGTGTTGATTAAAAAAGTACCGTCTATGTAAATAGTTACTTTATCCCGTGGTGCATGTTTGAGCAAACAAATAATGACATGCACAATATTTATTGCATCAAATATGTACCACAGTAAGTGTAATTTGCAAGCTCTCAACAGCTAATATGAAGTATTCTGTACCATTATAGATAGTTTGGAAGCTATCACTGATGCATGTTTATCTTGCCTTTGCTGCTGTAATTTTACTCCTTCCACTGTTAAGAGTCTAATATGGGAAGCCATATCTCAGTGGTTAAGTGAAATAAATTGTTCAATCGGTCATCATTCTTTCACAACATCAAGCAATAGTTTGCAGCTATTTAAGAGCTTCTTGCTTTGCATTCTAAAATTTTAAGTGACTACTGTACGGTGTATAGTC
The DNA here is from genome assembly GCA_013400415.1 of Scytalopus superciliaris. Classification (NCBI taxonomy): domain Eukaryota; kingdom Metazoa; phylum Chordata; class Aves; order Passeriformes; family Rhinocryptidae; genus Scytalopus; species Scytalopus superciliaris. The sequence goes on from VXBX01005472.1 coordinate 579,539, forward strand.
AGACTGTACAGGTTACATTGCAAACTGCTTAATCTGTTGAAAAATACATGGATAGAATTTTCTAAGAAAGTATAAATACTGTAAAAAATACCATTTTATTTTATTTTTCAGCGTTTTGTACATAAAATAAGAAATGAGAATTATCTTCAGGTTGATGTTACTGTTACTTTTGTTACTTTCTATCCATAGCACTTTTTAATTCAAGAACTTCACAAAATAAGAAACAAAGGAAAGAATGGGGTAGCTTTAGGTTTCTGCTTTTTTATTAGTACTGTATTTTTGCACACATTTTAATGTGAAATAAGTTTCAAACTGAGTCCAAAATGCACTTGCTTCCAAATAGATATAACTTGTAATTGAAATGTGGTGGGGAAGATTTGTTTAAAATTCTAGCACTGCCTGCATCAGAAGTTTCAAGGTAGTCTTTTTATTCATAAAATCTTTACCAGGTGTTTGTTTACATAGACTATTCTTATTCTTGTTGATTCATGCTGCACTAGAACTGTTCTAAATATAATATGGGATCCACAATGTTTTCTTTCCACAGGAATTAAATAGCAAACTTGTATAATTGATCACATCAGGACATTTTGTGTTTCTTACACAAGCAAAAATTCGATGTTGACTCCTCCTTTTACAAAAATATTGACTTGTGTGTCGGTGAACTGCATGCAGGAAAATGCTATTACCATAAAGAACAGTAAACCACATTACAGTTGAGCCAAAAGAATAAAGACTTCATTTTTTATTGTACTTAATGGTTCTGTCTTTGTTTTTTTCACTAAAAACTATTGGCTATCAAGAGGTGCTATGAAAATAAAATATGAATATATAAAGTGTTAGAAATAAGGAATAGTGATTAAAATTCATTATAATAATAGATTTGTGAAAAGTAAAAATGAACTGAAGCCGTATGCTCTCAGAAAGACCTTTCATATGATTTGCACTTACACTTTTCAGGTTATGAATCCTGTTTAGGATCCTGGTAGGATAATGTTTATGTGCTCATGATGCTTAAGTCCCTTTTTCGTATCAGGTATTCTGACACAACTAGAAGAACAGATTTTATAGAAACTCTCTAGCTAGCAAGGCTGAAAAACAGTATGTATCACTTCAATAATACTTTACACCTGACATAAAGAATTATCTTTGTGTTATAAGGAAAAAAATATTTACTTCTCAGTTTTTCAAGAGTAATTTATTATTTTGTGTTAATACATGAGAGCCAAATTTTTTAGGCAGCAATCATATTTGAGTGCCATTTCTAAAAATAATGTTTCTCTGTGGTAAATTGGAAGTCGTGCCATGAAGGTGGGATACAGTGAACAGATGAAAAGCACAAACTCTAACAGCCTTCACAGATGTGCAGATGTGCACATCAAATACCCTGCAGAGCATCAGGAAACCCAGATGTACCCAATGATCTGTGTGATGTGGAAGTCCGAGCTTTGGGTGTGGACCCCAGGAGAAACATTTCCAAAGGGAGCAGTGGGATGCTGGGTGCCCTTCGTCTCTTCCCACCACAGTTTTCAGCTACTGATGGTCTGTTGCAATTATTTACTCTAAAAATGAGTATCGCTGCATTACTGTGCAGAGCTCATAGGCTGCGGTGTTGCAATCAGGTTTTTTACCTGAGTTGTCAGGGCAGGGTGTAAGAGAGGGAGACATGGGAGAATCTGAAATTCTGTAATTTAAGCAAAAGCTTCGTCAGTTTGGTTGGTTTTGTGGGGAATAAAAAAAAATAAAAATGCAGGTACATAAGTAATCCATTTGTATGGATTAGAACATTCTGAAAACAATCAGTATCTGTCTGGCAGGGGGTTGTTCTTAACAGGAGACTGGTACAGAAAAAAAAATAAATAATGAAGTGCCTCAAAGCCCTTCCCCCGGCACTGCCCTTCCCTCGGCCCCGCCCGCCCCACCCTCCGCCCGGCAGCGGGCGCGGCGCGCAGGGAGGGAAGGAAGGAGCGCCCGCTGCATCCCGGGCACCATCCCGGGCGCCATCCCGGGCACCATCCCGGGCACCATCCCGGGCACCATCCCGGGGCCATCCGCGCCCGCAGGTGCGGGGGGCGCGGGCAGAGGCGGCGGGGCCCGTCCCGGCTCGCGGCGCCGCGGCGATCCCGGGATCCGGCGGGATGCGCAGGGACACCGCGGGCTCAGGTAAGCGCCGTGGGTGTTTCCGAGGCGGCGGCGGAGCCCGGGCGAGCCTCTGCCAGCCCGGGAGCTGCGGGTTCGGGCGAGGAGGAGAGCAAACCCCACTAGCACCCTGTAATTCTCCCAGGGAGAGCGGTTGTTCCCAAACTGGAGATGTGCTGGATGCTCGCCTGTAAGACCGCCTGTCTCCTGGCGCTTCTGACGCCTGAGGCGAGGGGCCCCCCCCTTTAGGCGTCCGTGGGTTTGGGCTGCCGATGGGCTCGGAGTGCGGGCACACCCGTGGGAGCGGGGCTGTGGGTAGCTGGTGCAGCCTGAGCTGTCTGCTGGCTTATTGGAATAACTGGGAAACCTTTTGTGGGATTTCTGTGTATGCTGTGGTTCTGGGTAACAGCCTTGTGGTGCTGCAAGACTCCCCTCTGCAAGTCCTCTGTGAGAAACTGTGGTGTATCCTCTCAGCACAGCAAACTCTGGAGCAACAGACCCCACTGCTTACTTCCTTCTTTGCCTTAAACACTTTCTGGCCTAAGTAGGCAGGAGAGACACCCAGGTGTGCAGGGGCAGTGGCTGACCCAGGCCAGTAGAACTAAATAATGAACAGGCTGCTTCAAGCTCACCAACATGCTCCGTTTCCCATGTTCCTTCACACATACTGGGGAATTATACCCACTATATATCGCAGTGTTCTGAATGACGATGTGTCTTACTGGGGGAAAGACTTGTTAACAAAAGTCTGCCACAGGAGATTTTGTATCCACATTTGTCATCCTTGTTTTATCAGTGAGTATATTGGATAATGGATTTTTTTTACATAGTGTGTGTGGAAAAAATAAAGCTCTAAGAGGCTTGTAAATTTTGATGTATTTACCCTGAGAAGTGCCAAAGTAAATAAAGATCCAAGGGCAAAGATGCCGGAGTGGCATATGCTAGGGTGAGTCCAGAATGACTTTAGTTTTGTCAGAGGAAAGCAGGCCCAAGTAATCTCTAAAATACAGCTTTTGAAAATTTTAAAAATAAGGAAAGGTCTACCCTTTGAATGCCTGTTCTCATCTGTGTTTATTGTTTCAAAGTGTTGTTTTGGTGTTTGTTGTATGAACGATAGTTCACCCTAGCTTGGCAGTATCCTCGCTGGTTGAGCGCAAGACACTAAAAACCTGCTCATCATTGGTTTTAGAGAATGCAATTAAGAGCAGCAAAACCAGAGAACTTGGAGAGATAGTTTGTGACTAAGCATCCTTTATTTTAAAATGTTTTTAGATCCCGCTAGCTTTTATAATGAAATAAATAGAACTTTCTGCAGCATGTAGTGTAAGTTTGAACCCTGACAAATGTATTTGTAGTTTGAGTTAGGTAGCCTCAGATGTCTGCAATATAAAGCTCTTGAATGTAGACTGGCTTCTTCGCTCTGTGGGGACCCTTTTTTGTGTAATAGCCTGAGAAGTGTTTGCAGCATGCAGTGTTGCTGTGATTTTTACCTCAGTGATAGGTCTTGTGCCCTACTGTTTAGATTTTGGATTCTGTCAGGTTGTTCTAATGACAGCTTCAAATTATTTCCTGCCTTTGTGATTGCATAGCAACGGCTGTGGGGGGAATGAGCAATAAGCAACTGCAGGAGGTTGTAATGTGGTGCTAGAACACACATCCACTATTGTAAATTGTTATGCTTTGGAAACAAATGGCCTTGTAGAGAGGCTACAGATCAGCATACAGTCTCGTTTGGCACTTGTCACACTGATAGCACAGCTTGGCTTAACCACAGACAGATGTTACAGCACGGATGTACTGCATGAGTCTGTTTGTTCAGAGTGGTCAGTGGGTCAGTGGCACTGAACTGTGGTTTGGTTTACTTTCTATAGGGGAATCTTCTACAGGTGGTTGATGGTGACTGATTGTTGTGGCTTAACCCCAGCTAGCAACTGAATTCTGCACAGCTGCTCGCTCAGTCCCCCACCAGCAGAATGGGGGAGAGAATCAGAAGGGTAAATGTGACAAAACTCGTGGGTTGAGGTAAAGATGGTTCAACAGGTAAAGGAAAAGTGGTGCACACAAGCAAAGCCAAACAAGGCATTCATCCACCACTTCTCACAGTGTGGGAGCTGTTCAGCCATGCCCAGGGCAGTGGGGCTCCACCACACATGGTGGTGACTTGGGAAGGTAAACAAAGTCACTCCAAACATGCCCTCCTTCTTCCCCCAGCTTTATATGCTGAGCATGACACCATAAGGTGTGGGATATCCCTGGGGTCAGTTGGGGGGCAGCTGTCCCAGCTGTGTCCCCTCCCACCTCCTTGTACACCCCCGGCCTCCTTGCTGGTGGGGCTGTGTGGGGAGCAGAAAAGGCCTTGGTTCCCTGCTCAGCATTAATCCAAACATCTCTGAATTACCTACACCAGTTTCAGCACAAATCCAAAACACAGCACCATACCAGCTACTGTGAAGAAAATGAACTCCCTCCCAGCCTAAACCAGCGTGCTAATTTAGAGTAATGGTGAGCCAGAGGACAAGATATGGATATCTCTGGCAGCAAAAACATCTACCTGATGTGTGTATGAATATGAGAAATGTGCAGCATTCATGTTACTGAGAAAAGGATTCATCACATAGGTCCAGTGTTAAGTGAAGGACTGATACATGCATATAAAATTACGTAGAAGATTAAATATTTCCCTGTGGTTTTTTACTATTTCTAGTATATGTTGTTGTACTATATTAGTAACTTTCTTGACCCACAACCTCTTTAAATAAACTTAGATTTTTGCTAATTCTAAAAACCTCAAGTGAACAATGCCACACTATTCTGAATACAAAGATTTACCTTTAAAAGTGTTTCACACTTAACTGTTTCACTTTGTTGTAAGTTGCTTGATTTCTTGAGCCCAATTTCAATACTTTTGCAAGCCATAATAAAGATGCATGTATTGCTGTCCCTTCTCCCCATCATTCTGTTTACTGTATCGCTTTGATTGATTAAAAAAAGCAAAAACCTGTTGCATTTCCTGTTTCCCAGGTGAGTACTCTCTCCATTGGAAATGCCTGTCTTCAGTTATTTGATGATTTTTCCAAGCATTTGTCAAGACCTGTGCAGTTCTGTGCCAGGGTGCACTGGCCAGGACAAAAAGGGGGGTGGGCATGGCCAGATTGGAGGTAGCCACCCTTATCTGCACTCCAGAGAGGGGGATGAAATGAAACTGATCCAAAATAATTGGTTTCAGTGATAATATATTCTGTATGGTGTCCTGTCTGATAAGCAAGTGTGTTAGAACAGATAAAAAAGTATTTATTTAAGAACAGATAAAAAAGAATCTATTTCCTAATTAATGGTTCTGCAGAGCAGTCTGGAACCATGAACCAGTCTGCAGATAAGACTTGTACCTAGTTTCCAAAGGATTCTTTTTAAATTAGTTTGCCATAATCTGATAATTAAGTAGTTAAAATGTTAAAAGAAAAAGGTATTTTGATATATTTTGAGACTGCTTTGACATATAGAAGCAATTTTTGCAGATACTGTTCTGCAAAACTGTTTTCTTCTGGGTTCTTCCCAACTTCACTGTTGTGTTATTTATCAGCATCTGTGACCTAGAGATCATATCATTTCAGTGCAGTACTTACCATGCAGTGTTCGGAGGCATTTTGGATATACACATATTTGACAGGAAAATAAATCTAGTGCCTTGATAAGATTATAATGGGTGCTGAAAAGGATATGTTTGATAGTATGAATTCCATGTTATTACATGGATCCTTTGATCAGCCTGTTGGGTTTTTTTAAATTCACACTTCTGGGAACTGTTTGTGTTCAAGTGGGAATTGCATGACTCTAGGTTTGACACTGATTTTTCACTTTGTTTTGAAGTGCCAACAGCCTTCTCAAAATGCATGATGTTCTATTTTAGTAATCAAGCACTCATTTTTGTTACCTGGTGAGAACACAGATATGAAGGGCAAATTTATGTATTACCTGGAAATATTGTTTTAAACAACTGCATTAGAAATCTTGCTTTATGTAGTTTATCCTATGCAATCTTTTTTTTTCATTTGTGTGTGCCTCTCATCAGGTGCTTTAGTCTTCTTTTTGTCTCTTGTGTTTTTTTTCAGAGATCTGTTTGCTCAGTCCATCTACACATAGTACAATAATGTAAATCACTAGTGCACACTTTGTACCAAGTATATCTGGAAAAGGCATATATGCAAGTTGGTATTTTTGCACTGGATGTTGTAGATCTTAAGCACAAATTTACTTAACCTTATTTTGTCAATATATACATATGATCCAGTTTTAGTGAAAATTCACAAAATATTTGTGAAATGAGGATATGGAATAAAGATTTGAGGAAGCATTTTGTTGTCAGGTTGAAAATACTCAAGTGTTTTTTATACAGAACCCTGGACTGCTGGTCGTTTCACAGCAGACTTGTTTCTGTTACAGCCTTGCTGTGTCACGATTGGCTTCTTGTGCAGTTCCCACGGCAACGAGGATTTTTGAGCTGCAAAGCAGGATACTGGTTTGAGAGAGTATAAATTTTCTTTATTACAGAAGAAATTTTGATCCATGAAAGCTGATCAGGCACTCTGCTGTCCCCTTTCATGTCCCTCCCTTTAATCATCTGTGTTTTGCCCATAAGTTTACACCTAAATGTGAATTCCTATTTGACAAGAACGCAGTTGCCTGCTCTAATTTTTCACATAGTATGAGAGAAGCATAGTATAGAAAAACATACCATCTTTCAGGTGCAGTCTTGACAAACAGGAGACCATTGTGTATAGGTAGAAATTTGTATGTTTAAATATTTGTGAACATTACATATGCATGTGAAAAGTAATGAGAATTAAAGTTGCTCAGAATTTGCATTGGCTTCTGCTAATATTTGGTTTGGCTTGGACTTGTTGCCAAGATACATTCATAAAATATTTACTTTTTAAATGGACTTACACTTTTTAACTAAAGTATCTCAAAATACTGCTCCTGATTCATGAACTAAAATTTATTAACAGTGGCAATAATCTTGTGTGTTTTTCAGTGTCTATCCCTCACCATGTCAGATGAATACAGGGGTGGTTTGAGATGTATCCTGAACCAGTTACTCTATCCAGGTTTATCTTGTAACTGTGCTTAGGGCATGGGTCATTTTTTCTGTTGGATAGGTTTTCTGTGTTGTTGTTTTTCCTTTTGAGCACTTGTTCCAAAATAAGAAATCAATTATGCAGATTTTTCTAGTTCCCTCCATACCCCCACAGTTCAGTTTGGGTTGTTTTGTTTTGTAACTGGTAAAAAAGAAAATGGGAATGATGCAGTTGGTGAAGCAAACACCATGTGTAAACTAGAAAATTTTATGTTGTAAAAGCCTCTGAATAGTACATCTAGGAAATTTATCCTTGTGGCTTGTGAAAGGCAAATTAGAGATGCATCAAAAACAAGTTTGAAAAGTGAAGACCAGTGGCCCACTGGGCTTCATGTGAACATTATATATTTGGGCTGGGAGACGTCTGTCTCCCCCTACCACCATCACCACACACAGATGCAGGATTATTATGGAGTGGTGCAAAAGAACACACACCACTTTGATCTCTGCAACTGAAGCTACTCATCCAAAGGCAAGCAGTTCTGCCGGACAAGCAGTTCTGCAGGAGAAGGGCAACTTAGTATTTAGGTAGTACCTTCATCCAAATACCCCTTTGTAGAAGACTTTTCACTAGTGCTGTTACCTGCATATGTCATAGCTGTAACAAAGTAACTTGAGAGAGTTATACATGAGAAGGAAATTGAGCCAGACCCAAGGCATGAATACCCTGGATACATACCAACTTTTTCAAGTGAAACTAGAAGTTCTGAAATTACTAATTTTAAGTTTCTCTTTGACCTGACTTTCACCAAAGTCAATTCAGTGCTACTATTGAAAAACAAAAAGCTTACAGGCTGCAGTAGTATACAATTTGGAATGCTATATGTGATTCTGGAACATCTATGTGTTTGGGAATTTAAGAAAATCAAACTATGAAAACTGGAATTTTGAACATGGGTCTGAAAAGATTTATGGTGACTGATAGCATCTGGCAGTGTATTGCATTATCTCTGCTCCCCTGCCTCCCAACATAACCTCAAACCCATTTGGAAGAGCTTGAAGGCTTATTTTGGCATTTGTTTTTCTGGCTTTGTTTGTAATACTAGGCAGTGCAGTTTTTCACCAAATAATTTGTCCAGTGCTCCCTGAGAATTCTAGAGAACAGATAGTTGCTACCTTGGATTTTATGCTTGAGAAACACCCAAAGTTTAGGGGATGGGATTCCTTAAATGCAGTTGAAGATGAGTTGCAATGTCAGATATTTTCTGTTGTTTGTGGAGAGGATGTGAGGCTGGTGGTTCTGCATGGAGCTGGATGTTGAGATGCATTAGGAGGAGTGACAATGTGATGACATAATCACTGACCCCAGATTGTTCTCGGCTGTAAATCCTCTGGTTGCAGTCTCCACTGTTTCTCTGCATGTGCTGTTCACGTTTAAGGGCTTTTCAGATCATCTCCAGCACCATCTGCTGCATAATGGAAAGAAAACAATTGTGCTGTGTGTGGAGCCAGCTGACTCCCTGAGTGGAGTTGGGGGTTGCAAAATGCATCTCATCTCGAAGAACTTGTCTGCTGGCTCTCCCTGCCATACTGTGCACTGGTCACTAGGCTGCCATTATGGGTGACAAATAGAACAAAGCAGTGCTCATTTATAGGGACATACACGCTTTTGAGCAGGTCTGACACTGTATGTGTCTTGTCATGCTCGTGTACAAGAAATACTGCGTGTCCTAATGTCTCTCTAATTAGAAGAAGAGAAACAATCTGTACGTGAAACATCTTGTCAGTATGAATGTATTGGTAACACTTGTCCTGCACGGAGGTAACGTGAGGAGATAAGCAACAGGATTTCTTAGCTGCAAGTATTCACTAGGTGTCAGTGTGTGATTGCACCGAACTGATGTTCTCACCGAGTTCTTTGAGGGTGATATCTGCCTTATGAACAGGGATTTTAAAGAAAATTCCTAATTTTGTTTCCAGAATGCAGTGTGGATTAAATTTAAGAATAACTGATGATTAAAAGTAATAATTTCGATCTTTTTTTAGGAGCAGTCTAATAAAAATGCTGATTAAAAAAAAAAAATAAATCAGCGTTTTGTGCTTAATGAAGATAATTTAAAGACTTAAAATGGTCCCTGAATTGATCACTATTAGGCTTTATTGTCAGTATCGGTAAATTACTGATCAACCCCTCTGCTCATACTGCTGCTGATCCTGGGTGTGACTAAAATTCCTGTTAAGATGTGGAAAAATTGTAGTTTTCATAGTGATACATGATCTGTAAAATGTACACATTCACTTAATTATTTGCAAAACTATTATTTTCCTTAAGGGATGTTAAAGATCAAGTCTGTAAATGTCAGTGAAAGAGGAGGAAACCATGAATAATTAATCAGGCTAAAATTGCCTGGTTTTCTGTTCTCTTGCCATATCATGTCCATAGAATGAAATGTCATGTTTGTTAGAATGTCTTGAATTGCTTGCATCTCAGATTTTTTTAAAGTATTTTTAAACAGGTTTAAATTTGTATTTAGTTTAATTGTAGTAATAAATGATTAGGGAGCTTATCTTTTCAATCTGTGTAGTTATCAGCATTCATCTAGAAGTTTAAATTGTTGCAAAATTAACATATTTTTGTATTGCATATGAAGATATTTGGTGAGAATTGTACATCAGTAGGTTAAAATAGCAAAAAGGGTTGTTCACTTGATAAATGCAAATATTTGAAATGGCTTTCATCTGTCTTCCAGTTTGTTTTGAACTTTTCCTATTAAATTTTAACCCACAGTGCTTAATGGTGAAAACAGTTACACGTTAGGCTTTTATACTTAACCTATTTACAAGGGAGGTTTTTTTAGAATTATTCCCTGTTGCCCTAAGGGAAGTGCTAATAGTCATGCTGATAGATAAGAGAAGTTAGCTTGTATAAGATCCATAAGAGGTACCATAGGACGACTGTAGAGACTGTGCCTCTCGTTACAGACATGCTGAATATAAACACATGTAACAAGTTTTAAATAAAGGAGAGCTTGAATGACTTCTCATAGCATATGACTTTCTGGTTTTGTGTCTCTGAACGCTGAATGAAAGACCATTCTCCAGCTTCAATTGCTCATTAACTTCACCAAAAATTATTATCTATTCACAATGATGCAAAATAAAGCAGGCGCTGTCACTGTCTTCAAGATTGCTCCTAACCTAAGGCTTAACCATTTATGTGTCAGAAGTGCTGATTTTTGGTTCTGATGACAACTTTGGGATTCTTCCAGGACCTCTCTTCAGAAGCTGATCTGTCCGAAAAGAGATTTCACTGCCCATTGACAAATTTTGTGTCTTTCCTTGTTTGACATATCTTGAAAAAGTTGTTGAAAATAATTTCTGATGGTTTATTTCTGCTGTCCTGCTTTTCATTGCCAACCCTGATGCTTGTTGGTGTGGCTCCTTTGAAGCTGATGATTCTGCAGCATTTTCTTGCAGGCCTACTGCTGCAGTGAAGGTGATTAAAAAGACATTTGCAACTCAGGAAATCCATTTGATGACTTTCTGCAGCTGAAACTTTTAAAGTAATGCCTATTGTGTTTTTAATGTAGCCAGTAGAGCTTGTGTCTGCAAAACGTGCAAAGAGAAATTCAATCCTCCTGCATTTTACTGTGATTTCCACCTTGCTGAAATGGACGTACTAGCACTGTAGTTTGTCTGAATTTCTGAGCTTTAGAGTATAGACATCTGCATGCACTGGGAATCCAAAGCACTGGTCCCTTTTCCATGGATGAACTCTTAATGTAACAGGATTTGCTCTTCTACCAGTGATAGACATGTACCTGTTGATTGCAGTTGAGAGCAGTTCCGAAGAGAGACTTGATTACTGGTTTTTTCTCAGCCTGAAAGTGTTCAAATTGATGCCTGCATCTTTCAGAAATGCACCATAATTGACAAGCTATAAAATAATGTTGGGAAGATAGTGCTAAGCAAGGGTCTGACTTTTTGTTTGTTTGTTTGTTGGGGTTTTTGTTGTTGTTGTTGCTACTGGATGAAATGGGGCATAACACTCTAATACTGGGCCATTCAGTTGTGGGGAGGGATAGCTGGGCCTTGTTGTTGACAAGATTGTTTTGAAAATAGGGACTAGACTTTTTTTCCCTCCCAAGTGAGTATGCCCTTCCAGAATGCTTTTGCAAATCCGTGTGTGAAGATTTTTTTTGCAGAACACTGCTGGCTTTGGTGCAGCTTAAGTTCATGGCACTTAGGGAAAGACTACATTTTAATTTAGCAGCAAAACTATGTACATTTTGAATTTCACCTTAGCTATGATGGATCAAAAAGGTAAATAATAACCTGTCTTGTTACAAGGAGCAACAAGACAAATCAGGCATGCTCTGAATTTCTGAAAATGCAGCGGATATTTCATATAATTTCTTTTTCATTTTTCTCTCATTTTTTTAAGAGATATGCAGCTTACAAGCCTTATATTTCTTTACTATTCAATAGCTTAATGCTGTACTGATTATCTTCTGTGATTAAAGAAGTTTGCCCAGTGCCTATGTGATGCATAACTTATGTTTGTTGCACATACAATGGGGTACTTTATCTCAAAGAGCCAATTGTGTTCTTTTAAAAAATACATTCTAGAAAAAGCCATAAATGACCCCAAGGAAGCAGTTGTATTGAAAGGCTGGTGAGTACTGGTTAGTCACATGTCCTTACAGACTGGGCATGATTTCCTTGGATGCTCTCTTTCCCTCTGCTGAGCTCTGCATCAGCATCACTGGGGAAAAACAGTGAGTACTACCAATAGCAACAGTGCTCTCTTTGATCACTGGTTGGCATATGGACACATGGCATATGGCACAAAATTCAAAATCTAATACAGAAGAAGGGTGACTTTTAGATATGAGTGTAGTCTTGTCACCTCTCTGGTAATTTATGTGTGTTGGTCGTGGGCAATATTAACTGCCTGAGTAAAAAGCTGCTTTTAAGTGAAAATGACCAATAGGTGAGGCTGAGGACAGGTAGCTATGGACTCATGTGTGAAGCTGGGCTGGGTGGAGAGAACAGAAAGGTGTAGGGAAAAAAACAAATTAAGTGGATTAGGACACTGTGCATATGGTTGAAATCAGGATGATAGCATGCAGGGCAAAATTTATCTAAATCTAGTTGAGTTTTAATTTTATTCTTGAAAAAAATTAGAGAAACCCACAGTACTACCTTGCAGTAAGCATCAAGTGTTTGGAGGAAATGTATTTAGGTAGTATCCCTTTACTTAATGTTTTTCCACCTTTCCTGTTTGAATTAGATGTTTGTAACTAACTGTGGTATAGCTGGTTAGGCTCAGAATATTTGGCTTCACGCTTTCATGTCTGTGTGCGTTTTATTAAGCTTAAAGATTTCATCAAGCTGGTGCATTAGTAGAGGAAGAGGAAAATGAATAAAAGAAGAAACTCATCTAACCTGCAAAATATGCAGAACGAAAAAGAACCCTTATTAATCTTTCAGGTACTTAGCTGTAGTGACTTTGTAAAATCTCAAAATCGCTCTCATAGCAGTGAAAAGTGGTATTCTTTTTGCTTACTGTGCTGTGCCACCACTATGCTCCTCACTGGAGCACATATGGCTGAAATCCAGAAATTTTTATTTGCAGCTAATAAAATAAATTTTTTATTTACAGGGTAGGAAACTTTTTCAGGTTTGCTTAATTTTGCCTTTCAGTCATGAAGTGTAGATTATAGTTCAGGGGAAGGTTGTTTTTGAAGTCTAATGTTTTAGGCTTTTGTATTGTTATTTAATTATGAGAAGTCAATTCCTGATTTTGGAAAGAGCTTACCTGACTTAGTTGGTATGTAAATAAGCAAAACTGGAAGTAATTTCCATGCTAGAAAGCTGCTTTATTAGATAGTCGCAGATGAATTAATGGAAATCCATGTATACTCTTGTGCCGAAGTTCTTTGCTTACCTTTTATCTATTTTTGTGTCATTTATTATATGATTTTTGCTTTGACTGAAGGCAGATGACTGTACTCTTGAGTTGATTGAAGGAATATAAATGGATCTTGGTAAGTGGGCGGGAGTCTGAGAAACTTGAAATTTATGTAACTTGCACTTCCAAGAGGTTTAAATTAGTCTGCCTTGAATATGCTTTTCAATTTTACCCTTTGATTTGTTATCACCTGGCACTACTTTCATGGAGGTTTCTATGGCGTGATTTTATTTTGTTCTGAGTTTTTAATTTATTTATTTCATTTTACTTGATTTCACACAAGTTGTCTACGTGTATTGTAGGAGGAAAGGAAAATTTGGTTTGGTTTTAGGTGGGTTTGTTTATCAATTAGTAAAGAAAAACTTATTATATCAGGTGCTGCAGTACTGTTTGCCTTAAAACTAAGGAAGGAATGATGTGTTTGGCATTCGGCAGTGCAGTAGGCAGTGTAGTCCTTCCCCCCTCCTCCTGTTAAGGAAACTTCCCAGTCTGACCATTCACAGCTCCCTGGCAGTCACACTCCCAGCACCCGGCACTTTCCCTGCTGGGACCGAAGCCCCTCCACAGCCGGCAGCTCCAGTGACCCGACAGGGCCCCGCTTGACTCTCCACACACCCCACTTGCAGTCAGAGCAGTTTCCTTAGCAGTTCAACCCCGGGTTTCCCATGGCACAGTCTCAGATCTCTTGTTCCATGAAGCCATTTATTCATGGTGCAGTAACACCAAAACAGCTCAAGCTGATGCCTCTGAGGGGGGACCCCCAACAAAGGGACCCCTGGGCTTTTATACCCTCACAGTCCAGGCATGTGGGAGTCTTCAGCTCCTTCTCCCCTCTCTCTGTCCATCCATCCACCTTGCTGGTGTCACCGCTCCTTTGTTATCCAAAAGGTTGTCAGATCTTGGCTCCTGTGTCTCCCAGAGTCCATTCACCTGGCTGGCATCTTCATGCCCTTTCTTATCCGAAAGGTTGGCAGTTCATGGCCTCTTGTCTCAGACTGCCACCCAGAGCTCAATATGCATCTCAATCTGAAGCTTGCAAGCGGAGCTGCCTGGACCAGATGTATTCATCAACATCCCCAGTGTTGTGTAGTTTTTACTGCTCCTTGATAGTCAGTTCCTCCTAATGTAAGAGGAAGAATGTATTCAAGTGTCAGATCCACTGACAAGTATGATGTGCCATATAAAAAGGGCTTTGTTTGTTCCTGTTCTGGACAGGAGCAAGCATGCTTTGGCTGCTTCAGACACAGTAGAGTCTCCTAGGTTCTATTAATGAGTAAAAATATATGAATGCTGTGGCTAAGTAATCCTGTTCTCTCCTGAAGCAGTTTTGACTTTCAAACTATAGGGTGATGTGTTTTCACTGTGCATTGCCTGTAATTATCCACCACCTTCTCCAACCTGAACAGTCATCCCTTCAGGCTCCATTAGTGCAGTGAGTATGGCATTGAAGCCAGTATAGCTTGTTATATGGTTTCTGCATTTTCACTTTGCTGTTTGCCTGTGGAGTTCTCGTTTTTTTCAGAGACTCAGAAACTGTATCACACACATCCTGTTTAATAGCTCCCTACTATTTAAACCTCAGACTACTGGAATTCTGTATGCCTTGAGAGATTTCTGAGACGGGTAGATGATGGCACTTGTCTACCATTTGTGAGACAGAAGCATCAACTTTCCATTTGTTTTCAGTCATGAATCATAAGTAATTTCCTTGCAGTGGCAGCAGCTTCAATTTAAGGAAACCTTGGCCTGCATTTCATAATCAAACATCGGTGGGCTCCAGTTCTTTTGACCATGCAGGATTTTTCTAGGAAGCTGAGTGCACACCAGAAAGTCATACATAGTTCATTCATCACCTCCTTTTTGTCTCTGTTGGTATTTACTCTGCTTAGGGACCATGGTGGCACATTTCATGATGACACTGGATACTGAGTTGCCACATTGAGTTGGCAGTGGCTGTGAAATTCCAGTAGTCTTGTTTTTGCCTTACAAGCCAGATATTGCTCTGGACAGAAGAGATGTACAGCACCTGGTTTCTAATGAAGGACTGTGTGATAAGCTGTCACAAAGTTACATAACCTGAGGATAGCTACTGGGATCCGGGGGCAGTGTGAGCATCTGAATGGAGATCAAAAGGACTCGGAGTTCTTTGAGATGTGTACATCTACAAGGCCCTTGTGCCCCCAGCCATTGTTTCCCTTCTCTCCCACTTGGAAAGATTTGCATTTCAGAAGAAACTAAAATGGTGTGAAGGTGCTACCTAGTACCTTAACCAGAAGGTTTATGCAGGAAGAAGGTGATCCTGGTGCAGTACTATCCTTCCACACAGCGATTTCCAAAAGAAACTTCATTCTTTGTAGAGTCAGAAAAAAATGGAAGTAAATATTTGGGTAGCAACAGAAATAATGATGGAAAGGAAAAGTTAAGAAAGTTGTTGTTGGAATCTGTTTCCTGGTGAAATTTTCCTTTTGTCCAGTATAACAGCTTTGGAGAAAAAAAGATAAATGTGTGTTGTATGGAGTATTAAGTATAGATAAGTTAAAAGAAAAAGAAAAAAAAAGGAGAAACAGCCAAACAAATACAAGCACAAAGAGTAATCCATTGAGTCACAGCAGGAACTGGGTACAAGCCTGGACTCAAAAAGGAACCAATTTCCCTTTTTCCATCTCTGTGTATATGTGATTAATTAGTCTAATAATGGCACTTTGGAGCTGGAAAGCATTGCTAAGATTTAGCAGGTGCTGGCTCTGGAAAGGGACAGTCAGGTCCAGGTGCTCTGCCGGGGAGCAGCCAGTGCAGCAGGTGGCTTGGAAAGGGCAGGTGAGACAGAAGCCGAGGGCAGCCCAGCCGTGGGGAGCAGGTCGGGCGTGGGGATGGCTGCCAGGCTCGGCCTGGGGCAGGGGGGGAGGCAGGTCTGAGATCCCAAACAAGTGGGCAGGCGGGTCTGGGGCTGCCTGGCTGGGTCCCAGCAGGGCTGCAGTGGTGGGAGCACGGCTTGGCCAGGGGCAGGAGGCTGAACGTGAAGGCAGAGGGTGGGCAGGGGCTGCTGCTCCCTTCCTCTCTCAAGGCCACCAGCTGTGCTGTCTGTAGGTTGGCCTTGTGCCCAGGGAGCCAAACCCCACCTGCACAGGGCACCTCAGCACCCTGCAGAAGTGATTCATATATTTAACGTGCATTTATCATGTAAATGAGTTTCCTTAATTTTTGATGTGCAAATCGGGGCAAGTTTCACAAGGACTGTCTGATGTTACACAGAAACCCGAGGAAACTGGCGAGGTTGGGTTACAGAGATGGCACAGACCCCACTGTTGGGGAGGCTCACATGTGCAGCCCGTGTGAAGTTTGGGGGAAACAACAGCCCCGTTAATGATAATCAGTTTTTTGCAGCAGTGCTATTTGTGTTTTACTTTAGAAACACTTAGAGTTTGCAGAGTTTCTTCATTCTGGGAGTGTTGTAGAGCTGTTGGGATTTTTGTTGTTAATAGCCTCTTTTCATAGTAGATTTTGCAAGGCATTTGCTTTGTTTATACTGCCATTTCTCTGACTAGCTAGTCTCAGAGGGCTTTGGGAATGAAACAGTGTCACACCTTGCATTGGCATTTAAAAGATGTTTATTGAGTCTAGTTATGACACTACAGTTTTGTATGGCTGTTCATTTCCCTCAGCAGTCAGGCTGGCTGAGAGGAGAAACCTTGGTGCTCAACCCCAAATTTCTTTCTGCAGATCAAAAAGAAAATAAATTTGAAGAAGTCATCCAGCCAATTGCTTATCAGGGCAAAATGTCTGTTTAGGTTTTCCTCGGTGTTCTCTACAGTTCTTTCCCACTAAAGAAAACTGTATTGATTGTCTGGATTTGAAACCTAATAGTTTGTTAATGCTTGCAGGAACAGATTTCCATTTTTCTAGGCATCTAGGAAGAGGTTTTGTGTTAAACTGAGGTAATTTGGTTAAAAAGACACCTACTTTACTTGTTAAGACAGAATCTGAATGTTATGTGCAGGATCTGCTGGCAGTTCGCTGTGATAAGACTGACAGCTAATTTTTTCAGAAGCTAAATCAGCTATTACTTTGTAGTGGAAGTATGCTAATTGGTATAGTCTTGTGTGGTTAAAGATCAATAATTCAGTGAAGAGAACAGATGCTCTTATTTAAAGGAATTCAAAGGTAATTTTATTGGAAAGCTATAGCAGAAGATTGAAATTTGTAAACACAAAGGTATTTGTCAGCTTCTGCTGCTTAACATTTTCCTTTCAAGGGGAAATCCTGGAGTACAAATGCTTTGATGCGGCAGTAAATGATATCTTGGCTAGGAAGACTCATGCTTCATTTTGATTTTAAATGTAATTAAACTGTCATAAACTGAATGTGATCATGTTTTCAGCTGAGCTAGTACCTGATTGATATAGATATGAAGAAAATAAAAATTCTCTGATCTTGGAAGTAATTTTTTTCAACTAAATTTAAGAGGCTACAAATAGACTAATAGTATAATTGAGGGACATGAATTGAAAAGTGTTCACCTAGGAATTTTGTGCATTTGAATTCTGCTTTAGGTAGAAAGTTTTGTGTGAATGAAGTTCATGCAGCACACTGAACTTTGGCTACTATATTATAAATACAGTGAAATAAATGCACATGCACCAGTTATACAGGGAGAGCTTTATATAGCTAGAACTTCAAGAAAAAGTACATACTAATTATTCCTTTCAGGTATTTTACAAATACTGCCTCAAACAGAAAGAAAACATATTTAGTAGAAAATTCCTGGCATCTATCTCTGAATTATCCTAGTTTCTGAGACCTTGTTTGTATAAGAGCACCACTGTTATTTTTATAATCACAAGCTTTCCTAAATACACAGCAGCACTCTTCACTGAAGATCTGTGTAGCTGAGTCAGTCTCAAAGAATGTATACAGGCAGTAGCTGTGTTCCTACAGCTGTTTGCTTGTTTTTTCCTTACAAAAAGAAGCTGAAAGGGAGAATTACTATTCAGTAGCGGAGCTGAAGGTTTATTAATAGCAATACTTTTTTTTTCTTGTCGTTAAATTTTGTCATTACCTTTCAGTACAGAGTGTCCTCACTGATTACTAAGTAGCTCATTAAAGCTGGTTTTCAGATGTGCTTTTTTGTTCTGTTTTCTTCTTGCTGTTTTCCCATTTTGCTAGCATGCAGATGGGGGTGGGGAGTGGGAAATAAGGGAGAGAGCATGTTCCAGAGGATGCCAGGATGACTTCAGTTATTGGATGACTGCTGTCTGATAGATGGAGAAAGGAGGAGTAAACCTTTCATTCTGCACTGACAGAGCTGAAACACAGAAACCCGATTTACAGGTAAGGGTGAAAAACATTCCTGTTATGAATATCTATTCTTGATCCTTGCCACAACATTTTTCAGATATAAAAAATGTATGTGCAAGCATCTTGCTTGCTCCTCACAAATTACTGTGAAGCAGCTTTTCACGTTATTATTCCTTCTGCCTAGGAGGTTTCAGCTGCTGTGGGATCCATGAACAGTGAAATCATAGGCATGCCTGATGCTGACAGCTTTCTCATGTGACAGTGTACGCATTGCATCTCATTGATGCCCAAGTTGTTCAGTAAGCTGTAGGAAGAGAGGTCATTTTGTGTGATGGAAATACTCACTGTTGAAAATACCAGCAGGAAAAGAGGGGTTGAAGATCTAAAAATGTTTTCTTTGAGTTTGGATAGGAAAATGAACTGCTTCTAAAACTCTGTCTTATTTAGTGTTGAACAAACAGTAAGAACAGCTCCCCAGAACAACTGAAAGGGATTTTGTGGATTTTTGCATTATTTTTAGGTTTGAATGAATGCGGTTGATAATTCAGTCATAAAATTATCTTTGTCATAAAGGAAAACATGATGCATATGATGATGTGTACGAGACACATAAATCTTGTAGTACCTATAGCATTTATGTACCAATTTTAATAAACTGTTGAAATAGCTTGGTTCTGCTGAGTTTGTGTTAGCAGCAGCTGTTAGTTCACAGAAACTGGAGATGGCAAGTAGCAGATGACTTACTTGGCATGGAAAACAGATTTATTTATCAGGTTACATTATATGAGGATATAGGACTACAGGCAGAAATCCTGGCTCCACTGAAAGAATTGGGGATTTTGATATTGGCCTCACTAAGGCAAGGATTTCAATGTGTCAGCTCTCTATTGACTTACTTCCATATTTTACATGTAGTAAATAATTGTTATATGGGACCCTGTTTTGCTGGTTTGAAGCAAAAATCTTAATTGACATTAATAAATTATGATTATCATTGGCTTGCGCCTATATATATATATTAATAAAATGCATTTATAAAGCTAAAATGCTGAAATTTCGTTTTAACAGATTTCAGAGATCAAAATCAGTAAATGCGTGTGTCTATTTTTGGTGTATTCACTGAGTGAATTCCCTTAGAGCAGACCTAAAATTATTAAAAAGTGATGTCATTAAAGAAAAACTGGAACAAGTCAATAGAACTCTTATAAGTGCTAAAAAGGACTGGAAGAAGCTTTGTCCTCTGTCCACTTATTTATGTACCTTACCAGCGGCAACCACTGGAGTGGTGTCCTTTCCTCCTGGCTGTTTGTTCAGAAAATGGAGCCTAGTATATTTGCTGTAAAACCACCAATCAAAAAAAAAAATCAAAAAAAATCAGTAATTTACAGCAAATGTCAGTAATTCATGACATTATTCTAAAATACTAATGAGCTGTATCCTCTTTATGTTTTCTATACTGGAACAGAAACACTGGCAAATAATACTGACTGAAAAACAGTTGAGTCGCATCCTTACATTTAGATATGTATCTGAAAGCATAAGCACAACTGTTAAATTATGGTCTCAAATCTATGTATTCAAATCACTTTTCTCCCCTCAAATGAGAAATCTGACTCAGAGGAGCTCCAGGAACAGAGAGGAGTTGATGAAAACAGAGATCTAGTTCCACATGTGTTTAAATTATTCTGTCTCCTTGGAAACGCTGCTGCTGCAGATGGATTTGGCTTTTGGTGGCTAAAAATATCTACCGCTTAATAATGACAGCATGAAAGATACTGAATAAAACTACTGTGCTGTCACTAGTTTTAAAGTTCCCTAATGATTCAGGTATTCTACATGAACCACAGATTTGCATTTTCTGTCCAGTATTTACTGTCAGCTGCTGCCAGCACTCACCAGCTCAGTGGAAATGAGATAAGCTCATTAGCCTGGGTTGGAGACCCTGCTGGGAAGGGAGCGTGTGAGTGGGAGATAGACTAGATTTTGAAATTTGAAAGCAGGTAGGAAGTTGGTTTAAAAAATCACAGTGGTGATGCAGGTATGTGTTGTGTAATATTTGAAGACACGGGTTTATACTCAGGGAAGTCTGTGATAGCAAAAGTTAACAACCTGTAAATGCAAGAATTTTTTCCTTTTATTTATTGCATTAATGAATGCTTATTTATTAGTTGTATGTGCAGGCAACTGAAATATCATACAAACCATTTTAAGTAAAATACTAAATTACCTTAAACAAAAGCCAAAACCTAAATTACTAAAGAACTTGTTGTAAGCAAGAAATAGCATTCCATTGCTCTACATTACTAAAACATTTCAACTTTTAAAGAATTATTTTCAGTTAAGAATGTGTAGGCACTACTTTCAGCAGTTGGACCTAGTGATTCTTGTGGGTCCCTTCCAACTTGGGATATTCTATGATACCACTTTTTTTTTAAATCCTGTTCTTTATTATTTGTTTCCTCCATATATCATAGCTTCTTTTGTTGTTATCTGGTCTTCAGTATAAATGAAAAATACCACTGCAGTTTTTTCACTTTCTCCTTCTTTCCCATTGGATGGCTGCCTGGACACAGGACTTGAGGTGCGGCCTCTCCAGTGCTGAGTACACAGGAAGAATCACTGCCCTGCTCCTGCTGGCCACGTTATTTCTGGTGCAGGCCAAAATGCCACTGGCCTTCTTGGCCATCCGGGCACACACTGGCTCATGTTCAGCCGCTGGGGACCAGCACCCCCAGGCTGGGCCACTTCCAGCCACTCTGCCCCCTGCCTGGAGTGCTGCATGGGATTGTTGTGGCCAAAGTGTAGGACCTGGCACTTGGTCTTGTTGAACTTCATGCTGTTGGTCTTGGCCCATCGATCCAGCCTGTCCAGGTCCCTCTGCAGGACATTCCTACCCTCCAGGAGATTGCCACTCCGACTTAACTTGGTGTCAGCCATGAATTTGCTAATGGTTGACTCAGTCCCCTCTTTCAGATCATCAGCAGAGATATTAGACAGGACTGGGCCCAACACTGATCCCTGGGGGACACCGCCAGATGCCAACTGGATGCAGCACCATTCACCACAACTCTCTGGGCCTGGCTATCCTGCCAGTTTTTAACCTGGAGAAATGAGTGAGAGGAAACGATCTGGTATCTTCCATTCTGTAAGAGACTATTAACATATTAAGAAAGCAGATTATTAAATAGATTATAGAAACTTTTCTGTGAGAAAAAAATCAAATTTAATCAGAGCAGACCTTCTTATTGAGAATAATTTGTTTTATATTGAGCTAGATAAACCCAAATTGCTTTAATTTTAAATCCCCCTTTCCAATGTATGTAATTTAAGATTCTGTGGAGATAATAAGTAAATCTAAACATTATTTGAGGAAGTAAAGGATACATTACTGGAAGCAGCACCATTGCATTTTATAGTGGTAGTCACGTTGTGTTAATGTGACATGAATCCTGTGGTTTTATGATATAGGAGCAGAAGTTCTCATCTGGTCAAAACAGTAATGAGAAAGTTTGTTGCATATTGCCCGTCCTGTCCAGGTTGTGGAAGATAGTGATGATGACGAGGAGGAAGTACTGCTTTGTTTTGGTTTGGAGGTTTTTATATCAAGTTGCAAACAGGTGAATGGAAGTTTCTGCCAGGCTAGATTTTTACAGCAATTCTCAACATGGGCTGTTCATGCATGATGAAAGACAGTTCTGTGTTGTACAGCCAACATCAGACCACTCAGGTGAAGATGGGCTATCTCACCACATTTGCCACGCTACAAAAAAACCCCAAACTATCCATTTGTCTTGTTTCTAAACTCTAATCTCCTAAAATTAGACCATTTTTATCTTGTCACATAGAAGTAGTACCATTATTGTCAGTAATTATGGCCAGAGCAAGGCATAAAGTATTTGATCCTGTGCTACTTAAAATTTGCATCTGCACTCCCCTATCACCACTTGGATGCATGCACACATCCCTCAATGCATAAACAGTTAAGCTGAAAGAGTTCGCTCCTGTCTTTTTTTTTTTTTTCTTTTTTTGGGGGGTGGGGATGGGGGGAAAGGAAGCTCTGGTCCAGAGTGAGTTTTGCAAATATGTTTCAGTACATTTTTGAGTTACAAGGTTATGCTGGTGATCTTGGAGCTCAAGTATTCTGAGTTTGGCCACGTTGGGTGTTTTTGTGTTTGCTTGATTTGTTTTGTTTGGGTTTTGAAACTCTCTTAAACACCATGTATTTCAGAGGAGAGAACGGCTACCCCCTGTATCAAGATGGGGAGAACATGGGGCAGAAGAGGAGAGCTGTTGAACTCATGCTCTCTGTGCTGGCTTTGGTGGCAGTGATGAAGCAGCAGCCAGGCTGTGTCAAACAGCATGCAACAGGGAGCTGAGTACCATTGTATCGGGGCTGCAGAGGTGGGAAGGCCCCTTTGGCATATGCCAGTCACGACCATGCTGAGCATACTGAGATACACAGGGTACCATGCCATGCTGTGCAGTTCCTCTGCAGGCAGCGTGCAAGATTGATGTTCATGAAAGAACAGTGCTGAAATGGTACAAAGAGGTGTTGCAGTGAGCCAACTAGTAGTGTTACTACCTGTGCTGATCAGGGCAAAATTTATATTCAAGACTGCTTATTTCCAGCACTCAGGAAGTTGGTAGCATTCCAATCTTTGTTACAGAGCTGGACCCTACTGCCATTCTTGCAGCTGGGAGCAGAATAATCCAAAGCTGCTGTGCCAAAAACAGTGCTGCCAGTCTCAGAACCTCACTCCAGATGCTGGGAAGGTGCTAAGCAAGCCAAATGTTATATGTCCTTTTGCAAAGAGGTGCAGTAAAGATGTGTTGTTAGTATGCTCACTCTGCTCTGAAGTCTGTGTATCTGTAAAAGCCAGTAGGACTCGTAGCAGTGTTTTTGTTTTCACACTTCAGTTTTATGAAGAGTTGTGACATCTCCTGGCCAGACCTTTGCTGCAAGTAGTCCAGCAATACAGTCTAAACATTAGTAAGCCTCTTCTGGAGAATACATACTAAGGCTAAAACTTATTCTGGGATCCAGGCAGTGATTTCTCTTTTTCTTTAAGAAGAACAAAAGAAAATCTTCTGCAGAAATTTTAGGTGAAGAGACTTTAAATGAAATTTTATCATGAAAACTTAAATCCTAGAAGTACCCAATACCAGATCTTCAATAGTGTTACCTGAATACTTTGGAAAGGACTTTGACAGGTGCTGCTAAAAGTGTCCAGAGTTACTTATATGCAGGTTAGGCATTATGAACCTGAGTGTGTGACCCAGCTTCAGCACATCTTGCTCCTGAATCTCCTGTTTCCCTCTAGGACTCAGTGTGATTTAGCATCTTTTGCAAGAAGCAGTTCTTGCTGTTAGCAAGCTTGGAAAACTGTTATAAATGAAACATGATCTCAAAATAAACAGCTTTTTTGGACAAATCTCATCTTGACAGGAAAGCTCTCTTGCTGAATGCCTCTTAATCCCTTTCTACTGGGTTGTACCTTCATCATTGGAGACCTGATGCTAAGCTTCTGGGTTCCTGGTTGAATTAATACTACCTCTTACTCATCTTATTTTGCTGTCTGGGGAGCATGCTGAGAGAAAACTTAAAGAGAACTAGCCTAGAGCTTTCTTTTGCTTGCTGAATTATAAAAGCGTTTCATTCAACTGTTGACATCAGTTGATGTAGCTAAGAATTAGAAAGCCATTTTGCTGCTGTTATAGGCAGGACTCTTGCACTTGAATGATGGAGAGGGGAATATTTGCATGCTTGGTGCATGTAGGACCACATGAGATGTTTTTGGAAGACTAAGGGAGCCAGATCTACCAGAGTTGATCCGTACTGCTTGTAGAGATGGGAGGTGAGCATATGCCAGTATCGTTTCTGCATTTTAAATTCATTGCCAGTGGAGCTCCGTGGCATGTGTTAGTGTACAACAATGTGTGGGCAATCTAGAAGATTAGTGGATTAGTACTCAAGTGTGAAATCAGGAGTGCTGTAAAGTGATGGTATAGAAACCCTGCAAAGAGCAGACTTGGCAGGATTTGCCTTGCAATGCCAGAACACATTCCCCAGGTTGAGTTGCGCAGTCTTATCCTGCAGGATTTACTTGGTGCTGCAGACTTGGCTAGATTGAAGCAATCAAAGAGAGAAAGACTTTTCCGATTTTCTGTTCATGTAACTTGAACGTTGCTGTAAGCACAAATACAGGAGTCAGATTATACTAATGGTGTTCCCTGTGCCTGTACAGCGTAGTCTCTTACGTGGAATTAGCTTACTATGTGTGTTTAAATTTCACAGACTGTAGTACTGAAACTACCCAAGCTTACATCTGGCAACTGGTGCTTGTGATTAGAGATGCCAAATACAGCAAAACATGTATTGCAAACATTAATTTGAATTCTGAGCAGCTGTTTGATTCATGTTCGTGTACCTCTGTTGTTCACTGTTTGCAAGCATACATGTAAATGGTTTTTTGTCTGCATTAATTCAGTTCTTTATGTGAATAGTCATTTTTGCAAGCAAGTAATATTCTTCATGTGAGTGATGATGTCACTGTAGGTGCTTTTGGGTTTGACTGCCTTCTTCCGTCCCAAATGTAAAAACATCAGTTACACAGAGCGGAATAATTCAGTGCAATATATGGATCCAAGCAAGCACATTATTTAGATCACAACCAGCTCTGCTGCTGACGTTAATTCACAGGTAAGAAAAATTACTTTAAAAAAAAAAAAAAAGCTTTGCAAGCTAAGAAAAAGACCTAAATTCAAAACCAGTATTAATCACAACAAATAACCAAACATCTCTGCTTGTGAGCATCAATATTCATGATTTGACTGTGAAATTATTTGCCAAGTCTCCCTAGCATGTTATAGTACATGCTGACTGGCCAGTGGGTGGGAGTTGTTTGTGATGAGTACTTTGCAGTAATGTTTTATGTGTAACATCTGTTTTCTGCATCCTCCTGTTCAGTTTGAAGTCATTTGCGTAGAAGTGTTTTATGTTCAGAAACGAATCTGTATTGCTGCTACAGACTTTAAATTTTTCTGTTTTCAGATGATACATTTGAGACAAGGCAAAATGCAGTGTGACTCACAGGACAGGTATTTATTTAATGCCTGCCTTTTATGTTTATTTTTGTTTCTATTTTCAGATAAGAACTTTTTATCCAGGTAAATTTTATCATGAAATGTAATCAGGTCTCAAGAAGGAATTAATTCAAAACAACATTTCATAAATGAATCAAAGAAACTAGTAATTAGATTTCTTCCCCTCCCTAAGCCCCCCAGCCCCAAATGCCAATGTGTTCTTGGGCTTTTTTACTCTTGATATTTCCTGAGCTTCAGTCAATAACTGCTTTCTATAGGGAGCTTTTCTCCAACTCATGAGGATTTGAAGTAGGATCCAATTTTATTATTCCATATCTGTTTTGAAATGCTTACTGCCTATGGTACATCCTTGATGTTTCTGTCTTCGCGGGTATGTTCAACTTCCCAAGTGATGTGGTAGGATCTGAACTATAGTGCTGAACTTGGCAAAACAATTATTTGAAGATTTCTGCAAGAATGAAAATATCTTTGGATTTGTCTTTGTGACTTCTCCCAATTTCGCGTGGGACAGAGTTCACTTTATTCTTAGTGTCTGGTTCAGTGGATTCAGTATGAGAATGATGTTGACAACACACTGATGATTTGGTTGTTGCTAAGTGGTGCTTACCCAAGTCAAGGACTTTTCAGTGTCTTCTGCTCTGCCAGTGAGGAGTTACATGAGGAGCTGTGGGGCACATGGCCAGGTCAGCTGGCCAAAGGGACAGTCCATGCCACAGAATGTCATGTCCAGTATATAAATTGGGGGAGTTACCTTCAAGGAGGTCAGTCACTGCTTGGGGACAGGCTGGGCATCAGTCAGAGAACGGTGAGTGAATGTATCATGCATCTCTTGCCTTTCTTGAGATCTGTTGCTCTCTCCCTCTCTTTATAATAGCAATTATTACTATTATTATTACTATTATTACTACATTTTGTTTAAATTATTAAATTCTTCTTATCTCAACCGATGACGTTTACCTTTTCTTTCTAATTCTCCCTCCCATTGCAGGGTGGGGAAGAGGGAATGAGTGAGCAGCTGCATGGTACTTATTTGCTGGCTGGTGTTAAGCCATGACACCACTGCACGAAGGTTTTGTCAATTCCCTATTTCTGTATTGCAGCTTTTTATCTATTTTAGTAGTATCTTTTAGCAAATTTCAAAGCAGCAGCTGAAATGCAAGTTAGGAAACATGCTTTTCCCTCTCCTTACAGTGCTTCTCTAACGTGGTCCTGGTGCTTTTTTTTTTCTTGTGAATTATTTTTTTGTTTACTTTTTTTCTGTCCGTATGTGTGTCAGTGAGACACTGAGGATATGGCAACTTGAAGTTTGGGTTTGTAGAACAAGTTCGGCAGTGTATGTTGTCGCAATATCGTAATAAGAATTTTCTCTTGGGAGTGCTGGTATACGAATGCACTGTCGCCCCTCCCCTACACTCCCTCAGTAATTCTAACACCATTCTTTTGTGGCTTTTTACTGGGATTTGGAGGTGCCTGCTGCACTGAGATTGTTACCAAGATTTTCCAAAATTTTCAGCCTTTTTAGGTACCAGAGAAATTCAAACCAGTCAGGCTTTTACATTATCTTACTCTGTAGGTTCCAGGTAGTATTTTGACTGTTTTAAATATATCCCCCACATTTACATGGGATTTTTGTCTTCTAGTAATAACATGTTGCCTCTGAACTTTTTAAATATATGGTGCCTGCCAATCATCTGGTATCAAAGCAAGGCAAAGCCTGTTGCCATGGAGCTTTGAGGACTTGCTTTGCCAGTCAGCGTACCTGCAGCTAGAGAACTAGAGAAATGATCGCTTTGTAGGAGTAGTTTCTTCAGGGTGGAGGAAAACTGGGAAAGAAAGGAGGAAAAAATGGATGGAGGGTGTTTAATAAAGATACATCCTTCTCGCAGCCCACATCCATCATATGCTCTTGCTGTGTCAAGTTTCCATTTTCTTGCAGAATCCTTAACTGTGTCAGGCATTTGGTGTTTGACCTAGAGCTCACAGCAATGTGTGTTAGCTCATTTTCCTCACTTTAATACTCCGTTCCCTCTGTTTCAACTTTGTGTCGCTTTGCCGTGGATTAATGCCACAGGAGCACAGTGAGGGATGGCAGAGAATGATGTATCGCATCGCTGTGCAAGGAGTTTTTGTTGTGAAGGATGTATCAACAAACAGGAAAGCTTCCAATGCCTGCTTGTTACTCAGTTGTGTGAATCAGCAGGATGCTGCTCCAAATGAATCATAGCTACTAGACAGCTATTTAGTAATCATCCACAAAGGTCTGTTTATAATTAAACTTTGCAAGCCAACTTTCACCCTTTTTAACCAAATGGATAAGTTTGATATGCCACATCTATCTATCTATATCTTAACTATAGCTGGTGGTTGTTTTTCAGTGTTTGCCTCTGAAGGCTCAACCTCACTGGTGTTTTACTGGAGGTCCAAGAACATTATCTCACCACTCTGCATTTGTTTTTCTTAGTCATGTGCTGTTGCTTGGTTCCTGTAGTCAGTCATGGACTTTTGTGTACTGGATTCTATATCTAGGTGTATTTGTTTTGTTTTGGGTTTTTTTGGGTTTTTTGGTTTTTTTTTTTCAGAATACACATACTGCTACAGTACTTCTGTGTGTTTAAGAGTTTTTCCATCCTATATGATGGTACTGTTTCTCATGCCCAAAGTGACTTGTAGCAAAATTGTACTCCTGTGTAGTTCTATTACCCTTAGGACTCCTCTTATAAGATACAGGGTTTGTGATAGTTTTGCTCTCCATTCATGTATTGAAAATTTGACTTGTCTAAGTCTTTGGTGCCTTATCCCCTAAACCTGGAGGGTCTTCTGTTCAGATGAGGTTGGATTCAGATTTCTTTGTAACTGAAGTTGTTTCAGTTGGATTCCCCAAAATCTGAGGTTTCCTATTCAGTTGTAGTTGTGGTGCAGGACAGAGACCGATTCACTTGAGTTCCCTGTCCTAGTATCCTGACTGTGGACTTGGGGAACCCTTAGTGGTATCATTAGCTTTGTGGCCTCATTGCTGATAGAAGTTTGACTGTTGCTTATTCCTGACGGTCTCTAGCATATATCCCTGTTTTCCACTGGAATATATCACATAATGGGCAGAGAGGAAAATAACACTTTCATAAACAGTATTGGGTTGTGTGTCCCATGCTTAGAGTGTCCTAGTTCCTGGAGAGGTGGGTCTTGCAGGTACTGCAGGATGCCTGTGTAAACAAGGAGATCAGATAGAACATGCCTCGTGTGCTGCTGTGCAGATGTGCCTCTTTCTGAAGAATATTGGCTTATGGAGCGGCATCTGTTTATACAGATGTTATTCTAAAGGGATCTCCCGCTGGTACATAGTGTATACAAAGAGCTTTAGATACTCTTTAATCTATCTCTGTGATAGCCAAGCTCTTAAATAATGGAAGTGTCTCCTTTCCCTCATGTAACATTTTCTTGGGGAGACTTGATAACAGAAAGATTAGAATCAACAGATCTCAGGGAGGTGGCAACACCTACATTTTATCACAACTATTTTGTCAAACAACCTTCTCAACAGTCTTCCTGGAAGAGAGTCAGAACAAAAATCAGGCAACAGTCACACTAAATACATATAATGCCTTCTTTGTGATGTGGTGATACTCAGGTTCTGCGGTATTCCTGTACCTCCTGGTTTATCTAAATCAGCTAGCTGGGTGAAGAACTTACCTATATGCCATTTCCAAGGATGCTGGGAATCATTTGTTATGGTTCATTATGTAAATCACCTTAATGAAACGGCTTTGCTACTACCAGGTTGTGGCACTTGTTGCAAATACAGGCTACACTAAAAGCAAGCAAATTAAAAACCGTCTGGTGTGAAAAATATTTGTTTCTGCCACTTGTTCTGAACAGTTCTGGCTGCTGAGACTCACTGTCTGCAATGATTTTACTGATGTGCAAGAATCACATTATTCATCCAGTTGTTGTGTGGCATAGTGCTAGAAGACAGTGTTGGACAAAAGGGCTTTTGTTTGGAAATCATCTCAGGCTATGAAATTAGATCTTGCTCTCTGACAGTCTGGGCACTAGCAATGATTGCAGCTATTTAGGTTTGCCTTGCAGTGCATTTATGATTGCTGTTCTTTGGACCTGGAACTCCATGACTCCTGCAGCCACAATTTCAATGGGCATGGACATGGATTTGACTTAGGTCTCACTTGTATGATAAACTCTTTGTCAGCCCATTTCTCACTCTCTTCACTGAGATGTTTGAGTGTAAGCATTTTCTTTCTCGCACTCCAGCTGCTTCTTTACCCTCTTCTGCAGTCAAGCTATAATCCTGTGGATTTGATATTGCAGCCTGTTGCCATGGAAATAATGGTGATTTCACAATTTCAGTGCTGTAAGCACTGCAGGAGGCAATGGAAAAGGTGGTTGGCAAAAGATATAGGGAGGATGTGGGGGAGAATTCAGAGGATTTGTTTCTGAACTTGTTTTTTGGGGAGGGGGTTCTGCCCCCTCTTTATAATTGTGGGATTTCAGTGTGTGTGTGTGTGTGTTTAGTGCTTTCCTTTTTTTTCTTTTGTGTGTCTGCGTGTCTGTGTGTAAATGGGGTTTTATTAAAGGTTGATTCATAAAAATGTCAGGAATGTCATGTATTCTTACATTTTTTGCAGAGGTTATTACAAAGTGATGCTAAATTCTCCTTTCCTTGTCCTCAGAATAAAAATACAATCCTTTCCTTGCAGTTTATAGTAATTCATTTTTGGACAATAGGGCAAAGGTTGAGATCTAAGCATATTCTGTTTGAGTCATATATTTAGCCTGAAGAAATCCCTTTAAGGAAAACATTTTTTTTCATAAATAGTAAAACAAGCTGAGAACATCATGGTGAGCATATGCATTTAAAGCTGTCTTACTGACAGTATTAAACCCTAATATATTTGTTATTTAATTTTTAGTGTGCTCTGCATACAAACAAGTTGGGTGCTGAAGATCATCTTATGCAGCATCTGTTCTTAGCACTGTGTCAGGATTCCATGTCTATACTGAAATCTTTTCTCTAATTTAGACACATCCATAAAGGTAGAGCAAAGCTTACCGGAGGAAATAGCTTTGTAATAAAATCAATTGAATTGATAGCTTAACAAGATGAAGACAAGCAGCATTCGGAAGCATGAAAACTTCTGATACTATATGCTTAAAAGCATCAAACAGCAGCCTTTTTCCCCAGCTACTTACAACAGCATTTCACTGATTAGTATAGCCAGAGAGCAGATATTATCTGTAACTTTTGACTTAAGATCTTAGAATTAATTTTCAATCTTCAGTAGGATGCAA
Organism: Scytalopus superciliaris; assembly: GCA_013400415.1. NCBI lineage: Eukaryota > Metazoa > Chordata > Aves > Passeriformes > Rhinocryptidae > Scytalopus > Scytalopus superciliaris. The sequence continues at coordinate 610,426 of VXBX01005472.1, forward strand.
TCAGTAGTGATGGTGACAGTAAACTATTAATATATTTTTTAATTAAAGATAGAGAAAAAAATGTTTCAGCCTATCAGATGTATTAAAATGATCTACGAATTGCTTTAAAATATTATGATCTTTTTCTGCTTGGTATTCCATAAGTGGAGATGTGAAGATCAGCTGTTACATATGAAAGGGAAACAATAAGAAATGTTCAACCTGACTCTGGCTTTGTTGGGCAATGTTATTATGAAGTCAAGTCCATAAGGATAGATTCAGTCCCTTGATACTTGTTTGAATAGAAATAGTCTGCATGTGTGCCAGTACTTGTATCTGAATTTCAAAAATGCTATGCAAGAAACTTCTGCCTAAATTAAAATGATAAAATGATCCAGAACTGTATTTGCAGAGCCTGACCTGATGCTGTGCGTCATATACCTCTCAAATCTAATTGCAGATATGGGCATTTGTTAGTACTGAGTACTACATAAATCAGACTTTTAAAATAAATCAAAAGAGAGAATTTTTTTTCCTGAACTATATTTATTAGTGAACACTGATTTTTGTCATGTAATGTTTCTTGGTGCCAAGTAAGTTTCTAAGTGTTGTATGAAAGCACATTTTTGGTGAATTATATTGAAGTATATATTCTTTACGCTTGGCCCAAAATTGCTGCATGACTGAAATACATATATTTTTATGCTTTAGATCGGTTACAGGATTTTGTCTGCACTGGTAGAACACAAGTAGCATTTACGTCACAGATGATAAATTTGCATTACAGATGATAAGGTTTTTTTGACTCCTTGGAAAAGTTGTTTAAAACTCTTGGTAAGGAGCCATTTAGCTGCAGGTAGTAGTATCTGATTGATACATGAGCTCTTCCATGGTGACTGAATTAGAAGGACCTGCACAGTAGACAGGAGTGTCAGTGCCTTATTGCCTCTGTTCCTCTTACAGGTGTATGTTGACGACAGCATTGCAGCGATGAGTGGGATTTTAAAGAGGAAGTTTGAAGAAGTTGGTGGCACCTCACCCTGTTCATGTGTGTGGGAATCAGATGATGACATTTCTAGCAGTGAAAGTGCTGACAGTGGAAGTAATGTCCATCCATCCACTTCTGATCATTTTACTCGTAAGTACTAACGTGGTGTGTAAGGCATGATACTCCTTTTTGTACAAGCAAAGAAGGTTCATTTTACTTGTTAGAAATACAGTGAAGGCTATCTGCTTTTATTTTGAAGTATTTTTCTGTTTTATTGCATTTAACTGCTGACACTGAGGAAGTACTTATTTTTGAAAAAGAACTATTTAATCTGATAATTGTTTCTGTGAAAATTTGCGTGTCAAAGTGAGTTTCAGTGGAAACTCCACTTTTAGGCTTTATCATTCACATCTAGTTAGTATGGAATGTTTGAAGTATATAGGAGAATGTCTTCCTTTTTGGGTGATGATTTGGGGGAAGAATACTGGCAATAACTAACTTTGGGCCAGTGCTTCTGTTTAATGCTTTATGTTCGGAGTTGACGGTAGGGAACAGTCTGTGGCACAATCTGATCAGTCATCCTTCCACCTGAGCCAATGCAACCATACAGCTTTCAGTCTTTTTCTTTCACTCATTACAGGAGTAAACAGAGGAAGAAATTTGTAATCCCCCCTGAGAGGGTGTTAAGATTCATATTTGATGTCTCCATGAGACACTTGAAGGACAGAAATCCTTTTCTTGTTCCCACTCAACCAGCTGAACATGAATAGTTAATTCACAGCGTATTTTTCTTTTGACTTCTCAGGTTGAGGTTACCCGTTACTAAACTGGCATAAATTCTGGAATATATATATACACATATATATATATAGCCTCATATCTGCAGCAAACAGTGTGTAAATGAGTAGCAGTAAGTGATCTGGATTGGCAGTTCATATGTAACAGCAAGAAGAGTGTCTCCATTTTTTTTAGAATTTTATTTATTGTCTGCCTAATAAAGCCAAGCTAGAGCTATTTGTGAATTACAGCTGCCAATAGAATTAGTGCAGCTCCTTATCTCAAAAGGGAAAGAACTCCTCTGAGTAAGGGATACTTCTGTACTACCTTTTCTTAGAGCAAACTTTTCAACAGTACTCTGAGGACCTGGGTGTTCAGCTGAGGGTGGTGGTGAAGAGGTTGTGTTTTACTTCAACTGGGCACCACAGGACTGTGTTCAGTTGTGCTTAACATCTTGATCGATCACCTGAAGGAGGTGACAGTGACTTGCATTGTTTGCAGAGAACCACATTGAGGGGAATAGTTGATGCCCTTAAGGGAAAAACTCCCATTCAGAGGGACCCAGGCAGACTGGAGGACCAGACTGACAGGAGACATGTAAAATTCAGCACAGACAAATGCAGCTGTGTAGCTGGGAAAGAACAGCCCCCTGCAGTGATACAGGCTGGGAACTGACCTAGAGAACTGTGTCTAGGTTTGGCCCCACAGTGCAAGCAGACATTGATGAAATGGATCAAGTGCAGCAGAGGGTCACCAAGGTCGTGAGAGGGCTGGGGTGTTCACCATGTCAGGAGAGACCAAGGAACCTGACCATGGACCCAGCAGAAACCATGCAGTACATTTGAGGAGCTCACACAGAATATATGCAGCTCTTCCTCGTGGTCAGTGATGGGAGGGTGACAGACAGTGGATGCAGGCTGAAACAAGACATGTTCCGACTGTATATAAGGAGAAACTTTTAACTGTGAGGATAGCCAGGCACTGGAAAATGTTGCCCAGAGAGTCTGTCCTTATAGATGTTTGAGATTCTTGGGACTTGACTTGCTAAAGTTGTGAGCAACTTTGCCTGATATCTCAGCTATCCTTGCTTTGAGCAGGAAGTTGGACTAGAGACCTACTGAAGTCCTTTCCAATCTGAATAATTTGGTGGGTTTATGACTTGTGTACATCAGAGGTTCAGAGAGAGCTGAAGCAGCACTGCTTGTTCTTGTTCCAGGGCCAAGTTCACTGGTAAGCTGAGAGTGGTAGCAGCAAGCACATATCCAGGAGCAGCTTGTACAGTGCTGTGAATCCTCAATTAGACTGCTTTTGGGCCTGGCCTGAGAAGTCTGTAGGGAACTGTGTTTTGCTTCATCAGTTTAAGATCTCTGAGATCTATTTGCCCCTTTCCACTGCAAAATGTATGTATATGTCCCATGTTCTAATTTGATACTTCCTGTATGTTTGAGGCGCTTGATGTTGGCTGTTGAAACTTGGAATTCTCCAAATTTAGTGATGGAATTTTAAGCCCGGAATTTCTTCCACTTCACAGTCTGCCAGTGCTTTTGCCTACTGAATCAGTTTCAGGGCATGATGCGGATACATTTATTTTGCTTAGATTTCCTTTGTTTTCCATTTTTGTGTGGTTTTGAGTTTTGGCTGATTTTGTTTGGTTTGAAGTTTTTATTTATTTATTTTCATAGTTTCATTTTTGACAAAGTCAAATCTATTTGACAATCTATTTGCTCATGTTCCTGTAGACAATGGCAGTACTTCTCTAATATAACTGTCTAGGTAAGTATTTTTTAATAATTTTGGAATAATTTTGGAGTAATTTTTAATAATTTTGGAAGGAACAACCAAAACATCCCTGACTGCTGCAGCAGCAGACCTTATAAATCACAAAATGAAGAAAATAGTTCAATTGTTCTTGTAAAAGAAGAAATAAACAACAAAGATTGAATTCAAAGAGCTTGGCTCTCCATAGTTTAATCTTGTACAATTTCGTGGCATCAAAATAGAAGCCACATCTACTTTTTACAATGGTGTTTATATAAGGTGGTGAAGAATCAAACCTATAGCCTGGGGAAATGTAATATTTCATTTAAATTAGCTGAGAAACTTCTGAATATTTTCCTGTTTGTTACCTCAAAGAAAATTTAGCAATTTCTTTATAATTTTTGTTTTCAAAATTTAACTGTAATTTGTTGATTTTTAGAAGTATAGTTTTATATTTTTCTGGGAAGAATGGGTTTATTGAAGTGATTGCTGCAACAGATTACTACTCACTAAGGATCTGGAATTGCACATTTTATATTAGAGCTCATTTCTTTACAATCAGATTCCTGGTTTTCTGATTCCTGTCCTCTGTCATGGCTATTTTCTATGAATCATCACTTCTGCAAAACCCAAATGTGAAATTTATTAACAGTCCAAAATCTCTAGATGTAAAATGATAATCAGTAAGAATATTTTCAAATACAGATTTTTTTGTGTGAGGAGGTTGCAGGGTTGCATTGCATACTGTTTGAATATGGAGCAAAAAAAGGAAACGCTGCTGCAAACAACTCTATCCTCACTAGCATATTTTATACACAAAACAGCAGTCTTTTAGAATATGTAAGGCATGTTTGCTCTAACCGCATCTGAGATCAGTGTAAAATTCTTAGCTCCTCAGCCCACTTTCTGCAGTAACGTGTTTATTCTGTACACATGATTTTCCATGAAGTCTGGTCTCCTACTGTGTGCCCAAAGCCATTCTGCTGTTTAGAAAAATCTAAAAAGGTTGATATAAATTCTTCCCACTCTTATTTACCAATACATGTGCAAATTCATTGCTTCTCCAAGGGACTGTTGAGACACACAACAGCAATCTGAAAATTCCTCTGTTATGGCATAAGCTCCAGTAAACCCTGTTAGTATACAGTAATTCTTTGTGATAGTGAAATGTTATAGCAGTATTTTATAAGCTGTATATAGAGTAAGGCTGCTGTTAATAATTAATACTCAATATTATACATTAGTATTTATTTTCATGTGGTAGCATGTTTTATTCAAAAATAAATGTGCATATCCAAATCAGTTAAATGATTACAGTACCCTTATATTGCTTTTTATTTCCTCAGTGGCATCCATGGACATGAATATTCCTTCTTCAGAATTAAAGATAGCTCTGTGTGCATGTATACACACGTGTGCATATGTAGTGTGAAAAAAAGCATAACTATATATGCTTTTTCAAATATATATATATATATATATGCCTTTTCAAATTACATAGATATGCATGTGTTTCTGTACATATATATGTACAAATGCAGTAATGTGGTGATGGCATACAGAAATGTTGAGTGATATTTTAAATATAAAGTCTGACAAGCCATAGAACTGAAGAGTGAGAAGCTACAGGGTTTCATGCATGTTGTTGACTAGGGTCCCAGTCATGGTACCTGAAGGAATATAGATCTCTCTCTTCCCCCTGAAGTTTAGGGATTTGTGTGAATCAGGCCATTTTCTAGTAAGAAGCCTGAACTATCTAATGCACTAGATAAATAAGTCGTGCCTTTTTTTAAAAGGAGGTTTGATTTGTGATTTTTTTTTTTCCTTCGTTCTTTGAAAAAAGTTTACTCTTTTACTCATAGGTTGTTTGCTAGTTAATTTTACTGGAATCAGGATTTCACTTCGTTTTAAATCAGAACTTTTTTTCTAGCTCAGGGTTAGGAAACAGGCGAGTTTCACTGGCTCAAACTTTATTTAAGGTGCAACTGGAAAGTTTCTCCAGGTAGGTCAGTTAAACTTCTGTAGCCTACTGAGGCATGTTACAGACCAGCTATGCTCACCCCTGCCATTATATATCATTCTTTAACAGGGCAGGGACAGGGCTGTGGTGTGGGTGTCAGTGACCAGTTTAACAGGTCTGGAAACTGCTAGATGCAATCATGATAATACAGAGTTTATTTAAGATAATTCTAGTAATGCATAGGGAATGCCAGTACTTGTTTGCTCTCTATTCAAAATATGTGTACCCGGTTATTTTGAAAGAATAAATTAAAGGCAAAAATATGTCTTAGGAAACTAGCTGAAACAAAAAGTACCTAAAATTTCACTATAAAACTTCATTCAGGGCTCTGAGTTTGTTTTTTTTTTTAAGATCTAAGTACTTCCACATTCACATTGCTGCTTTTTGTGTTAGGCATGGTTAAGCTACTCAGTTTGCTCACCTGCAGTGGGGCCAGCCTTATAGTATGCCTGTGTATTATGATTATTTTCTTTCCAGCAGGATGGTCTCTGCTTAAGGGGCAAGTGGCTGCAGTGAGGCAGCCCTGTCAGCAATTATGAAATATCAAGTGGTTCCAGTAAAAGGCAACTCTGTTGTGTGGAGGTGGTCTATGATTTAGCTCTGGAAGATGGAGAGGGAAAGGCTCTTGTAGTAGCCTTTGTTACGCAGGAGTAGAGTTGTATTTTACAGTTTCATGTCATGGGGAAGAACCCTGAAAAAATATTTGGACTGGAGCGGAATCACCTTGGGCTGGGGCAGAGCCTGCTGTTTTCTGAACAGCATATGCAAGAGACAGAAACTAATGGCAATATAGATTTTTAAAGTGGTTTGTGTCAGTTTAAAATACCAAAAATGGGACCTCAGGAATGTTAAGAACACTGGCCAAAAGTCCCTCCAGGGCATCTAAGATGCATGATCAGAGAAGTTCAGTCCCCTTTATAGCAGAGGCTTGCACTGAATGTTTTGGGAAGAGTCTCTTTGCTGTTAATGTAGCCAATGTGTACAGCAGGAGTGATAAATACTATTACTTGTCAGACTGAACAGGTTATTAAAAAAAAATAATGATATGTATTGTTACAGTATTCTTTCTGGATTTGGGAAACTGCCTGACTCCCTAGTTAAATTCACAGAAACATCTCTGGTACAGAAACTGAGCCTGCAGACATTTTGCATTACCCTGTTGTTATGTCATGACTGACTTCAGTTTTTACAGTTTCTATGACAACCATGATTTTTTTGATTGGTAAAGAATCAAGTATGAAAGGATTTTTTGGTTCCATACGGTATTTTTCCATCAAAGGAATGGAGTGAAAATATCAAGATGCTTTTTGCTAATCAGTGTTGAATTGCTGTCTAAATGTGGATACCTGTTTGTGGCATACACTAATTTTTCAGATTGAACAGATGAGAAAATAGCCCTATTATAGTTGCCAAATGACTTTCTGCAAAATTAATGATAATTTATACTTACAATTTAGGATGTTCTGATTTTTCAAATCATGTGGATATTTACATTCCCGTGTTAACTCTTAAAGAAATATATTTATCAAGGCATGGTTCAAAGCAACACAACTGGATTGTTTGCCGAGATTCTTTGGCAGTTTTTGCAAGTCATCAGCAAAATGGTACTTGATGAAATTTCATTAGGTGGAAGTCAAAAAAAAAAAGAACAGAATGCACAGGTCAGCAGTTTGTGTGGTTACTGGGGAAATACAGAGAGGCGCTAATAAAGAGCTGATCTGGGTGGGAAGACAGCTTGTTGAGTATGGCATGCATGAAGGAAAAGAGAGAAGGAGGTTCCCTAAGATGAGGCGCCTGACAAGCAACAGGGTGTTTTTCATTAAGAGCAAGAAAGCAGTGGTAACAGATTTTACTTAGTAAATATGTCAGCTTGCAGAAAGGGCTACAGATTGGCTGGCTCAAAACTGGGAAAAGAGGGGGGGCCTAATGAACAGAATGAGAATGAGCCAGCTTATCAAGATCAAAGGAATTTAATGCTCCAGAAGTTTGCAAATTCTTACTCCAAGTGACTCAGCTTCTCTCACTACATTGATGTGTATGGAACATATTTCAAAAACAAATTAGAAAATTACTAGGAAATGTTGATTTAGATTCTGTAGCACTTCCAGATCTGTTCTGCATTTATTAGTTAGAGAAAAGCACCTTGCACTAAGATCATACATATAAAGTCTGGTCCATATTTGGGAGTATGTACTGTCAGCAGGTCTGGAACCTTTTGCAGGCAAATCTGTGATCTCTAGGTGAGAATGATGGTAACACAATGTATGAAACTGTATTTGCTGACTGACAGTTGTCTGAGAGATTTCATAAAAATTAAACATGATGGTTGGATATTGTCCTTTTTGTTATACAGAATAAAAATTAGATGCACAAGTGGAGTAGTACAGCAAATCAACCCTTGGCCACTGAGTTAAGACTTCCTATAGCAGTTGCTGTCTCTAGATAGTACTACAATATGCAAAATAATTTTAATAACTTTGCAGTACAATTTATAAACCCACAGAATGTGAAGTTTATTTTTTTCTCTCACCAGGAACATGTGCATGCAATTTTAGAAATGCAAAATCATGATGACCACTTTCAGAAGTTCTTCTAGCTTGGATTTGAACTAGTCTCAGCCAACGTCCTTCTCTGGAGAAGCCATAACGTTGGAATTGTAAATGAGCTAAATTTTAGTGAAGACCTGCTTCATGGTCTTTGGCAAATAAGATCAGAATTTTAAAATGTGTTTCTAAGAGTAAAAAACTTTAGGATGTCCTGGGTACTAAAAGTCACTGCCCCATGGTAAGAAGTAGCATTATGACAACATTTGTATACCAGTGAAAGCTATGGGTGGCCTAATACCATTACACTAGCTTCTGCAGGGAAATAATTGGTGAATCAAATGAAAAAGGAGGGAAAAATGGATTTTTCTGTTACCAGTTTATAACTTTGAATAGCTTCATTTTTGTCTGAAAAAGGTTTCATGTTTGCTTTCTCTGCTCTATCCTAATGCTAGCTTTTATTCCTCGTGAGAGTCCCAATGGCCCTTCAGCAGGTTTCTTTGAATTGCTTTATGTGCTCTTTCAAAGCAAATTAAGCTTCTGAAAGATTATTGTAATATCCTCTCTCCTCTAGTGCCATGTTTAGTATGTTTTCTGCATTTTACACTAGTTTACAACTTTTCCTACCAGTCTGTGTAAAGATGGCTTTTAAGATGTTTTGAAAATTTAAGCCAGGTTAGACTCAGTGCTTTTAAAAAGCATGTTGTCTTACTGGCCCTGAGCAACCTGATCCTCATGGGTGGCATCCTTGCCCATGGTGGGGAGGTTGGAACCAGTTGAACTTTAAGGTACCTTCCAAACCAAACCATTCTACCATCATCCATTAGTGTAAACTTTCTAACTGATTTCAGTGTGTACCACCCTCCATACCCGAGCCACTGGGCACTGTTTTCTCCTTGCTGCACATTGCTCTGCTCTTCTTTGCTCACACAAGCAATGGTTTTAGCAATAGGTGTGACTGAGGGGAGTTTACACCAGAAGGACAGCAGCATAAAGGGACAGTTTCCACTGGTAGTGGATCTTCTTTTAAAAGTTCCTGCCATCCAGTGGCTTGTTCCTGCTCGAAGGTTTTTTCTCTATCAGTTAATACAGCTGTTGTTTGTATGAACTTGCTGTAAGAGAACTTCAGCAGTGAGATGGGACCAGCCTTCCATGGGGTTTGGCTTGGTTGTTCTTTTTTGTTCTGTTTTGTTTTGTTTTTGGGGTTTTTTTTTTCAATAGACTAACAGCTGTGCTGGCAAAGCAGAATTAACAAGCAGATGAACTTAGGAGGTTTATCTTTTCTTGGTGCTTCTTGATGAAACACTGTTCTAATGCTTACAAGAAATATGCAGTGGTATTTTCTATCCCTGTTTTCAGTCTTGTTAGCCTTTAATGATTGAGTTTTATATTCTGATTTTTATTAAGTCATTTGTCTTGTACTAGGACTTTTTGGCCCTACTGGGCCCAGACCTGGACCTGCTTAAAATAAAAGCCTGTATCTGCATACAAAATCACAGACTTCTTCCAATAATTTACAGTCTTATAAGACAAGAACCATACACAGTAAATGTAGGACTATAGAGACGACTGAATCCAAGGGAATTATTGGCCTGTGAGCAAAAGTTCAAGAACTTTGATTGAAACATTTGGGAAAAAGAAGAGTATTCTGCTTGCTGGAGCCCACATTGACTTCTTGCTTTGTTCTTCCTCTGTAGCCCAGCCTCATCCCCCACATGTATTCTAGTCTTGCTGTTTGCTGAGATGTGCTCATGGCAGTCCACTGGTGTGCACTGGGCATGATGGTGTTGATGCCTTGATTTCGTGTATCTGTAGATTTTAATACAGCTGTATAGTTTCTCATACTTATGGTAGCAGGTGGCAGAGGTTTGTGCCACATTCTTGAAATTCTGTTTAACATTCTTTCAAGGAAAAGATTTTAGCAAGGGCATCCTGTTTGGGACACATGCACTTGGAAGATATGTTATAGTCAAAGCAAGATAGAAGGCCCAAAACTCCTGGAGTTGGGAGAAGCTCCAGAAGGACAGACCCAGGGAGATTCTGGGGGCTGACAATTCTCAGGTTGGAGGTATCCATTAGATATGATAATTAAGTAGTGTTATAGATTTGTAAAAACCTCACATTGTAGTGTGCACTTATGTATTTTGTTGCACCTGAAAGCACTTTCATTAAAGGACGTGCTCTCTATTTTATCTATACTAATATTGTCTGGAATGGTCTTTTCTTCCATTTTAGGCAACAGTGTATTGAAGATCCTGATCCTTACAGGAATATAAAGAAATTGAGTATCAGTTCCCTCCCCCCTGCAAAATACTGTAGTGGTGTTTTCAGCAGTTGCAGCTAGGAGAACATATACAAACTATCATTTCTTTGGAATTTGCCAATTCAGTGTATTAAAAACAGCTACATGAATTGTTTGATTCTAAAGCTCTGATGGAAACTAGACAGCTTTCTCAAGGTGTCTCTGTTCAGTGATGGCTTGTCTATTTGGCTTCCAGCAGTCTTTCTGCAGTGTCTTGTGTTAATCTACCTGTTCATCTGTCTGGTTTGAACTTCCAAGCAAGTGAGGGGGCATGATTCTTCATTGGTGGTATTCAGCTATGTTGATCATCATTCTTCTGTTCACTGAATTTTTGGTGCTCTGATTGGGTATGTGAATACTGATGCTACCTTACTGCAATGTATTTGTAGCTTTAATAGCATTAGGGCATGTGGGGTAGCATCCACACCTCAAAGCTTATCTTTTAGAGTTTATATAACACCTGAAAAAAAAATAAAAATAGGCAGCTCGTTTAGTCTGAACTCACATAAGAGATACGATTGTTCTGAAGGGGAAAACCAGTTAGCAGTTATCAACGACATTGGCTTGTCCTGTTACTTCCCGGCTCACTATCAAAGCCAATTAATACTCTTTTTGTAATGTGGAGTCATTTGTATTTTAATGAATTCATCATCAACTATATATGCCCCAGAGTAATAGTGCTGAGAAGTTTCACCATCAAGCTGACTGCAGATTATGTGACTTCATCCCAAGTGAGGCTTTAACTGTTGTTATTTGTGGCTCCAGCCTTGTTATGTGACTAGTTTTCACTGTGTACAAAATAATAATATGCCAACCCATTAACTCCCACTTGCAGTGAATGCACTGAATACACTGTCACAGAACTTGCTTTGTGCTTATCAGAGCTTAACCTAATGGCAGTGCTTGTTGCCTTCTGTGTTACTGATGGTTAGCGAGTTGCTCTGTATAAATGTTTTTTGTATTTACAACTTCTTGTAAAGTTGATTGTCTCCATTTTGGAGACTCCGGGCTTGAGATACAGACAGAGAACAGATTTTTTTTAGTGCTGAAAATTAGGGTTTGTGTGTTTTCAACCAGCTAGCTGAGTATTTTATGAGACAAGAACATCAGGAAATACTTTTGAAAATGTTTAAGCAGGAATTGTGTTTGGAAGTAAACTAATGGCAATTCTAAGCACTTCTTTAGCTCTTTCTTATTTTTAATGAGGTTAGGACTGTATTTGTACATCACCTGCTAGGAAAGGAAAGGAAGCAGCCATAGGCAGTGGTCATCTGCAGAGCAGTAGTTCAGGAGTGGTTACTATGGAAACCATAGGTGACCTACATTTTACCAAAAAGTGATCAAGTTTCTTTTTTCTTTTTTTTTTTTTTTTAAATGAAGCACCCCACTTATTTCTACTACTCTTTTTCATGTTTTACACTGTTTTACTCAAGTAGTATTTTTGACTTTGAGTGATTAGTGTGGAATGGACATAAAAAAATCTTGAAGCAGAGATACCATTTCATTGTTACACTACTATTTAAAATTTTTGCCTTTGCTGTCATGTCTCATTCTATGTTCTTAAGAAGAAGGTAACACAATTTAATTACAGTGTGCATTATAATAATGTATTATTTGTATAGCTAGCAGGGTGTGGTCTACAACAGCTTGCAGTGGAGAGGCTCATTCTTGTGAATTTACCCATTTGACTAACATTACAAGTCAGTAGGCTACTGTATCAATAAAGCTGCTCAAACTTGGACTTTGAGTAATCATCAGAACTGCTTTTGGCTTTAGTAAATTCATCTTTCTTTAAGGATGTGTGAATTTTCTCAAAGAATGAGAATATTCTGCAGACGGACAAAATTGCAGCCAGGAGAGAGGACAAAGTGTGACATTTCAGATAAAGCTTAAGTTGGCATTTTAAATATACATTTCTCACTGTGAGATTAACACAGAAGAGCAGGAATTGGGGCAGATCACGTGCCTAAGAAAGTCATTAAATGTTACGATTTGTCCAGAACTTGGGCTTGCACATGAGCCAGGCCTGGATTTTCAGAAAATTTTGTTAAAATAGGTTCTTGGAGAAAGAAATTACATTTAATGTATTTTTTTTTCTTTAATTTGGGTGACTTTGATGGTCTTTACATAAATACATGGCTCTATATTGAATTGTTTATTGTGCTTTGTAGCGTGAAGGAATCTTTAGTTTCACAAAAATTAAGGACAGAGAAATGCTACAATAGAGGCTTTTTTGAGACCAAATTATATTTTTTGTCATAACCTTATGGATCATCTAATTACTGAAACCCTCTCATAGCCATGTGTCTATCATGATATTTAGTGAGGCTGTGAGAGGCTGAGGTGGGACTCCTCAGATCCATATTTTGCAGTCCTTCCTCACTGTTCGCATGTACATCATTATATTCTGATAATGGAACCACCTCCCGATCTCTCCTATATTTCCCACTTTCTCCCCTCTGCCCACACATCTTTTGTAGCCTGTTTTTTGCTTTGAAGTTCATACAGCCCACTCAGTTTCATCTATACTGCATGGCATGCAGTGCTCCATCACTTCAGTCATATGTTATTAGATTAGCTACAAACTCATTTGTTTCCATACCTAAAAAGAAAAAAAAACCAAACAAACATTTTTTGTTTGTTACCTTCTTTGTTGCTTCAGAAAGCTGGAATTTTGTGCTCTGTGCCCATCTGCCTGTATTCTGATACATCCAAACAGCAACAGTAGTATTAGCAAGAAATACTAATTATGTAAAACAGCCAGTCCTAAATACTTCTGAGAGTTGATCTGATTTGCCTTCATGATGCAGAATTTCATTATCACCTACACTTCCTGTATCATGATCAAAATCTGCTTTTCCCCAAACATATTGATCATGTATCCCTTAAATAAAGAATGGCACAAGAGCAAGCATTGCAGCTCTGATGCTCAAGATCATAGCGAAGCCCGTGTGCAGGAGCTGTGTGCTTAGAGAGCCATGGCTGGGGCTGACCGAGGGCATAAGAATCACCAGAGGTCTAACTGGAGTACCAGAAGCTGAGACCGACCAAGCTAAGGTTCTGACATCATTTTAAAGCAGGATCACAAGTATTTGGAGCCAGAATGGAAAGGTGCTGGTTTTTGCTGGGGTAGAGTTAATTTTCTTCACAGTGACTGGTATGGGGTGTGTTGTAAATTTTTGCTGAACGCAGGGTTGATAGTACAGAGATGTTTTTGTTATTACTGAGCAGAGCAAGGCCTTTTCTGCTTTCCATACTGCCACTCTGGCAAGGAAGTTGAGGGTGCACGGGAAATAAGGAGCAGACACAGGTGGGACGGGTGACCCCAACTGACCACAGGGATATTCCGGATTATATGACATCATGTTCAGTGTATAAAGCTGTGAGAAGAGGGAGGAAGGGGAGGATGTTTGGAGTGATGGTGCTTGTCTTCTCAAGAGTTATGCGTGATGGGACCCTGCTTTCCTGGTGATGGCTGAACACCTGCCTGCCTGTAGCAAGCAGTGAATTAATTCCTTGTTTTGCTTTGCTTGCGTGCGTGGCTTTTGTTTTCTCTATCAGACTGTCTTTATCTCAACCCATGAGTTTTCTTGGGTTTATCCCTTGATTCTGCCCCCAGTCCCTCTGGTGGGGGAGCGAGTGGCTGTGGGGCTTGAGTGCTGGCAGGGCTTCAACACAGCAGCCACAAACAGGCATCTGTAATGGCAAAGCCAGGACTGTCGCTGGCTTGTGCCACCAGTGCCTTCTCTTGATGCCACAGCCACGGCCACAAGTTTGTAGTATGGATCAAGTGTTAGTGGTGTGGTTTGGTTTGGTTCCCCCTGCCCCCCCCCCAAAAAAAAAAAACAAAATCAAAAAACGCCTTTTAAAAAGATCCCCACCNNNNTGGTTTTCTTCCCCCTGCCCCCCCCCCAAAAAAAAAAACTATATCCAAAAACGCCTTTTAGAAAGATCTCCAACCTTGCTTTAAGGACTTCAACAGATGGCAAGTCTGTCACCTACCATGGTAAGCAGGATTAATGTTTAATTGTCCTTGCAATTACCGAATTTTGTTCTGTTCCATGAGATACAGGAAGGTTTTCAGACTCCCTGTTGTGTCAGAGCAGAAGTAGCTCATGTCTACAAGAAACCAAATGTGCATACTGGCTACGTGCTTAAAGGTTGGATGATCATTTATTTTATATATCTATCTATCTATATAATAACCCACATATGTAATTTTCTGAAAAGTCAGGTCTGCTCTTCTGAAAAGTGTATTATTTTATAAGTCAGTCAGTAATTGTTTGCAGCAATTAAATATTTTGTTAATAAAATTCCTGTGGTTTACTCATACATGTAAGTCACCTGTTCTGAATTTTTTCCCCCTAATATGGTAACTGATTTAATTGCAAACAAACTGAATTTTCTTTTTATTCTGTGAGTTTGCATATGGCATTGCCAATACTTTGAAAGAAATTCTGAAAGTTTGTTGGTATCATTTTAACAGTAATGAGACATGAATTTCATTTTTTTAAGGACAGATTAAGGAAATGTCTACAGACTGAAAACATGATTTCAGAGGTGTAAAAATCTCCTGAGAGAAACTGGCGTTCTTTGAGATCACAAGGTCAGTAGTACAGTAGCAGTTATTCACATGCTTATATCTGTACAATTATACAGGCCCAAATTCATTCCTGTACCATTTGATGGTACAAAACACGATGTCTGTTATATTTTATGTCTCTGTGGAGATTTTGATTAACGATTTTGGAACAATATTAGTACATCAGTTTTCCAGCTGCACCTTTGTGTTTAAAAATGCTTAAAATTTGTGCTGAAAGCTATTGGATTAGTATACATCAGCAACTTCAAGGGTAATTAGATGCATACAGGTAAAATGTTCCTAACTTATTGCCTGTGTTTGTCAATAAGTTAATTATTGCATATTTGCAACTTTTGTCACTTGCTTGCAAAAGTATCAGCTCTTTAGTATTTTGGAAAAGGAAACACCATGTCATCTGAAGAGATGTCTTCAAGGCTCTTTTTTGGTAGTTTGTAACATCATGATGTGATCTATTTTTTCCAAAGACTGGAAATAAGGGATATGATTTATTCAGTCATGAAGAGCTGGCCAACACATCTTAAATAGTAAATGTGTTTAGAGAACTGTGAGTAAATAATATAATATTTTAATAATGTCACGAAGTAATTTAAAATGCTTAATGAATAGCAAGAAAATCATGATAGCATCTTCTGTTGGATAACCTGTTCATAATGTCATGAAAACTTTACTCAGATACTGGAAAACGAGTACAATTGTTATGTTTTAGTTCTTTGTTATTAAAATGTTATTTTAAACATTACATGTACTGATGAAGGGAGAATCAGAATGCATGAGTGTAGGTAACCCTTATTCTGAAGGGTCTATTTGATTTATGAGCTAACCATGATACTAATGCAGACATTGAACCTGGTTGGGTATTGGGGGGTCTGGGTGTAGTGGTGTGCTGATTACCTACAGCATCTTGTGGCCATGCACATGTAGGGCAGTAGTCTGTGACCACAGAATTACTGATCTCCTTTTCTGATTTACCTTGTTTAATGTCCTTATAGCCTAACTCAAATGAACTTTTTAATATTATTTATTTTTACCTTACCTGGATTATCCTTATCACACATTACTGAAGGCAGTTGATTCTCTTTCAGTAGCTTAAGCCATATATTATGTTGTGTCTGATTTCAGTTATGTGATGAGTCTACAGTGAAGAGTACACAAGCCACTTAATAAAGGCTCACTTGGACTAACTTTCCTTATCTTTAGTGCATAAGTAAAGATGAATACAGTGGAATTTTCACATAATATGCATTTAAGAGAGAACACTTTCAATATTGAAGTTTGTTTTTTTTTTTCTATATTCAAGTGATGTCAAGGGTGTTTCTTTTATTTGTGTGCTTAGTATACAGTAAGGTGGAACTATACTGAAAAAAACTCAAATCAGAAAATGGTACTGCTGACTTGAGGTGTTCCATTAAGTTAGATTGGTAAATGCTGCAGGAAAAATTTCCAAATGATCCTTACTGTTACCATTGTTCCACTACTGAATGCAATTAAAAATGTGATTTAGAAAGGTAATAGACCAATATTCCTTTAGTGACTGCATAGGAGAGGACAGCTGTGGGGAATCTTCACGTAGCAAGTAAATTACATTATGGCAAGCTGAATAGCTTGTTATTTGTGCCCTACTCTGGACAGACAGGATATATATATATATATATATCTGTAAAATTCTGGAAAACTTCAGAAGTGTGTTATATTTGTATTGCAGTGTAATAATGTCAGCTGGTTTTGAATTATGGTATATAAATAAGTTTTGCAACAAGTTAATCATACAGTCATTACTGAAGAAAAACTTGAAAATAAGGCTTGGTACCTACATGATGATGTTGTGTGTGTAACTCTTTCAGGTAGGGGTTTTTTCTTACAATAAAATACATAAGAGGAGAGGATGTGATTCTTGACTTACTATGGGATTTAATAAGAATCATAGACTTACTTAAAAATTACTTTTTTAGTGATCAGGATGCTTCTTTTATTTCAGTGAGCATGAAAATATGCATCAGATTTTGGAATCAATTCCTTAAGTGCATAAATGTTACTGATCTTGCAAAACTTCTTGATACAATTGTACCTAAAATTCAGTGTCATCATCAGTCACTGAAAGACATTCACTGCCTACTTCTAATTCCTGCTTATATCTGCTATCATAATCCTGCAGTGCAAAGCCAAGCTTTTGTCCTATTGTTCTGATTTGAGATGTAAAGGAAGGACAGAAGTTCCCACCCTTCCCTGCTTGTCCCTCTGATACTCAGCATTTGGTTTCTGGTCTACATAAGAGATGAGTTTCCTTTTCCAGGCCTTATTTAGTAAATAACATAAGTAACCTATCTAATACATGAGATAACAGCATAAATAAATAATATGATAAAAGAACAGTTACCTTTTTTTTGTTGTTGTTTTCTCCCTTGTCCTTTGTTCTCTGAATTTTGTTCTATGTGCTTTTTAAATGGAGGTTAACTGCTGTAGCTAATTCACAGGAATAAGCAAATTCTAAAACAAGGGCAAGAACGGATAATTAATAATTTAACCTCAAATAGGTGGGATCTTTGAATTTCTCTTTCAGTTACAGCACAGACAGATGATAGATACCTGTAAGATGACAAATGCAATTTAGATAAAATTGGGTTTGCCCCTGTCATACGTAAGTGGGAGGAATTGCCAGCTCATAACAATTCTGCTTTGATTTTTTTTTTTTTTTTTTTTAATTTTAAATATCCAAACACAAGGTCCTTGCCCACCATTTATCTTCACACCACAATAGCTGGCTAACAACAAAGGGAAAAAACCCCCATCACAACAAAACAAACAACCCCCCCATACAAAAACCAAACCAAAACTCCTCTACAAATCTTGAAAAGTCTCTGCATTCACAAAGTCTGAATAGTGATGAGGATGAAAAATTTCCATGTTCAAATCTCAATCCATTGTCTTAAATGGGGGCAGCGGAGAGACAGCATAAATCACTAATCCAATTGTGCTAGAACAGCTGCCCAGATACAGCAACTGTGAAATCTGTGCTAGAAACACTATTGTTTTTCACCCACTGTGTCATCTAACTTAGCTCTGTGTGCAGTGTGACAGTATCTGGATTCGGTGGCTGCTTTAAGACATTTTAGCTGGTGGAGATAAAGCCCGATGAGAGTTCCTGCACAGATGCCGGGTACGCATCCTCTTCGGTGCCGCCGGCTTGTGTGCTCAGTGCAGGAGAGATGGGACACATGCAGAGATTTACCAAAGGCTATAAATTTCTGAAGGGGACAATCCCCACTATCACAACTGCAACAGTTTTCCCATGTCAGGATCTATAAAACTGCAGGACAGCTGAACAGAGGATACTTCAGGAACAAATGATGGCATAGTCTTATTTCTAAAAAGGACATAATTTAATTTTATGTGACGGTGCCTGCATTTTAATGCATAGCATAATACAGCCTGAACCCTTTGGCTGAGGTCAGCCTATCTGCTAGTGTCTTCTTTTAGTAGTAGTTTAGCATATAAAGAAAAATTCTCCTCTTCCCATGAATATATTTTTCAGTGTTTAAGTACACGAGCTTTTAATCAGAAATCACAATATATGGGAACTTAGAAGATTTCTCTGACTAGAAATTTCTTTATAGCACTTCTCTTCCTAAAAATTAGAAATACAGAATAAAAGATAAAAAGGTGTGTGTCCCATGTTGTACCTTGGAGAACAGCTGCTGTAAAATTTACCTTGTAGTACTTGGAGCTTATATTTTAAGTTATGGTCTGTGTTTTCCTTTCTGAGAATTTTGCTTAGATGCCAGTATTAGTTATAAATAAATAAATAGTTACTGGGATGGCAAAACCCTGTATCTAGAGAGTAAAATTAATTTTTAAGTTTTGTACTTCTTATGATGTAAGCTATAAACATGCACGACTTTTCCATTTCAGGACTGGGAGACAGTTTAAAAATTCCAAGTAATTCCACCAGAGAGGGTGTGTATGTAAAGAATAGCCACTTTGATTGTGTCTCTACTCTTTGGTCTGTGAAGATACAGATTTTGTTGATAAAATGAGGTAGTGTTTGAAATGTGACACAGGGAATTCAGAGACTTGCATTCTAGCCTCTAGAGTTTCCTTCCTTTGGGAATTTGAAGAATTCATTAAATAAATCTGACCAGAGGAGACTAAAGCTCTCTTTCAGCAAGGTGCTTAAGTTAGATTCATGCTTAATGAGAATAACTCTGCTGGGACCATTGTTTTTTAATATCTGTTCTCACTCAAATGGGGCCTTAAAAATTCAACTACCTAAAATTGCAGCAGAATAAATGGTTGATGAACAATTGCCAAAAAGCATGCTATTCACACGTAATATTTTAAGAATCTATTTCTCCCTACCTCTATTTCTTCATCATCATTCCTATTATCCTTTTGATTGTTTGAAAAGCATTATAATTCAGTGGTCTGGTTTAGTACTTAAGTAAGCCCTAGACACATTCTTGTTATTTCTAATCCGTCAAGAGTACCCAACAGCTCCTTTATTTTCTTTGTAGCAGTCTAATGAGGTCAGAAAGGTCAGAAGAAACTAGCAAGAAAGGTCAGAGTGGCTTATGCATGGGTCCTTTTCTGTAGGCTGATACTCACATGCTGGGAATGGGTCTGGCTATAGTGTTTGGATTCTGCAGTGAAGTAATGACATGAGCAATTTGACAAGTAGTCTTCATTATCCTTTCCCACAAAATGTATTTCCACAACTAGAGCAATTAGTAGGGATTATCTTTGAGAAGAAAATAAATGGCTTTGTGTGTACTAAAATAATGCTAGATGTTTTAAATTTTTCCTATCTGAAGAGTTAATTTTTTTTATTTCAAATTCAAGTGACAGCATGCTACTCTGTATCAGAAGAAACATTGCTTTCCCATCCACTTACTGATACTACTTATAATTGTGAAGTTCATATGGGGCTTACATTTTCAGACCTGCCCCTATAATTTTTCTTTTTTTGCCTCCTTTTTGTTATTGATCAAAGTGCAAAACAACTCTAAATTGATTTTCTTCCTCTAATTGTTCGACTTGTTCAACAAAACAGATTCTCTCCAACTTGTGATCTTGAAGAATAAATACCTTTTACTTTTAACCATTAAGAGCACAACTGTGGGATAAGTAACAATAAGATATTTGATTTTTTTTTAATTTTCTTTTTTTATATGGAGGTGCTAGGTACAGAATAGTTAAACTGTTCAGTCTCACAGAATTACTCATAGAAAATGGATTTTGGGATCTAATTGATGATGTAAACTGATTTCATGTCTCTGCTGCCAGTCCAATGCTAGCAGTTCAGTAGGTTCTTCTTTCTACAATCCAGAGAGAAGTTTTGCAATATAAGTATTAAAGTATTAATAATATCTATATAGTGAAAATATCTGTATAGCAATTAATAAGTGCTTGGTGTGCTATTTGTTGCTAGTTTTTATTCCTAGTGCTGAATTGTATGCAGTCAGGCTATGACTACAAAGTCCTCAGTGGTTACTCACTGTCTAGTAAAAAAATCCTGTGTGTTTTATTTGACATTTAATACGTGGGCCTCTGAACTTTTGGGTTTGTTTTCTGAAGATCTGACTTTGGCTGATGACTGGGTGTTGGATAGAATCACAGTGTTGGATACCACTAACAGAGCCACCTCGTTTGTTTGCTTAGATGAACAAAACACTGGATGTGTGGACAGGCAGGAATTTTCAGTTCTGGTTCAGGCTATATTTGACTCAATTCTCAGCCTGTATTGTATTTTGGCTTTTGGCATTCCCCATCACCACATTATTAATATATTTTCACCAAAATCTCCAATTTTGCATAGTAAAGTGATACCTTTCAAATATTCCACTTTTTGCTTAGTACACATTACACTTGGTGAATTTTGCCTATGAGTTTGCTGGAGGGTTAGGATATAAGGTAATTCCTTTGTATTGCTTTTTCTTTTTAATGGATAGAATTATGTTCTTAGCATAAATTGGCAGTCAGTATCACAGTATGGTATTTCTGGTATTCTCATTCAATTAATTTTTCTCTGTTGTTCAGTTACTTTAGGACCCATGTGCCTTATTTTCATCATATATACATTATATACAAATGTATTTCCTACATCTCAAAATAAACATTTTGGACTCATCTTCCACAAGCCACCTTCAAGAGTTTATCATATTTCATTTTCTGAAATGTTGTGGCTTACCTGTACTTTTTTTCCCACTCCTGGTTCTTTTAGTCTTCTAATTGCTACTCAGTTTACTTTTGAAAAGGCACTTCGTTCCTTCCATATCTTACAACTCTCTATACAGTTAGATTTTTAGTGGCCTTTTCATTTCCATCTATACTTTTTCTGGCTAATCCAGGAGAAAAAAAGAAGTTCATTTATGGTGTATCCCCCTCAGATTTTTACTGTAAGATTACTTTCCAGTAAACAGTTTTCTCTCCTCCAAGATAGTTGACTCAACTCAGCTGTGAAGCAAAAAAAATCTTATGCAAACTTTTTAGCCTTTTCCATCTCAATATCACAAAATCCTGGCCTTAAAAAATGTATTCTTGCTGTGTTCTCATGTATATCTCAGCACTGCTTTAAAAGCAATGTTACTTTGACCTGCTGATGCATCTCTTTGTATCCACATTAGCATCACTTTTTACTGTCATAAATGAACACTCTTTGTCTCTGCCTCTTGAAACAGAGGCGAGTTCTTGGTCTTTTCCTCTCTACTTACCTGTCAGGGTTCATTAATATTGGTAACTTTAAAAATTTTCAACTCACATGCTGCTTCTACTGTTTTGCAGCAGTTCCTGCAAATCTATTTGTTTTTTAAAACCTTTTCTAAAACTCACCTGTGTCATTATATGTATAAAATTATATGTGTAAATGTAACTGTTATGAGATGACAAGTGGTAGCTCTTTGTTTTCTCTGCAGCCATAGGTCTTTGAATCCATCTTTGATTCCTGCTTGACATTTAAGATATTTAGCTTCTAAAGTTATTTATCAGGTTATGTATATAGCTTTTAAGGTTGTTTATGCTGTTATTATTGTGGTACGATAATTTAAGGCACCAGGCAAGGTTTGTGGGGAAACTAGCATGTTTTGATTAGATTAACTTCTACAGTTAGAAAAATAGGCAGGCTTTTGTGTCTGTGACCCCTTTCTCATGTCCTCAAAGGGTTTGGTTTTCCTACTCATCTCAGCTCGTCTACTTCAAGGTACTGCTGTTCTCTGCAAACTCTGCCTATGTCATTGCTTGACGCACTGAATGTCACAGGGCTACAATGGTTGATCTGGGTCTGTTCCTCTGTGATCACGATCTTCAAGTAATTTTTGAGTTGTTTGCAACTACTGAAAAGAATATCAGCGTGGAGCATGTACCAATTTGCTGGTTTGAGTATGTAACAAGCTAAATATGACAGCTTTTCAGGAATTCCCACAGTACTGGAGATAGTAAGAAAACTGCAGGATACATGCTGCAGTTAGTAATTCATTGCCATTGTAAATGACACAGAATATGTTTTCTGAATGTAAATGGAACCACTCCTGTCTCTCAATCCACGACATGCAGGGCAGTGAGAATGTCTTTTGCTCTGAAAAAGTAGCACAGTTGGCACTGGAAAATCTTTATACTTCTGGAAATCTTAAATGGCCAAAGTCTACATTTTTGATCCTGTATGGTAGAGACTTCCATAAGTGCTACCAACAGGGGACTCAGGGCAGGAGAGAATTGCAGGCAGGCAGCTAGAGCAGTGGTAGGATCACTGAAATCCGCCCACCCCAGAAGATGGAAACAGAGAGCCCAGGACCTTGACTTCTTGGTCTTCAGTCACAGAACTGGTGAGTTCCCCTATGAGCTTGGAGACGTTGGTCTGGTAAAAGTCTGCTAACAGCAAATAACAGCTGGTGCTCTCAGCTTGCACCTTTGCTGTGACCTGGAAGGTCAAAACAGACACACTGACTACATTCTTTCTAAATATCTGACAAGCCTACTATTATCTCAACTTAATATAGCAGTAATAAACATGGTCCTCATGTTCCTAAAAGGAAAAATATTGTGATGGAAACAATATTATCCTCAGTGCTTTAAGATCCTCAGCCAAAGGCATAATTCCAGTTGAAAAATCACAATCATTGCAGGGATGCCAAAAATCACACTGAGTTGGTAATTGCTTCTTTTCTGCAACACAGGAAACTGTCAGATGATGCAACTTTGTATCAGGTGATATCAGCAGTCCCTACCAGTTTTGTCTCTGCTGTAAATTGGTGAGCCTTATTCAAAGTATCTGAATGTAATCCTGGTTGAAAGTCTAATTTAGTTTTTAAGGTATTCACTGGAAAATATGTTGAATGATGATTTTAAAAGGATGAAAAAATTTCCTCCCTGCACCAACACAAGAGGCTGCAGTCTTTAGGGACCATAGCCTGACATCCTCAACCCATGGCTATTGTACTGCTGTCAGGGTGATAAGTGTGTCTACGTAATACTGTGAACAAAAATCTAACTGAAACATTAGGTTCTGCAGCTGGTAGGTATCAAGCAGCTTAAATAAAAACAAATTCATGATGATTTCTGAAATGCTGAAGTCTTGAAAGATATTTGGGCTATAAAAATGCTCTAATAAAAGTTTTTGGTTTGTTCTGATTTGTTTTAGGTAGAACCTTAGATAAAACAGTCAGTCAATAGCTGCTTCTATGAAAGAACTTCCAAACTTGAGCATGTTGCAGAAATGTTGATCCTTGCACAGAGTCAGAGCATGTGCCTGCTACACTTAACCCTTTAACCTCTTGGAAAGTTAGACCAAAAACAGTGTGTCTGTGAACATCAGCTGAAAACAGTGTAATCATTATAAATTGGTCCATTTTGATCACTGAAGTTGTGGGTTCAAACCAGTGCATCCTGGAACTGTCCACAGATTTGCTAAAACAAATGTGGTTATTTAAATACTACTATCCATCTTCTTCCTATATGAAATAAATGGCAATCAGTGTTCCTTAGAAAGTACATTTTGAATTGGAGTGGCTTACTTTCATAGAATAGAATCACAGAAAGACTTGAGTTGGAAGGGACCTTAAAGATAATCCACTTCAAGTCTCCTGCTGTGGGCAGGGATACCATCCATTTAGACCAGGTTGATCAAAGCCCCATCCAACCTGTACTTGACCACTTCCACAACTTCTCTGGGCAGCCTGTTCCAGTGCCTCACTACCCTCTGGCTAAAGACTTTCTTCCTAATGCCTAATTTAAATCTCCCCTCTTTTAGTTTAAAACAGTTCCCCCTTGTCCTAAGCCTCTTTTAAGTACTGCAAGGCCACAATGAGGTCTTCCTGAAGTCTTCTCCAGGCTCTCAGCCTGTCTTCTTAGGAGAGGTGCTTCAGCCCTCTGATCATCTTTGTGGCCCTCCTCGGGACCTGCTCTAACAGGTCCATGTGTTTTTTGTGCTGAGGAGCCCAGAGCTGGACAGAGCTCTCCAGGTGGGTTCTCATGATGGTAGAGGGGCAGAATCACCTCCCTTGACCTGCTGGCCACTCCTCTTTGGATGGAGTTGGCTTTCTGGGCTGTGAACACACACCATTGGCTCATGTACCTTCTGAAGCTTTAGAATATTACAATGACATAGCAAGAAGTTTGCTGTAAAAGTACAGTGGTTCAGATTTTAATTTGATGAAAATCGTGTATGTATGCTAGGAAAATAATTTTGGGTGCTAAAAGATATGAAAATATTTTTTATTTAATTTCTTGAACACTGATTTTAGGACAAGTGAAATCATTACCATATTTTTCATGGTATGAGAAGGGAAATTGCCTGTAAAATACTTTATTAATATAGGCTGCTATTAGGCAACACATGGGGGAAATGTGTTCTGCTGGTAGAGAAGACTCAACATAAGCAATAAAATTCCCATTGCTGTGCTGATGTTATCAGTGATGCTAGCAGACAAAAGAAGAAGCAAATAAAAATTATTTTCAAGTTCTGCTGAATACACATAAGGGAAAGAAATCAATGCTGGCCAAATGGAAATGGACAGAATTACTAAAGGAGAATCAGTTTCTAGGCTCTAAATGTTATTTGAAACAGTGAAAAGTTACCATATAGCCTATAATTCAGTGTTCTTTCAAGCTTTAAATGACAGATCTAAGGTTGTATGTAGGATGTACAAAGGTGGGAAGAAGTGTTGCAGCAGGTTTGCTTCCTGTGGAATGAGACTCTAAACTGATATTTAGCAATTTAGCAGGTACCTTATTTTAGAATTTAGATATCTTCTTGTGTATGAGAGTGAAAATCCACTATGTATCATAGTGTATTTTAGTCTAAGTAATACATTGAAAATTACTTGTGTTTTAAGTTGGAATGCTTCGTAAACTAACTGATATAAAATGTGAAAACCTACTTACATTACTGCTTAGATCTGGTGTGTCTGTTACATTTTTACATCTGTCTCTTCTCAAATTAATAAACTTGTGTTTATGGTAGACAGGAACAAATGCAAAAATTGTAACAATGAAAAATTCATCTTTCCGTGGAAGATGAAAACTAAAGAGCTCGTCTGCTCTGCTGTGGAAGTTGAGAAAACAAGCAATGAGGCAATGTTGCCAGTTTAGCAACAGTAGTACTTTATAAAGCTCTGTTGATGATAAAGACCAGTTTTCTTTCTTCTGACTGGACTTTTTCCTGTTTCAACTGCACTTCTTTTTGGCTTACTGTGGTATAAGGAAAACTAGAAGAACCAAATAGTTGGAGAGAGAAAATGCTCTCATGCTTGCTTCAAATATCTCTTAATTTAACTTATTTTAAAACCTTTTGGTGTTCAATTTCTAAGTTGGAAAATGATGCTATGAGAAAAGGTGTGCTTAGTGATCAAGCAAGAGAAAAGGAATGGAGGAAGGAGTATGTCAGTTAATTATAAACCAAAAGGCACCTTTGTTTCTTCCGTTTATGTCTTGCCATTTCTAACCACACCAAGCATAGCTCTGTGTAGTTCTGAATTGCTACTCAGCATGGATCATGTTGCAGTGTCTGAGGTGTCATGGAAACTGGCTGGAGCAAAGCTGGCTTATGAAGCACGTAAAAGACAGCACAGTCAATCTCTCTTCTTCAAGTATTTGCCTTCTTTCTTTTTTCTTTCTTTTTCTTTTTTAAACACGATAATGACCAGTTTGCTTTTTCAAATAGAAATTACTTTGTTTTATTTGAAAAACTCCATGCTCTGCTGGCTGTATCAAGCATTCCATTATTAATTATTTGCTTTGATTATTCACATCATCACATCATCTAACGCAAGAGCAGTCAAGAGATTCTTTGCCACGTGACTGTACTCCTCTCAATATATTAGTTTGCCTGCCAAAGCTAGTATTTCTTTGATTTTGGTGGTGAATTATCAGTTTTGAGAAAGGTTGTGAAAGGAGAAAGAAACCCTGTATGTTTACTACAGAGGAGTATTTTTGTTTGCATACAATAGTTCTTCTAATGCACAGTACTTTTCAGTGCTGTGTTCTGAAAGGAATTGCATTTTGCTCTGAGATGTCACCCTGGAAGAGTTTAATTTTATCTTGGAAAAATGAAGGTTATGTAAGATGTGGAAGGAATGTATCATAAAAAATGAGGTTTTGTTTTCAAGAGCTGTTGTGCTAAAAATCATTAGGAAGGTGTATGCTGCTCTACACTTCACAGTCTGTGTCAAGAGAATCTGCTGTTACTCCATGCCTGCTTTGTACCCCATGATTTAGGAAGTTGCCCCTGGTCAAGCAAGTACTTTTTAAGAGGCAGAAACAAAAAGCAAACTATACATGGTGTCCTTCAAATTGACATGACAGAGTAAGGGTGCCAGAAGTAGGAGTGAAGGGTGGCACTGGCAGCCTTACCTTGACAAGCCAGGAGTCACAGCATGAAGCCTGGGGATGAGATTGCTGGGGGTGCCAGAAATCCGAACAGCTTCTCACATAAGCTGCGTTCTCCACCCACCTGTTGATCTGAGGATGTCATCTTACCTTTCAAATATATTTTGTCTATTTTCATTCATTTCACAGACTAGACTCTTATTTCAAAACATGGTTGTATTTCTTTGTTGAATTTATGAATGAGTAAGATTTTCATATTTGTGCAATTCAGGAACCCAAAGTATGTAATTCTTCCTGGCAGGCTATAGAAATCCATCAGCCTCAGAATTTGGAACTGAATAGTTAACGTGACACTACCTGAAGATACTTTAGCTGTGACTGTGATGTATCTAGAGAAAGCAACAAATTTGGAGTCAGAGTGAAGGAATTTATTTGCTTAAATTATATTTGATCTGAAAAGGAATATGTAGAATTTATACTTAAGGTTATCCTACCCCAGTGTTACCGACAGTAACTTTAATTAATATTGCACTGTTTTCTCTTAGGTGTGCATTTTTAACTCTGTAGAACTTCTGTAATGGCAGAGTTCCATAGGAAGTTTGCCTCATCTTGAATTCAAATTAGGGGAGTTGGCATGGGCAAGGTTTATAGACCTTACTAAAGAAGTGACCACAAATCATCTATTTCCAAACTGAAAGCCAGTGCTGGAGCATTTAGAGCTGCTGCTGCTGTAGCTCATAAATTGCAAACTATGGCATGTGAACCATGCTGTTCTTAAGAGCTGGAGTAGAGCATGCATGGTCCACTAAACACGTTTTATAAATCCTGGGCTTCAGATCTTTTTTGGCACTAGACTGCAAAAGAATTCAGAAAAACCCTCTTTTACTCAACGGGTATGGAAGTTACTGCATTTCTGGTGTACTTGGGGAAACAGGAGCTCTTGCATTTTATTGCAAAGTATAGGATTCCAAACCTTAGAATAACAAGGTATTGAGTGCAAGTTGCCCCTTTTTTGTTTCATGAAATTGAACAGTCTGTTCCCATAATTGTTTTGATTTGTATCTGATTCATCCAAGTGTGATACAGGATACTGAACAACAGATTAAGTTCAATACCTAACAAAATAATTTAGTTGTATAAGGTGGAAATTATTTGAATTTTAAATCATAGGCTTAGTCTGTTTTGCAATATATGACTGGTTTGGGGGGGGAGGTAGGGGGGCGGGGGTTGGGGTTTTGTTTGGGTTTTTTTTGTTTTCTTTTTTAAATTCTGTGCAAGAACTGTATTTCATTGTGTATAACCTTTATCAAAGTACTCAAGTTTAAATGCATATAGAGTAAAATAAGCCAGGTTTTATACAATTATTTCTAATTAATGATAGAGATTACCAGAGTCCAAATTTCCTTAGCAGTTAGCTTTTGCTGTAGCTTCTGTGGAATGGGAAAGCATAAGAATGCTATGAATTGTTTTTCCTACAAAGCAGATGTGGGATCTGACAGTTTACCCTTATTTACAGATGGTCAGCAGATTATTGATTCTGTTTTCATTTGGATTCACAAGGAACCTTTTATTAGAGTAAAGGGAGTCCTTGCTTACCTCAACTCCTGTGGGAGACCTTGGGTGGAAGAGACTGCTAATCATTTGCATTCATCCACTTTTGTTTCAAGGGAGGTGAATTTGGATTCTCTTGAAGAAGTCCTGTCTGTCACAGGAGGGGTACCAAAAAGTATTGCCTCATTTGGAGCTCTTCTTACAAAGGAGTGACAAGGGAGGGCTAGGTTCTGGCTCTTGGGTGCTCTGTAATGCCTTCCATGATGGCAAAAAGGCATTTCCTCAGTAGTATGTTTGAGCAGGAATTCAGCAATGTCGCTCTGACAAAGACTTCCTTCTATTCAGTAACCCTGTAAGAAGAGCGTATGGGATGGAATATAATTTAATTACCTAAAAATGTCAGGTTACAGTTAGGAAATCCCAAATTCCACTATAGAGGATTGAAGCTTCCCCCTCCACCCCCATCAACCTTGAAGTGATTAACTGAGGCTGCCTTTCATACAGCATGGAGACTGCTTGCTGCTATTGTCTCCTGCAACAACACTTTGCTGCTAACTGGTTTAACTGTATCATGTCCTTGAATGTGTTTTCTTCTAACCACCCTTCAGGATTTGAGAACTGTTCCATAGTGTAGATAATGACACTTAGAAAAATGTGACAATAGTACTGTTTTTCTGATCAGTTTTTGTTCTTTCCATCTGTCAAAGGTTTGGTTTTTCTTTTTTCCCCTAGTGCTACTGCAGCAAAAATGCCTGCCTTTTGTTTATGTCTTCCTACACTGGCATCGTGACATCATCAGTGATATCGCCAGGGGAAAAAAATATGCATAGCTGTAGCTAAACCAGCTGTTCGTTAGCAACCCATCTAGTCTGCTTTCATTTCTTCTCATTAATGTATACACAGTAGTGTTTTCTGCTTAAGAGATGTAGAAGGTTCTCAGCCACGAACCATCTGCTCAGTCCGTGTTGTTGGGTAGATGAAAATGGTGGCACTTTAAAATACACTCATTCTTGATAATGGAATTTTTTATTTAAAAAAATGAATGTGAGAGTCTAGAAGATATTCATTACTGGATTTAGTTGTGGGTAACTCTGCAGCCTTTACTAACCATCTTGTATAATTCAGTGTAATCATAGAGACTGCATATCAGCTGTTACAAAACCTTAATAATACAAGACGAGCAAGATGCTAAGAACAATAAAGAAATGAGTTTTGTCATTGATTTGCATGACGACACGGTAAGGCAAATGAAACTGTGTTAGTCATGCTTGTCCCTTCTTCCATGCA
The DNA here is from genome assembly GCA_013400415.1 of Scytalopus superciliaris. Taxonomy (NCBI): domain Eukaryota; kingdom Metazoa; phylum Chordata; class Aves; order Passeriformes; family Rhinocryptidae; genus Scytalopus; species Scytalopus superciliaris. The sequence continues at coordinate 640,045 of VXBX01005472.1, forward strand.
AATCAGCAGCAAAACTTCCACTGACTTCCACAGGACCAGAATAATACCAACCATGAGCTACAAGCTGTCTTTTATTCTAATGAGAGAGATCTTAAATAGAGTAAGGTGGTATTTCATTTGTGGAATGTTAATGAGAAAAGAGTTTCTTCTTGCTATCTTATGTTATCAAAATGCTATGAATTATTCTAGAGATAATTGACTATTTCATAGAATAGCTGCATCTTTGCAATGTTAATATTATGGATAATTGCATGTTCAGTACCAGTTTTCAGGGTGGAGAAGAGATGTTCATTTATTGTCACTAGCTGTTTGCTGAGAGCTTTAAATTAGAATATTCAGGGAATTAACTCTGCAGAAGGAGTTAAGCTATCTCCAGACACTCCAACGTGGATCTCTCATACTGATAATGTATCAGTGAAAAAAGATCATTAATATTTACCATTTTCTGTAAAGGCTTTTTTAATTTGAATGTAGATATTCACTTATTTTCCTGTGAAATGCTTAGGTAAATACTAAGTTTTTAAGCAATATAAAATGTTAACCAAATTTATAATTTGTTTTTAAATAAACAGTAAAACCCAACCTAACCAACCAAACATGCGGACACACCAAAAAAACAAACCCTGAGTATCACCAACTATTACCAAGAAGAGATTAGACTTCTTTGTATTACATAATTTGTCATTTGGATTTGAGACTAATCCTCGCTCAAATGGCCAATTCTTATTCACCTGAGTAGTCTCACTGAAGCCAGCAAAACTCATTTTATGACCAAAGATTACAGGATAATGCCCTTGACTGATGAGGCAAATTTAAATCAAGGGGCTGCTTTTTAGGTACAATTTTTCATTCGGAAGCTCGTCCTCTACATAAAGGATAAACACTGGCAGATTAAGTGTTGGCAAAATATTACCTCTTCAGAATATTAATTTCAGTGTGCACTGTGTGTGGAGCGACGCAGACAATGCATGGTTTGTGCCACTCCTTGCAAGAAAAAATTACTTCTAACAGATCTCATGAATTTCTACTTGGACCAGTGTTACAAGGCAGAGTGTTAATAATAATTAAAAAAAAAAAAAAAAGTTGAGAGGATTTCCATAACAACTGCTGTCTTAATGAGCTAAAGAAGCCTTAGAATTTGTTATTCCTTCCTCATAGTAGACCTCAGCTGATAAAAATATCCCTAGCCGGTGAAATCAGTGGCATGCCTGGCTTTCTCAGACAAACTCCCATGTGATCACACAGGCAGCCTCAGTGAGCCCGAAGCTGCTCAGCAAGCAGTAGGTAATGAGTCTTTGTGCAGAGCGAAGCTCTTGTGGCTGAACAATAAAGCATATGGTACCAGCAATAAAACACAGTGCGGGGAAATTTAAGAAGATTCTGCTGGAAGTAGGAAGACAGTGAACATGTCAAACGTTATAAAATGACGATCAATCTGGTTTGGTTCCTAATTAATAAAAACAGTGCATGGATTGGAAAAACAACAATTTGAACAGGTCAGTTATTTTATAGATTCTTCACACACTTCAGTATTTTAAATATAAGTGGGGGTTTTGCTATTTCCTTAATATGAGTAAAGCCAGGTTTTTTTGCATTTTGTGAGGTGGGATTGGAAGGATGCACATCACTGTGATACCAGGCTAAATAAATTGTGTAGGTTCTGTGATCAAATTAATTGTAAAAATGTATCTACCGTTATTCCTATGCAATTCAAACTTCAATTGTGCATGAAAAATGGGATAGCAAGTAAAATTAAATTTATGCTAGATGGATCATTTGCCAATATCATAAAATATTTAGTAACAACAACCTATTATTCTGCTATGTATTCGAGACTAATTCTTTCTCAGTAGGAGATCTGTAGCGTCTGTGTTTGGTTAAAAATAATGTAACATTAGAGCATATCTAACAGTGCACTTACGGGTTTTTTTTGCCTCCACATTCTTCTTGGATAATTTCGAAAGTGGTGTTTTGTCTTATTTTTATTGCAAGTATACACACACGTGAATGATATAACTCTCTGCATGCGTTTTACTCTGATATTAATGCAATATGTATTATTATTTTTCAGGCAAATATTTATTTCTCATAGCGTTTCTTAGTCAATTATACGTAATTATTTTATTTTCTGCCAGCTGCTCCCGAGGATTCCCGTGGCCTGTTTGTCCTGCCGAGGGACGGCCGTGCAGTGTCTCTTGTATCGCATCAGGCAGAAATTAACCATGTCAAAGTTTTAATCCTTAAATCTCTTTTACAGTATTGTTTTGGGTTTTGGTTTTTTTTTTTCCCTTTTCTTTGCTGAGTGCGGGAGATCGTGAATTAGATATGCTGGCAAATACCCCAAAGAAATAGATCTACTGAT